>CM021107.1:94939068-95122493 GCA_007115665.2 Sequoiadendron giganteum | reverse complement strand
ATAATAAGTGAGGAGCTCGATAGTGAATTCAAAAGAATGGATACCATTTACAAGGGCTAGAGGTTACCCCTGCATAGAATTAGGTGTCATGGCAAACCGATTCCAATAGAAAATAGTGAGGGACCACCATTTCATGTGGATCTCTTCGAACCCTACCTGAAGTACACTTATTTTTCAGTGGGACAGGTATTGGGGATGGAAGTCCCAGAGCATATGATAGTTGTACCCATGGTGATTGTTGTGGATGTTCAATATCATAATTCTAGGTCTTTTGATTATGCTTCACATGTGTTTAAGGAGCTAGATGCAGGGTTGATAGCAATAAATAATGGAGCCTCTATCCTGCACCTCAGGAATTATTCACTGTTGATGCACTTGGTGCTATATTTTGGAAAGGAGTTAGGATTGTGGCCCCAGGAGCTAAGGATTTCACAATCTGATAAGGAAGGCAAGCCATTGCCTATTCAATTGTGGACTTCTATTTGGGACAACAGGTTTGCTAATTCTAATTTCTTGCATTTTGAAGAATACTTTGTGAAACCTTTGTATAGATTTTATAATCATCCTTGTCATTATTCCTTATTTGATCAAGTAAAGAGGTTTCTCAGGCCTAAGGATTATAATGGACCAATCAACCACAACTGGGGGGGTTGGTATTATTTATAAAATGGCACTATGATTAGGGTTTATGGTTTTGAGGATACGCCATTATTTTGCATAGAACAGTTCTAGATAGAATTGCATACTTAGAAATTGTTAGGCAAATGGATTTCTCTAGTGTCATGAACTTAAGTTCTTACGGGAAGCAGGCTTGTATGCCAAGTACAATATGTTAGCAAATGAGGGCTACAATTTAATTCTAGATAAGTTATTGCATTACAACATGAGAAGAGCGCCATCAAGAAAAAAATTTGATCTAGAGGGATATATCCATTTTTCCAGACAAAGGATAAATTTTGGGGGGTATCAGGATGTGCCCTATCAATCTGATGACATAATCAGAAACTTGGAAGCAGAAGAAGCATAAATGGTGATTGAGAAGCATGATCAAGAGTTGGTAGATGCTGAGTTGTTATCTTCCATTAAAGAAGTATTGGAAGCTGATAGGCCACAAGGCCCATCCAGGAAGGTATCAAGAATAAGGACTTGAGATTATACCTATGCTACCAAAGAAACAAATATTGAGGAAACTATGGATGTGGATACAAGACATGAAGATTATAGATATTTTATAGCGGATGATGAATTTGTGAAAACCTCAGAGTTTAAAACATTTTTATACAAACAAAAAGGAAAATAAATAAGAGGACTGGTTAACAATGTCACATGAGGAAATGAGGACCACTTGTTAAAAATCTTAAGGGATTAGGTGGAAAAAGAGATGACAAACATGATCCCTGAGAAAAGAAGAGAGACGTTAGAAAAGGTTGGTGTTATGATTTTCTCAGGGTTGGATCTCAATTCTGCATTAGTTTTTGACAGTTTCCTGAAGGACAACAATGCTACACACAAGCTCAGCATAGAGAAGGTGACAAAAGTGTATATAGGATCAAGATACAATCTTGATGATGAGAAATTGATGATTTGGGATTTATATCCCCCTGACAAGAAGTCAAATGTCATTGATACTGAGAAGGCATTCAAACATGTTAGGACTTTGAAGGATGGAGAGGCTGATTTTGTTGCAACTGTAGAAATTGGGATCAATATAGCAAAGTTGAATAAAGCCCAGATAAAAGCATTGATCAGAGAGAGAGAGATGTACAAAACCAATAATGAAAGAATGCTGAGAGAGAATGAAATTTTAAAGGACTTGCTAGGTGCTGTAATAGGGGCAACAAAGATGCTCACCCAAGGTGAAAGTTCACAGGAAAGGGACCATTGGGAAGGTTCAAGTGCATACTCACAAGGGAAAGTGGACACACTCACTGCAATAATCAAAAAGAGGTAGGCTGTTTTAAACACTTGGTTAAATAAACTTTGGGGAAAACATTCAAAATACGTGGATGCTATAAAAGAGCATAGAAGAGTGGATGATAGAATCCAAGAGAGAATTAAGGAGATGAAAAGGGGTACTCCTAATGCTGCAAGAATTCAAAATGCTAATCGTATCATGGATAAGCACAGGGAATTATTTGAGGAATTACAAGGGGATGTGCAGGGATTGGTAGAAGCTACTGATGACAAATTGACTAAGTTCTATGATGATGAAGGAAAACTGAAAGAAGCGACTACATAGAAAGGTGAATGTGAATCAATACTCCAAGAGATATTGAAGATAGCCACTGCAATAGACATAACGTTGGATGAAGCATGTGAGCAAAATGAATGAATGATGATGATGGAGATCATGATCTGCGATGTGTTAGGAGATGCAAACACACATAAGCGCTAGGATTATATGGAGCACATGTCTGTAGTTCATTTGTGGCTTAATAGAAATTATTTAATGATAAACTTATTAGCATTTTATGCTTAAATTTTTTTGAAAGGACACGTCCTTCTGCAAACTAAATGTATAAATATCCGTTGAGATAGTAGGAGATTTTGGTTAGAAGATAAGAATTAGATTAGGATAGACTGCTGTAAGCACTATAGTTTCAGAATGATGACATTCAAGGAGACTATGTTGCATGTATGAATTTTGAGGAAGATAATGAAAGACTGTTGATTTAGTGGCTTCATTCTGGTATCAATTGTTTGTTGGATTCCCGCGATTATTTGATTGTCTCCAATCTGATGTTTCTTGATAGTTTAAATTGAAGTATGAAGTATATATTTGATTTATCAGTGCATATTTTCTATTTCTGTGTGATTTGATTTATTGGATTCTTTAATGAAGAATTTAATTCCTTTCAATCAATTACAGTAATCTGGGAATGTTATTTGGATCAGTAAGAAGAATCAAATAATTAGATTTGATATTCCGCCTCAAGTAGAGTTTATTAATTACATCCTTGCATGTTTATACCAGTTATAAACTCATAATTGTATGCCAAATGATTAGAGAACTTGTCAGACATAAACCACTCATCAAAGGCTTCCATTTGACTCTGTTTTACCCAATAAGGCAGTGGTCTCCCTTATTTTCATTACATTAGTTTTATTCATCTCATTTGACATATCTTAATTGAACATATTAATTCATACCTTGATATTGCATATACAATTCATACCAAATTAGGATCATATCTTTCCACTATCAAATTTCCATTTGTGGATAGTTTGGTCAAGTAGGAAACATAATTCAAAATCTGTGTTGCTCATATAGGTGCACCCGCCTAGGTTTAGCAGAGGCTTAAGAGTAGAGGGTTCAACCATATTGGTTGGCCTTGTTAGCTAACCAATAATCTTGTGAGAATGTTGCAACCTCTCATGGTTCATTCAAGCCAACGTTTTTGAGACCCAACAAATTGGCGACTCTACTGGCGAAAAACTAGAGAGAAGTCCGGTGGTAGACAACCTTTCCATATAAAGTGAATAAAAGAAAACCATAATTAAAATTTCAAAACCGACTCTGCTGGGTAAAATAATAACAAAATATTTTCTCTTTTAGGAAAAGTGGGTGGCGACTCTGAATGAACAAAAGTATTGAGAATAATACAATAAGATACAAATCGGAAAGGAATCGACCTAGAGTTCAGACCATCACAGTTTATCACAACATGCAAGGATGGAGATCTTTGTACAAGGAGGGAGATGGTCCTAACAAGGGTAAACAGACTTATAAAAATGATCAAGGCAAGAAGGTATTCAATGACCTAGATCCAACCACAAAAAACAAATATCAAAACCACCAATAGAAACACACAATTCATACGAGGCATTAAAAATTGAAAATAGCCCATCTAAAGAGCTTCATACTCCTGAAGATAAGAGAAATCCTTTCGATCGAATAAGCCATGATAAAGATGAAGAGTTCATGGCTGAATTTGAAGCCGAGAAGAGGAGAGAATTTGAATGTGATCAAAGAGCTGCACTTTTTGAGGAAGGGCTTGAATATGAGGCAGCATCTGAAGAAAACCATGAACTCATGACCCAAGATGAGATAGATGCACAATGGGAATGTATGAGGCAAGAGACAGAAAGGTCAAGGATAGAATATGAACAAAGGCTTCAGGCCATGAAGGAATTTGAAAAATTGAAGTTACAAAGGGCTCAAGTCAAAACATCAGTGGAAAATTCACCCAAATATACACCTCCTCATAAGAACAACAATATGAAGCCATCAAATTCCCCTCAAGCCCACCGAAATCAGCCTAAAAATCAATATAGAAACACAAATGCTCCACCACAACACCGAAATATTCAGCCTCCTCCTCATCAACAGTATGTACCCCCACAAGGTCCACAATATATGGAAAATACTAACCCATTATACTAGCATCAACATTTCCAAAATCCCCCTCCACAATACACAACCATGATTAGACAATTTGATCTTGCTGGATTTCAGATCTACCCTTACCCTCTAGACAACAATTGGAGGAACCTAGTCCCTAAGTTCATAGGAATTAATGGAGTTACAGCCAAGGAACATCTGAGAAATTTTAAAGCAGTCATTCAGGACTTGGATATGCAGTATGAGGATGTATAAATGAGACTATTTATGATGTCACTGATTGAGGATGCCAGGGACTGGTTTAACAGTCTACCAACTACATCCATTTATTCCATTCATGTATTTCATGAACAATTTCTTCAACAATATTGGAATCAATGTGCATCATATTTTGCCTTGCATGAGTTAGTGACTATCCAAAAGCATCAGAATGAGTCAGCCTTTGATTTTAACCAAATTTTTGTTAAATTACATAACAAAATACCTCATGCATCCAAATTGGTTGATCTTGCTGCGTTGAGTATCTATTTGAAAGCCTTTGATCCCAAGACAAGATATGAATTGAGAAACAAAGGTCCTAGGAATCTAGCTGAGGCCCAAAAGATAGCCTTAACTATTGAAAATAATAGGAAAGCTATAGGGATGTTTTCTAAAAGGGAAAACCCTAGGGTTCCCCAATATGTTCCCCCAAATAGACAAGAGAACACATATAGGAATGAAAGACCAAGGCTGCATGCCATGCCTTATAATACAATCTGGAAGGATGGGAAGCTGGTAAATGATAGACCAAGAAATAAAGAAACACTGGATCCACTAAAAAGGAAGGGAGCATATATGGTAGATAAGAGTCCTTGGTGCTTAGTCTGTTATGCACCACATTCCCAAGAGCATTGTGTAACAGCTCAGTCAATACCAGAAGAAGACACATTAGAGAATGATGGTGGTGAAGACCAGAATGTCTACCTGAATTCCCACACTCTCAACTCTTCGGAGTAATATGCATCTTCAGAGGAGGAAGGATATGAGTATAATGTTGATCACCAAAAATACAATATTCACATGGCAGAACAACATGTTTTTTTTTTATCATGAAGAGAGCGAGAATGAGCAAAATACCCCTATTGCATCAAGTCAAACTAATAGATGCAATATAAGGAGACCGAGTGAATAAGATATTAAAAGATTGACATTTGCAACAATGGAGGAAGCAAGAAACAAATATCATTTGAGAAACAAAACAGTGAATAGAGATGAGGGTGTCTCGAGGGGGATATTTGTAAAAAATAAAAAAGTATCAAATGAGACATCAAAAGGGACAGATGATAAACAACCAGACAAAAGGGAACAAAAGGGATCTCCTAAGGAGGAAAGTAAAGGAATTCCCATTGAGAAGCAAAAGCCGGATCAAACATCCAAAAGGGAAAAGGAAGAGAACAAAGGAGAATTGATAGAACCTAAAAAGGTAGTTAGAACTGAAGGTACATCCTTTGATTTCATACAAGCCCTATCTCAATTGAAGATGTCTATCCCATTAATTTAAATGATGAAGATCAAGGAGTATAGAGAAGGTTCTATACAATTAATGTCCAATGGGAATCAAAATATGAACCCTGAAAATAAAGAAGTTTCTGAAATGAATAATAAAAGGAAGGAGGTAAAAATTCTAGAGGCCTGCCTAATGAACACACAACAAATTGACCAATTCTTCACCACTTTACTCATAAGCAAAAAACTAGTAAGAAATTGCATGATAGACTTAGGTTCCTCCATGAATATCATGCCAGTAGGGGTAATGAAGCAGCTTGGCATGTGGATAGATGTGGAAGGAGGTAAATTCTATGCCATGGATAGTAGGCCTATCCCAGTTGTGGGAATAATGAGGAATGTGGAAGTAAGATTGGCAACTTACCCACAAGCTGCTTACACTATTGACATAACCATAATTGACACACCTCCTCAGTTTGGAATGCTTCTTTTGAGACAGTGGACTGCAGTAGTAGGAGGCAATGTACAGTTTGACTTATCATATGCCACCATACCAGTGAATGGAAATGAGGTAAAATTATATAGAGAACCTAGAATGAATCAAATTATTGAATGTGCTCCTCAAGAGCCACTTAATTGCTTCTATGATGTTGATTTGGGGAGTTTCAGAGTAGAACTATCTCAACCTGAGTTGGTAAGCAAAGATCCAATTGATAAAAATATTTCTGAAAATCAACAAAGGATATGGAAAATGTACTTCGATGGAGCATGCAACCAAGAAGGTAATGGAGCTGGGATAGTTTTTATATCACCTGATGGTTCAAATTTCAAATATTCATTTTTGTTAGCATTTGAATGTACAAACAATGTGGTGGAATATGAAGCTTTGTTGACCGGATTCAATTTAGCTGTTAAACACAGGATTAAATTTTTAACAGTTTTTGGAGACTCAGAGTTGGTTGTATCTCAGATCAGATCAAAATATGTAGCAAAAAATAAAAGATTGAAACAATACAGGAATGCAATATGGGATACAATTGAACTATTTGATGCTTTCTCCATTGATTAGGTGGACAGATCAAAAAATATAATGGAAGATTTCTTAGCAAATGTAGCACTAAAACAAGATGACATCACGCTAGCAAGAGTATCCCAAGTTGAGTTCAAAGCAAGACCTGCTGTGTTGGACAATGTATATAGTTGGCAAGTTTTTAATGATGACACTAATCTTTAAAAATTCCTTCACTGTATAGACCAGTATGAGGCTTAGGAAATTGATTTCAATGCCTTTGTGGAAAAAATAGATGGAGAACAAACAGTATTCAGAAAGAAAATCCTACGACTTAAGACTAATAAACTTCCCAAGGGGTTAGAGGCATTGGAAAGAGTATCTGATGGAAATGATCGATCCCTTATGAAACAGATACCAGTCAAAAGGGAAGATATTGAAGAAATAAACTTAGGGACTGAACTGTCACCAAGGAAGGTATATATTGGGAAGAAGATAAGCCCTACTATCCAAAGAATGTTGATTTCATTGTTAAGAAAATATAAACATGTGTTCGCATGGTCTTATGAGGACCTCAAGGCATATAGGGAGGATTTATTTCAACATGAAATTCTGTTGAAAGTAGATGCAAAGCCATTTAGATAGAAACAAAGGCCCATTAACCCCACACTAGAACCAAAAATGCAGGAGGAATTGGCCAAACTTAGAGATGGAGGTATCATTAAACTTGTTAGGCATTCAACATGGGTGCCAAACCTTGTTCCTGTTAGAAAGAAAAATGGAGATATCAGACTATGTGTGTATTTCAAAAATCTGAATGTAGCATCCCTCAAAGATAACTACCCTCTACCTAACATGGAAGCTATACTACATAAGGTAACTGGGTGTGAGCTATTGTCTATGATGGATGGTTTTTCTGGTTATTATCAGGTTAAAGTCAGGGAATTTGAGCAGTACAAAACAACTTTTACAACCCCATGGGGAACATATGTATATGTGAGAATGCCTTTTGGTCTCACAAATGTGGGAGCAACCTTTCAAAGGGCTATTGAATTAGCATTTGCTGACCTGATTAATGCTATAATGGTGGTGCATCAAGATGACCTTACTGCTTACTCAAACAAGGCTGAAGATCATATAAAACATCTTGAAAAAATATTCATTAAAGCTTTAGAATATGGCATTAGTTTGAACCCTAAGAAATGTCATTTTGTTGTTACAGAGGGAAAACTCTTAGACACATTGTATCAAAAGAGGGAGTTAGGATAGATCCTGAGAGAGTTGAGGCTATAGATAAGGTTCCTATCCCTAAAACTATAAAATCCATCCAATCATTCTTTGGGCAAATTAATTTTGTTAGGAGGTTTGTGTCCAACTTTACTGAAATTGTCAAACCCATATAAAAAATGCTAAAGAAAGGACAAAAAATTGAATGGACCCCAGAAGCATTAGAAGCCTTTATATCCATTAAAAGAGCCATTAAGGAAGCCCTTATCCTCAAATCTCCTGATTTCACAAAACCTTTTCAAATATTTTCATTTGATTCCTTGCATACAATAGCTGTTGTCATGTTACAGAAAAATGAGGGTGGTCATGAGCAACCTGTGTCTTTCTTTAGTAAATATTTATAGGGATTGGAGTTGAAGTATGACATAATGGAAAAACAAGCCTTTGCATTGGTAAAACCCACAAAAGCCTTTAGACCGTACATTTTTGGAGCCAAAGTGATTGCTTATGTTCCTCACGCAGCAGTCAAGGACATTTTGACACAATCAGAAGTAGCAGGGAAGAGGTGCAAGTGGATTAAAAAAATTCAGGAATTTGATATGGAAATACAAATTACTAAATTGATAAGAGGCCAAGGATTGGCCAAGTTAATGGCATAAGAAAACATTGAGGCAAATCAAATTTGCAATGTAGAAGGAGGAAATGCAATTGCAAGAATTGAGCATACACCTTGGTACACAGACATAATGCATTACCTCAGAAACAAAAAGTACTCGAAAGGATTCAATGATAACCAAAAAAAGAACTTTGAAACTACAGGCCTCTAAATATGTATTTATAGAAGGTGATTTATTCTGGAAAAATAGAGATGGAATGTTGTTGTTATGTTTAGATGAGTCACAAGCTGATCATGTTCTGAAAGAAATGCATGAAGGGGTCTGTGGAGGCCATTATTCCGCAAAGATAACTGCACATAAAATCCTCAGGGCAAGTTATTACTGGCCAAAAGTTTTTAATGATTCATTTTCATATGTAAGGAAATGTGAAGCATGTCAAAATTTTTCAGGCAAAATGAAATATTAGGGAGCTCTACCACTCAGACCTATGCACGTTGAAGCCCCTTTTCATCAGTGGGGGATTGATTTCATTGGGGAAATACAAGAGAAATCAAGTGGAGGACATAGGTGGATACTAGTGGCCACTGATAACTTCACCAAATGGGTGGAGGCAATCCCAACCAAGCAAGCAACAAGTAAAGTTGTAATCAACTTTTTAATGGATAACATTATTACTAAATTTGGTACACCATTGAGAGTGATTACAAATAATGGGATGTGTTTCAGGTCTGATGAGTTCAGAGATTTTTGTAAAACATATGGCATTAATGTTTCTTATTCGGCCCCATATCATCCACAAGCCAATGGTCAAACATAATCTAGCAACACGAGTCTTTTGAAAATCATAAAGAGGATGCTCGGTAAAAACAAAAAATCTTGGGATTCAAAGTTAAGATTGGTTGTATGGGCAGATAGGATTACTATAAAAAAGGCAATTGGAAAATCCTCATATGAATTAGTGTATGGAACACAAGCTAGGATGCCTTTACAAAATTTATTGCTAGTTTACTTATTTATCCTTCAAGAAGATATAGATGTTCCAAAACCAATGGAGGAGAGAATGGAGCAACTTGCAGAACTTGATGAAATGAGAATAATAGCTCAAAACTAGAACATGAAATTGCAAGCACAAATGAAGTATTTGTTTGATAAAAAGGAAAAAGATAGAAAATTTGAAAAAGATGATCTAGTTTTGATGTGGAATGCTAGATGATAGGAGAAAGGAAAACATGGAAAATTTGAGGCCTTGTGGTTAGGAACTTTTGTTATTATTGGCAAGCAAGGAGAGGACTCATATTATTTGCAAAATATGAGTGGTGAAGAACAAGAGTTGCCTGTACATGGGAAATTTCTAAAGAGCTTTTTGTCTTGAAAATTATAGAGGATCAAGGGTTGCCAACGCATGGACAACTCTTGAGAAAACATCTCATAAAATTTCCATGCACAGTAGTATAGGAAGTAAAGGATACAAGAAATTGCTAGTACATGGACAATCCTGTAAATCCTTATTTGATCTTTTCTCCATGTACAGTAGTTTAGGATCATATTCATCTCCACTTGCTTTCATCCATAATGTTTGGTCTACTCACCCAGAGATCTGGATCCTTGCAATGATCTCAAAATCATTCATCCCCAGATGGAGCCACTGTTGGAATTGTGAAATCTTGATAACCTCATCAACCCTTCATGCTTATTAGTTTCCCAAAAAAGTTCATAATACAGACTTAAAATTCCTCACATAGCATTTTTTAACCAAAGTCTAGATTAAATTTTGTCATATAGCCCCATAAATTTCATCTGACATTAAATATTTAACATGTGAAAATATCAGCATAAGTTGATGCAGGTGTCACCGATAATAATATACATTTCCTCAATATATCGATAAGACATCAGAAGTGTCATACCGATAAAGTTATACACCAGGAGAATGTGGGTTTACATTTCTTATCAGCAAGACAAAAGGTATCGACGTGACGGTGTGAGGTCATATCGAGCTAAGTTTCTTTTTAATGATTGGAATATGATAAAGTGTATTGAAGAGACAATGGTCATCAGAGTGATATTTCAAAGTACTGCCTAAAGTGTTACTGGTCTTGTCGATAAACCGAAACGAAGATTCATTTGGTAAGACAATGATGCCGGGGAGAGTTTGGGGAGTCTTACCGACCCCTCGGGTTACACCGACATAACTAAGCATACAGAGATAAAGGTTGTCGAGAAGACAATGTGCATGGTCTTTCCGAAGAAAAAGTGTATCGGTGAGATAAGTCTCAGCGGAGAGATCTAAGAGACATCATGGCGAGTATCATTCTATCGGCAGAACAGTTACTTGGTCTCAGTGACTTAAGTTGACAAAGTGAACATCTTAGTGAGACAAAGAGCTTTCAGAGTGGTGAAGAATCGTTGGCCCGATTCATTAAGTCTGGGCGATAGTTTGCTTCGGTGAAGGTCATGGTGATATAAAAAGAAAAAGGAAAAAACTATCGGGGAGACTTGTGATGTCGGGGAAACTACAAGACATCTTAGCGGATGCATGAACATTGAAAAGACGGATCAGCCAGAGATTTGAAATGTCTTGAAGATATGATCCCTGATGTGACAGTGATAATTTCAAAAAACTTGCTGCATTCATGTCTCAGTAAAGACATTAATGGTGCCACGAAGCATAAAATATTTTTCATATCAGGGTGAGCTCAATTGAAATCATTGTTTCATAGAATTGGTAGTGAAGGAGAGCAGGGGAATGAGCATAACAATTAGGGCATTCGTCTAACTTGGATTTGTAGGAAAAATATAGTAAGTTTCTCATCCTTTGAAAATTTGTGAATTTTAAAAATGGAAGGCACTAGTTCAGAAAAGATGAAAGGAAGAAAACATGGGGAGGGTAACCAACCAAAGACAAAAAAGCAAAAATCTAAAATGTGACCAGAGGGAACTGAGAGAAAATTGAACAAAGATCTCATAGACTAGTTACTTGGTTCTTGACCTAAAGCAAGACGTTCCGCACAACTTAAGGCAAAAGTAGATAAATTGGATGAAAAATGCAGGTTCATAGGAGATGTTTGGACCCCAATCAGAGGATATGAATTGTTCAATTTCCATTACCATAGGAGAAATCATTTCGAACTAGTATGTAACCCGTGGAGGCTCAATTTGGGAAAACTGGTGTGCCCTAATGTTTTCATTGATGTCGAATTGGTAAAATTGTTGGTTGGTCATTATAACCCAAAGAATAAAGCTATATGTGATTTATCAGGGAATCCATTGATACATATATCTGAGAATGCAATAAGTGAGATTTTCAAAGTGGAAGGAATATGTAGTGAAAAGATAATAATTGAGGAGCTCTATAGTGAATTCAGAAGAATGGATACCATTTACAAGGGCTAGAGGTTACCCCTGCATAGAATTAGGTGTCATGGCAAACCGACTCCGATGGAAGATAGTGAGGGACCACCATTTCATGTGGATCTCTTTGAACCCTACCTAAAGTAAACTTATTTTTTAGTGGGACAGTTATTGAGGATGGAAGTCCCAAAGCATATGATAGTTGTACCCATGGTGATTGTTGCGGATGTTCAATATCATAATTCTAGGTCTTTTGATTATGCTTCACATTTGTTTGAGGAGCTGGATGCAGGGTTGATAGCAATAAAGAACGGAGCCTCTATCCTGCACCTCAGGAATTATTCACTGTTGATGCACTTGGTGCTATATTTTGGAAGGGAGTTAGGATTGTGGCCCCAGGAGCTGACGATTTCACAATTTGATAAGGAAGGCAAGCCATTTCCTATTCAGTTGTGGACTGTTGTTTGGGACAACAGGTGTGCTAATTCTAATTTCTTGCATTTTCAAGAATACTTTGTGAAACCTTTGTATAGATTTTATAATCATCCTTGTGATTATTCCTTATTTGATGAAGTAAAGAGGTTTCTCAGGCCTAAGGATTATAATAGACCAATCAACCACAACTGGGGGGATTGGTATTGTTTATAAAATGGCACTATGATTAGGGTTTATGGTTTTGAGGATACACCATTCATTTTTCCTAGAACAGTTCCAGATAGAATTGCATACTTAGAAATTGTTAGGAAAATGGATTTCTCCAATGTCATGAAGTTAAGTTCCAATGGGAAGCAGAATTTTATGCCAAGTACACTGTGTTTTGGTGATTTTACTATGTTAGCAAAGGAGGGCTACAATTTAATTCTGGATAAGTTATTGCATTACAACATGAGAAGAGTGCCATCAAGAAAAAAAATTGATCTAGAGGGATATATCCATTCTGCCAAACAAAGGATAAATTTTGGAGGGTATCAGCATGTGCCCTATCAATTTGATGACATAATAAAAAAATTGGAAGCAGAAGAAGCAAAAATGGTGATTGAGAAGCATGATCAAGAGTTGGCAGATGTTGAGTTGTTATCTTCCATTAAAGAAGTATTGGAAGCTGATAGGCCAAAAGGCCCATCCAGGAAGGTATCGAGAATAAGGACTCAGGATTACACCTATGCTTCCAGAGAAACAAATATTGAGGAAACTATGGATGTGGATACAAGACATGAAGATTATAGATCTTTTATAGCGAATGATGAATTTGTGAAAACCTCAAAGTTTAAAACATTTTTATACAAACAAAAAGAAAAAGAAATAAGAGGACTAGTTGACAATGTCACACCAGGAAATGATGACCAGTTGTTAAAAATCTTAAGGGATGAGGTGGAAAAAGAGATGATAAACATGACCCTCAGAAAGGAAGAGAGGTGTTAGAAAAGGTTGGTGTTATGATTTTCCCAGGGTTGGATCTCAATTCTGCATTAATTTTTGACCGTTTCCTGAAGGACAACAATGCTACACACAAGCTCAGCATAGAGAAGGTGACATAGGTGTATATAGGATCAAGATACAATCCTGATGATGAGACATTAATGATTTGGGCTTTATATCCCCATCACAAGAAGTCAATTGTCATTGATACTGAGAAGGCATTCAGAAATGTCAGGACTTTGAAGGCTGGAGAGGCTGATCCTATTGTAACTACAAAAATTGGGATCAATATAGCAAAGGTTAATAAAGCCCAGATATATGCATTGATCAGAGAGAGAGAGATGTACAAAACCAATAATGAGAGAATGCTGAGAGAGAATGAATGTTTAAAGTAATTGGTAGGTGCTGTAACAGGGCCAACAAAGATGCTCACCCAAGGTGAAAATTCACAGGAAAGGGACCATTGGGAAGGGTCAAGAGCATAATCACAAGGGAAAGTGGACACACTCATTGCAATAATAAAAAAGAGGTAGGTTGTTCTAAAAACTTTGTTAAATAAACTTGGGGAAAACATTCACAATACGTGGATGCTATAAAAGAACATAGAAGAGTGGATGATAGAATCCAAGAGAGAATTGAGGAGATGAAAAGGGGTACTCCTAATGCTATAGGAATTCAAAATGCTAATCTCATCATGGATAAGCACAAGAAATTCTTTGAGGAATTACAAGGGGATGTGCGGGGATTGATAGATGTTGTTATTGACAGATTGACTAAGTTCTGTGATGATGAAGGAAAACTAAAAGAAGCGACTACATGGAAAGGTGAATGTGAATCAATACTCCAAGAGATATTGAAGACAACCACTGCAAAAGACATAACATTGGATGAAGCATGTGATTAAAACGAATGAATGATGATGATGGAGATTATGATATGTGATGTGTTAGGAGATGCAAACACAAATAAGCACTATGATTATATGGAGCACATGTCTGCAGTTCATTTGTGGCTTAATAGAAATTATTTAATGATAAACTTGTTAGCATTTTATGCTTAATTTTTTTTGAAAGGACACGTCCTTCTACAAACTAAATGTATAAATATCCGTTGTTGAGATAGTAGGAGATTTTAGTTAGAAGATAAGAATTAGAATAGGATAGACTACTATAAGCACTATATTTTTAGAATGATGACATTCAGGGAGACTATGTTGCATGTATGAATTTTGAGGAAGATAATGAAAGACTGATGATTTAGTGGCTTCATTCTAGTATCAATTTTTTTTTGGATTCCTATGATTATTTGATTGTCTCCAATATGATGTTTCTTGATTTTTTAAATTGAAGTATCAAGTATATATTTGATTTATCAGTGCACATTTTCTGTTTTTGTGTGATTTGATTTATTGGATTCTTTAATGAAGAATTAATTTCCTTTCAATTAATTACAGTAATCTGGGAATGTTATTTGGATCAGTAAGAAGAATCACATAATTAGATTTGATATTTTTTGCCTAGTAGGGTTTATCAATTGCATCCTTGCATGTTTATGCCAGTTATGAACTCATAATTGTATGCCAAATGATTAGAGAACTTTTCAGACATAAACCACTCATCAAAGGCTTCCATTTGACTCTATTTTACCCAATAAGGCCGTGGTCTCCCTTATTTTCATTATATTAGTTTTATTCATCTCATTTGACATCTCTTAATTGAACATATTAATTCATACCTTGATATTGCATATACAATTCATACCAAATTAGGATCATATCTTTCCACTATCAAATTGCCATTTATGGATAGTTAGGTCAAGTAGGAAACATAATTCAAAATCTATGTTGGTCATATAGGTGCACCCGCCTAGGTTTGGCAGAGGCTTAAGAGTAGAGGGTTTAACCATATTGGTTGGCCTTGTTAGTTGACCAGTAACGTAGTGAGAATGTGGTCACCTCTCGTGGTTCATTTAAACCAGTGTTTTTGAGACCCAACACCACCAAAATTGAACTAGTAGAAGTACACCTCAAGTGTAGACTCAGTTCCTTTGTAATTCAAGAAATTCGCATGTTAGCAGATCACACTTCACACTTTTTCATTTCCACACACAATCTACCAACACTCACATATCTCTCTCACACACACATCCATATATCATTCTTCAAAAACATCTTGTATATATATATTTGATTGTCCATAAGTTAACAATCAGGTTAGCTCCAAGTAAATATAAAACTTCCTAAAAAATGATTCAACCGTGTGGCATGTCAGCATGGATTACCCAAACAAAATTTAATCCATTATATCTTTATCTGCTTGATAGGTCAGTCAACAACAGACCTAACAACAAAAATTGTGAACAACAAAATGATACTGACGATAACTTGTATGCACGAGATATTGTCCAAGCATGCTTTTACCGACCACATACCACTTCCCAAAAACTGAAGTAGTAGCTATTTATCAGAGAGGATTCCAGAGAAAAATAGCAAAGGATAATTTTGTATTACCGGTCCAGAATACTGGATTAATGTGACTTAGAGTCTTGCAATTGCAACTCATATATTATGATGAAATCAATAAAAAAAATATGATATCAAGGGATATGATCTTCTTCATTCTTCCAATAGTCTGAGGTTGAGTTTAACTTTCTTAGTTTTCCTCTAACTCCTGAGCAGTGACAGGGTCACTTTTCAAATTACCCTGGGTGTCTGATGTAGGAGCACCCAATGGTGTAGGGAAATCTTGCATCACCCAAAAAAAAATTTTTTTCCTTAATTTATTTAGTTTTTTTGAGCTCCATGATGACACTTAAGGGGTGTAAGACAGTCAGAAGTCAGAAAAGGCAAAAAATAGTCACTTACTATTTTTAGTAATTCAGACTAAATGGGCTCGTATGGACCTGAAAATTTACCCCAAGGAGAAAAAATGAAAAAAAAAAAATAGCCGTGAAAGAATTGTCTCAATACCCTACATGGTTTGGGAGATATTAAAGTTTCCATCATGAGAAATTTCTCTAATGCAACTTCAAATTCAGATATGAATACTTTAGAGGCCTCGAAATAGCTCGAAAAGTGGATGAACCAATCTTTGATAAGTTCGGTGTTGTAGATCTCTTTGAGAGCTTACCAACAATATGTTATAATAGCAAATCAGACACTTGGATCAAAAGTTATGGCCTCACAAAGTTTCCCCTCTAAAAAGTGAATTTTATTAAAATATCTTCCTAGGTAAGAAATCAAATGGTGGGACTTTTGGTGCCAAAATAAAAGGGAGAGTTAAAATTTTTAGAATATTCTAGGGAAGTTATTGGGGTCAAATAAAAAGGGATAAGTGGGGATCGTAGAAGGTGGCTCCTTTAGTGCAGATTGTGGCTCCAATAATATATTTTATTTTCAGAGTTGATTTTTTTGTAATGAATCAATCCCATGAGGCTGTAGCATACAAGTTTTGAAGCTGTAATTTATTTTTTTGAAAATAGTTGAAAGTGAGTTATCTTTCTATCTTGCATCTTTTGTGTTGGTATCTATTGTTGTGTTTTGTGTGGGTTTCAGGTGGTGTGTCTCTCACCAAGATTGGTTCCTTAAACCTAGGTCACAGAGTCAAGGGATACATAATTAAAAGCCCTATATAACATCATTCATTCTAACATTAAAGCTTAATGATAATGCATTGCATTACCATCCCTCAAAACTCTACAAATAATTATTCTTACAAATCCCTATTAATACCTAAAACATTCAATATTTCTCATAAAGCATTTTTAATTCACTGCTTGAGTAAAATATATAAGAGAAACATTCATAGGAACAACTATAAAGATAAATAGAAATAGATATTTGATAAATTTTATTCATAAATGCTAAAGGTAAGTACATGTAGGAGATAATTTTCTTGTAAGATTATTCATTGTATTGGTTCTAAATGCTATTTTTGTTATATAAAATTACCAATTACATTTGCATCCTTTCCTAGCAAGACATAAAATGGACATATACAGACTAAAATACAAAAAATACCCTGCTTACAAAATTTTAAAGATCATTTGCAAATGGCCCTGAATTCCCTTTTATAACAACAAGGGAGCATATAAGATTCATGCCATGGGACATATGACACATTTTCACTTGATAATATTGTCCCTCGTAGATAAAAACACAAGTTATGATTGCTTCATAAACGAAGAAAATACTTAACTAAAAGACAATAAATTGCATGTGCTATTGGAGAAGATCCTCATTGATTCCAAATTGATAAAAGAAGAAGGTGGAAGTACATGTACTTTATTGAACCATTTCCATCACCTTATAGACTTTCCAAATTACCTAAGGAGAAAGATGATTGGGTTGCAAAAGACAAAAATGGATCCCACCACTAAAAAGGGAAAATAAGAATATGGAAAATAGCCTATTCAACATAATTCTCTAGCCACGAGCTATATTCTTCTTCAAATGGCTAGTTAAATGCTAGGAACTTTTGTACCTTGTTATTGTGTGCATGATATTTGGAATTAGTAATTGCTCTTTCCTCCTTAGAAAAACTATCTAAGTTAGTCTCCAATTTGAATATATCATATATTGAATTATTGAGGAGAGCTAACTCAATTTTTCCATCCTTGTAAATAAATGATGACAATGAAGGAATAATTCCTGCAAATTCAGCCTTCCACATATCCAAAGGTTTGATTGATCATGAGTCATCCATGAATCTAGGAATTATTCCTTTCTCCATTCCCTCAAACATTTTAAACTTTTCCTTAAACTCAATATCCAATTTATTTTGAAAGGCAAAGATATCCCCTAATAATTCAGTTCTTTCAAGAACTTGGGCCAAGTTCTTTGGGGCACTTCCATCAAATTTTGTCACCTTTATCATTTCCTTTATTGTGTTGCCCCTAAGACTCCACTTGCTTAAAACCTCCTAGAAGCTTTTCTGAACCTTTTGATGCTTAACATAAGATTTATTCAACCCATCAAAAGCAATCCAAGCTCATTCAATTTTATTCAAAACTTAAGAAATATTATAAACTAATAGGTCATCAATCATATTATTATCCACCTTATTAGCCTCCTCCTTGGCTTTCTTCTCATTCTCTCATCTTTCCTTCAACTCTTCCTTCAATTGTTTAATCCTTAAAGATAGAGTCTCTCTATCTTGAGGTGAGATTAATGTGATGTAGATGAAGGAGCTGCAATCTGAGGAATGAAAACCTGTGGTAATGGTAGTCTTGTAACCGCCTTATTTTAATCATCTTGTAGTTTTACATGTTTAGCATGTAAATCATTGTAATCTTCTTCTGTCCTTTTAGTAGTATCACCACTAAACATTGCAGTGTGTACCACCAACTTGGTTGCTTATTTTTCTATGGTGTGTTAGGTCTCAAAAACGTTGGTCTGAAACCACAAGAGGTTGCCAAGCTCTTGATACTTTTTTGGCTAACGTACAAGGCCCAATGATGAATTGGAACCTTCTTCTCTTCAGGATTTGCCAGACCTAGGTGGGTATATCTATGCAATTGAAGCAGACTTAGATTGTGTTTCCTACTTAGTAAATCTATCCACAATGGAAATTTAACAATGGCGATATGTGATCCTAATTTGGTATAAATTGTATAAGAAATATCAAGGTATATGAATATGTTTAGTTAGAAGATGTAGTATTTTGGAAATGAATTTAATGAAACTAAATAATTAAAATGGGTGTGACCAGTGCCTTGTTGGGTAAAACGGAGTCAAATGAATGTATATGATGAATGAATTCTATTTGGTAGAAATTCTAATTGTTTGGCATACAAATATTAGTTTATAACTTGTATAAACATGCAAGAAAGTGATTGAAAAACTCTATTGGAGACAAAATATCAACCTTAATTATGTGATTCTTCTTACTGATCCAAATAACACTTCTAGATTACTGTGATTGATCAAAAGGAATTTAATTCTTCTTTAAAGAAACCAAATAATCACATCACACAAGTACATCAAATGTGCATTGATAAATTAAATATATACTTGATATATCAACTTAAATAACTAGGAAACATTAAGTTGGAGACAATCAGATAATTGAATAACTTCGAAAAACAATAGATACCAAAATGGAACCACCGAATCAAAGATCTTCCATTAACTTCTTCAAAATTATACTTGCATCATGGTCTTTTGAAATGTAGACATTGCATCTGTTCCTACTCACCTATTATTTTCTCCTATTTTATCTACTCCTCCCCTTTTGGTCCCAGTCTCTCGTATTTATATGAGAGGCAAAAATATTTAGACCAAATGTCATGCGTTTTGATAAAAAAAAACATAATTATGAGATAAAACATAACTGAAATAACTAAACAAAAAACATATGCTCCAATCCATTAGTCTTCAAGTAAGAAGCCCATGGTCAGCTAAGACCTATGCAAAGCTTTTACTGTATGATTAATCTTTCTTTGCGACGATGCTAATTAATCTTCATTCGAGCCCAAATACTTCTCTTTCCACTTACTAATTGTTAAGTCATTTGGGCATTTGAATTCTTGTGCAGCAGTGAGATTTGTGAGGTGACTCTTCCATCTATTATCAAGCAAGTTTCTAATATCTACCATAAATTTTGTGTATCCATTGTCTAGTATGAGAATTCCATCAAGAAAAGTATGAAATCTATCAAGATTGACATCCTCGCCATCCTGTATGTGTGTCAAGCACTGAGAAACCATCTGATCAAATTCACTTTTCCACTCATTGACACCTTTTAATTGATTATCATCTCTAATGATTGAAGGTCTGAAAATGTTCCTAATAGAATCAAATGCATTCCTCCTATTCTCCACTTTCTTCTTCATGTCTGTTAAATACTTGTGCTCCTCAATCACACCCTTCACCATCTCCTGAGTAGGTTTAAGCTTTGGAGGGGCATCTATATCCCTTTGTGTTGCTTTTTAGAGAGTAGTTAAAATGTGATAAGTAGGCTGCCACCTGTTCTGGAGATCCTCAAGGATAGGGGAATTGATAATTATCTATTCTAAGGCTTTAGTAGTTTGCTAAAGCTTTCATGTAATCCACCTATCTTTTCCTTCAACACTTCAATTCGATACTCCAATATATTTCTTAGGGTATCCAAGATGTGATGCTTGACATCTTCCATATTATGTTTCCTTAACTTATCAATTTCATCTTTCATCTATTGAATTTGTGGGTCTTCAACTTAGATAGGTGGGTGATATACAACTACCTCACCCCCCCTCATTGTTGTTTCCTACTATATTTTCTATTTCAACTTTACACTCTCAATAAATAATTTATTTACTTCATCATTTGATAATCTCAGTATTTTCTCATATTCAGTTATTTTCTTCTCCATACTCCACCACATCTTTGGTAAACATTGTTGAATGCATCATCATAGTTGCAACCTCTATAGGAGTTGTATCTTTCATAGTCCTCACCATGGATGAACCCCTCATTTATTGCACCACATCCAAGAGTTCAAGATTCCTTATGTTCTTTTGCTTTGTCCATAAGGCAAGAGTCTAACTGGTAGGGTTATATCTTGTTCCTGATACAACTTCCTCTTATTCAAACTCTGCAATCAACATTGGGTCCTATTATTCTCTAATTTGGTCCAAAAGAAACACCTTGGACAATTCCATTCCTAGTATGATCAACATATCACTTTTCAATACTAATTCTCTTGCTTCCTGAGGGGTAACATTGATATTATCAATATTTAACTCTGCCAATGTTTGGGCCTGAATTTTAGCCTATTTTGATTCATCAGCTCTTATGCGATTCATCTTCAATCTGTCATCAAACTATTTCATTTTCATCTTGATCCAAAAATATTTAAATTCATTAGTGTGAATAAAATTGTCATCCTCCATAAACTGTAGAGAAGCAACTACTCTCTCATCATCCTAAATCTCATCTGCAGCTTCATCTGATAACCTGATTTTGGGGTTGTGAGGTTCTTGAATTTTTTGCTGCTCTACCACTTCTTTTATCTTAGTTAGGGCATGGACCACTCCCTCCTCTTCATCATCACTATATTCAACCAATGAGTCAATATTATGTTTCTTGTCCTAGGGTTCATGTGTGGGAGATGGAGGGGGTGTGTGTGAAGGTGATGGGGGAGGCAAATCTGATGTGGAAGCTTCATGTTGGTGAGAGGTAGGAAGCAGGATCAATCCCTCATCTTGAGCTATTTTATACATTTCATCATATTTTTCAAGGATCACCTGCATCCTTTTCAAAAGGCTAGGTTCATCTACAAAAAACCCTTTGAAACCCTTCTCTAGTTGTCTCTTCTGATTTTCCCACTTCATCATTGTAATCCACCTTTTTCTTGCTTGCATAGCATCAAAAAACTAAACCAAATTTCTTATGACATCCTCCTCGGGGTCAAATTCATGAGCAATGGCCCTCTTTGTTAGTAAGGTCCTCTTGATCATATTAATGTGACCCTCTAGGTCACATACTCTTTCTTTTCCAGACTTGAGGGGATAATTAACCCTCATGAATCATTGTAGCTCTTCTAACATGTCTAATCCAATAGAAAACTCCTCAAACACTATCAGATCAGGCAATAATGTGCCTTTTCTATGATTCCTCATTAGATCATGCTCCATCCAGAGCATCTGCCACATGAAATCCAAAAATTGCATTCTACCAGGCACAAATTTTGGAAAAATTTGTGGTGCTTGGTCACAAACGTACACCTTGATGATGGTATGTTGTGGCATGAGGAACCAATCAACATAATTATGTGTAAAGCCTTGGTCTGGATTGTATTGCATTGGCCTCATCACCCTCATTAATGATTCAGGCAGTCTTGGTGTTGGGTACCCAAGAGCATCTACTAACCTTACAGAAAAATCATCTCTAAACACAACAAAATCACTTTCTCTGCATTTGTTGTCCCAAATATAACACCAATTTTGTAGAGGGAGTCTTACTCCATTCTCTTGTGTACAAAAATTCATCCTTTTGGTCCATTTCATTTCATTTTGATATAAAATTAGATGACATAACAAAGAGTATTTTTTTAGAGTAATGGGGGCCTTAGCCTCCTTGACTTGAAGCAAACCTTCATGAATTTTTTCTTCAATCAAAGACTCAAAATAAAACTCTACATTTGATTCAGGATGCTAAATTATCATAGCCATCCTCATCAACCCTAGCAACATGTGTTCCTCTACATCTACCCCCAGTATTTGACACAATGCAAGGTAAGTGTTTCTGAAATACACTTGAAATTCAACAAATTGAAAGGGTTCAACTTTAGAAGCAATGATTGGGATTTTTCTATTATCATCACCCCTCTTCATGTGTAAGGGGAGCTGATAACTTCAGTAGGTCCTCCTTAATATCTTATATTCTTGCTCTAATTTTTCCACATTCACCTCTGTCACAACTTGTTTGTTCAGATTAAAATTTGTTACAATGGCCTCTCTATTGACATCAACCAAATACCCACCATCTGGAAGTCTGACAGGTTTAGTTGGGGCATGGTAGCTATGAGCAAGGTACTGAATCAAATCGGTATCAATGAAAACATTGGGAACATTTAGTTTGGCTAAGTCCATGGACCATGGGTTTGATGCTGGAACCTTGTCATTCCTTTTCTGGTAGAGGTACCAGTAGAGGTTCCATCCCGACTGAGGTATGATGGGGTCTCTACAACCCTGAGCTAAGTCTCTGAAATTTTTTGGACCCTTTATTTACCGAACCAGGTAACAAGGAAAGCAATGGGGATTGTAAAGAGGGTTTACTTGGATTGGATTATTCCTATTTAGCTCCTACTTATGTTTTCTTTGGTGCCATTACTACCAATTCAATGAGTAGTGAATAAAGCTTACCCAGAAATACAGTTCGCCTCTGAGAATTCCTTTCGCTTCTGCACCTCGATCTCGTCCACACTTGATTTCTATTGATATGATCAAGAAATAATTTACTTCATTTACCTCTTCACCAATATGCATTAATTCTTGATGTGTGTGTGAATATGTGTTCTAATTAAAAGGATAAACCAACACACCAATGCGACATTATATTGAAGAAATTAAAGTTGAAAGATAAACAAAATCTCAACACAACATCTTCTTGAAAGACATCCATTGTCCTCTATCTCTATGGATTTGATGTAAGTTGCTAGCTCTCAGTTGGTTTAAGTAGCAACTTGGTAGAATGACAACTTAGAGAACGAGATTATGCAACATACATTTCTATTGCCAAATGATATGAGATGATTAAGCTAAGATGTGAAACTAAGATGCTATGAAGGATAAGATGCTATACTTAAGAAAATAAGATTGCTAAATGCTGGGTAAATGCAACTATAATGCTCACGCTATATTTGCTAGATCTTAGATCCTTTTCAAAGCACAAAAAGGCTGTATTTATAGAGTTTTTGGAGGCAAAAGCCTAGCTAGCAAAGATCAATGGTTAAAATCAAGCCTGCCAAGATGAACGGTGAGAGATTTGGAAGTTGAGAAAAAGATGGAAGATAGAGAAAAAGATGGGAAATGTTTCCTCTTTCACAATGTTTTCCATTCAAAAATGAAGGAAAGTTTCCATTTGGGCATTTCATTTATGAGGAGTTAGTTGGTAGTTGAGGATAAATCTATAATTAAATAATTAAGTTATTTAATTATTTGTGAAAATGAATTTAGAAGTTCCATAATTAAATAATTACTATTTAATTATGTGTGAGAGATGGAAAAAAGGAATTTAATTAAATATTTAGAATATTTAATTATGTGTGAGTTGAGGAAAGTATTTTAGTTAAATATTTAGAATATTTAATTAAATGTGAAATGAAGAAGGAATTTAGAGGAATATTCTTATTTGAATTTAAAATTCAAACTTATGATAATTAATATAAATAAATTATAAAATTTATCTAATTAATTAAGAGGAAGATGGAAAATGGTAATAATTAAATAAACTTATTTATTTAATTAAATTAGAAGAATTATAAAGTGAACGATATAAATAAATAATTAAATTTATCTATATGTAGATGACTAAGTTAGAAGATTAATTAAATAATTCATATTTAATTAATTATCAGGCTTGATTTAATGTGACCATTTTTAGATGTATACATTTTGCCCCTCTTTGAAGTAATGTGTTTTATGCATTGCTTCAAAGAAAAATTCAGATAACCAAAATTTTGCCCCTGACTTTGAAAAATTGACTGATGATGCTATATGCCCCTCGGGAGATAAAACACGAGTTTGAAGATGTTGATGATGATTTGAGGATTTTGAGAGATTTGAAGTTGCCTCGATGGTTTATCTCCCGAAATAGCATGTGTGGTGAAAAATAAAATAACCCTACCTTATTTACCCCCTTAAAAGGTGGAAAAAGGTAAAAGTCATTGTCATTTGAACAATTGCATCTGGTGAAAACAGAGCTCTGTGAGAGGAGAAATCAAAATGTTGATCCATTATGAGCACCATAGATTCGAGCGGGTTTGATGTCATCAGTGACCAACAACATATGGACCTCCAATGAGATCGTAAAACCCTTCTTTGTGAATTTTTGATGAATTTCACTTAATTTTTGAATTTTTTAGAAATTTGAAAATATGTTTTAGTGCATAGGAATGCGTTTTAGCACATGCGAGTCATATTTTAGCACATAGGATAGGTAGAATAGCGCATCTAAGTTAGCGCCTCCAAGCCATATACTAGCACATTTAACTGATAGATTGGTGCATTGATTGATTTAGCACATCCACCTGATAGAATAGTGCATAGGTTAGGATCTCGCACATATGATGCTCAATTAGCGCATAGATTGAGGGTTTTAGCGCATTTGCTATATTTACGCATAGGTTTGATCGTTTAGTGCATCCACTGATAGAATAGCGCATATGCTGAATTAGCGCATCTACCCTCTATTTTAGTGCATCCATGGATAAAATAGTGCATTTTCTGATTTAGCACATACATAGTCTGTTTTAGTGCATCCAAGAATTTTAGCTGGTTTTGAATGTTTGAGCAACAATTGATGATTGCTTGATATTTGTTGCTATATTAGACAACTGATTTGATGAATTCGAGTAGGATCAAGGGTATATTGACATGATTTTGATGATGATCTAATAAATTTGTTCTCATGTTTGAAAAAAATAGTAAAATGATGTTTATTCTGATAAATTTTCTTTCCAAAATGAAAAACAAATAGTAAAAATGCTGATTTGAGCTGATCGGCTGTTAAATTTGTCTTCATGCTTGATGAAAAAAAAATAGTAGAGATGATAAATTTGTCTTCTTGCTTGAAGAAAAAATAGTAATGATAGTTTGATATGTTGCTGATGATGATTTGATTTTGATTATTTTGATAAATTTGCTTTGATATTTGATAAAAAAAACAAATAGTAATGATGAGATGATTCGCTTGCCTGATATGATTTAACATGATTTTTTGACTTTTCGATTGATTTCCTGATTGATTGATATGGATATGATGTATAAGAGAATTTTAAAATCCTCTAGATCATAGAGAGGTTTCCCCGCACATGGGAGATGATTCCCAAATTGTTCCCATAGGAGGTTGGAGTGATTGCAAGATGTGGATTGGGTTCAGTTCTCAGTACCCCATAGCATAGAGTCAATAGGGCACTATTGAAAACTTTAGCCGAGCAGTGGCATAGTGAGCATAGTACTTTTCACTTGCCCACCAGAGAGATCACAGTCACACCTGAGGATGTCTATAGGATACTAGGGATCCTAGTAGTAGGTGAGCTTGTGATCTATGATCACAAGGAGATTGGTGGGACCGACACCTTTAAGAGAGTATTCTAGGATCCAGGCATCACTGGTTATGAGATCCGATGGAGGGAGATGGTTGAGGGTTATGCACCACTCCCTTCAATTTTGGTTGGCTTCATTGGTGGCTTCTTGTGTCCTGACTATAGGTCGAAGGGACTATCTATTGGCTAGGTTCAGATACTAGAGGACATGATCCTTCATCAAACTAGATATGCCTGGGGTTCTTGTATGTTGGCCCATCTATACCACGATCTTCATCAGATGGTATATAGAGATGGGAAGAGTATATCTTCTGGGGTCATGCTACTTCAGATTTGGGTGTGTGATCATATTGCTATCACCCAACCCGTTGTAGGGAGAGATCGTCCCATCGACCATCCTTACGTTTATGCTTACACAGGTCCACTTGTCCAGCCTAAACTGGGAAAGTTAGAGTACTGGAGGAGAGTACTCGATGATATGGATATAGTGATTTGGAGGCCATATGTTGACTATGAGGCCTGGCATGAGGATGACATGGAGCTACCATATTGAAGCATATCTAGATATCTGATTGGGCGGACCCCTTTTATCCTTGAGCAGTTTTTGGTCATGAGGGTACTGAGACAGTTTGGCCAAGTCCAAGTGATTCCACAGGGCATCACCCATTATGCTCGACAACATGAGGATGTGGCAGAGTGGGGTCCATTTATCCCTTATGAGTCAGCTCAGGCAAAGTACTTGGGTTTATAGTCAAAGTTTTTGGATTATCATGCAGAGGTTATAGATGCACGGATGACTAAGGAGTATGCAACATACTTCCACACTCATCCATTTCCGAAGTTGACTAGTCCAAATGAGCCTACCGCCTTATTATATGGACCAACATTACAGCAGGCATGACGGTAGCCACAAGCAGAGGGAGAGGCAGGGGTAGAGGCAAAGCAGCCCACTAGAGGAGGAGGAGAGAATGTGGGTGGGGGTGTGGCTATGGACATTGACTAGGAGGAGGGGGAGGAGGATAGTGATGATCATGATGATGACGATGGGGATGATGAGGGTGGCTGAGAGAGATTCTTTTTTGATGTGCCATTCAAGACTAGGCCTAGGACATTGAGGTTAGTGGAGCAACCATCAATAGGCCATTCACATATTACCATTAGGGTGCCATCACAAGAGCAGCAGGGATAAATTAATACCCTATAGACATAGGTACATTCTCTTCAGAGCCAGCTAGCATAGGCATAGGCCACTATTGCACAGTTATAAGTATAGATGGCACAACCACCACCCCTCTAGACCCACTAATAGCCTAGTTGATGGATGAGAGGGATAGTTTCAGATAATGGTGCTTATAGGCAGAGGGGATAGAAGAGAGGCTGATGAGATCAGTGTAGGGTACCTCTATCTGAGAGGTTATCATAGAGGGATTGGAGATTGACAGAGAGTGTGAGTTCTATCGGCAAAGATATCATGAAGCAGTGCCTCCTGAGCAGAGGGTAGCCTATACCTAGTCAGGTACCAGGTCCCGCACCCACTCACACAGTCACACAAGGAGTGTTAATAGGAGTGTTGGTCAGTATGTCAGATGGGATATAGGGGGCACCAGTGGCAGAGATCCAATGAGACCTACCACCTCTGGCACCAACAATATTCATGGCCCCACACAGATGCTCCTCAGTGAAGATTTTGTATACATCATTTTTGTCACAGTTTATGTATCTCTTTTAGATATTTGATATCATTGTACCCTTGGATATTTATTTTGATGAGATTATATATGATATGTGGTGATGGTTTTGATATGCATGAGTCTTTTATTATGCTATGATGGTTGGTCATGTATACATTTTTACTTCTATATGCCATGTTACTGATGATTATGATGATGCATTTTTATGGATGATGATCTTATGTATGATGCTATCTATCTTATGATGTGATGATTGTGATGATGTTACCTATGCATATGATATGATGATGATGATGTAAGTGAAATATGAATGCATGTTATGAATTTTTATGATGTATGGAAAATGTGTTGATTATGGATGCAAAAAAATGTTGTAATGTAATGGATACATTTTATTCTTTTTCAATGTATGATCATAAAAATGATGTAATGATATGGATGTGTTAAATGCAAAATTAAAATGATAATGAAAATGCTAGGATAATGAATGAATGAATGATAAAGTGATGTAAAAATATGATATGATATGTGAATATGATAATGAAAATGATATGAAATGATGAGATAATATGATAATGAAATGATTATGAAAAAATGATGATATGCAAATGATAATGATAATTTAGGGAGATGAAAGTGAAAAATGTATGATATGGTATGCTAATATGAAAGATGCGATAAAATGATGTGACAATATGAGAATGAATAATGATAATGAAGATGATATGAATAAGAAAAATGGATGATGAATGAATGATGTATGATAAAACAATATGAAAATATGTGCAAAATGATGTGAATCTATTGGAAAATAATGATAATGACCTGATATACAAAGATGTGAAAATGACATGAGACTAATACAAATAATGTTATGATATGACATGGAAAATGATAATATGCAAAGGATAATGCCAAAATGGTAATGCGAAATGATAATGTAAGAATGGAATGAAAAATGAAATGAGTGGATATTAAATGATATGAAACTAATGATGAAAATGAAATGATATGCAATAAACGATCATGACAATGATAACTCAAATGATAATGCAAGATGATATAAAGAAATGAAGGACTGATAAAATGACATAAAAATGATAAATGATAGTGGTATTAATTGAAAATGATATGAAAGTGATAATGCAAATGATGTAAAAATGAAATGCAAAAGATGATATGAAAATGATATGAAGATGAAAAATGATTTTTGCTAATGTCCAAGTGTACTCAATATTTGTTTCCAAAAGAGATATGTATCTTTGCCAACCTCCAAAAACCTTTTATAAAACCACAAAAATGAATGCAATCTTAACCATGCAAAATGAACTACTCCCTGTTGTCATTCTATGAACCAATTTTATGCTTGATTATCATCATTGAGCCTTTTGATATGTTGGAAGTTAGTACAAGCATCAAAGGGGATATCTGCACAGATGATGACCTAAGTAAAACTTTCTGATGTTTGATATAACAAGTTAATACAAGCATTGAGGTATAATTGAACAGAGATGACTTGAATATTGCTTGTGTAAACAGACAAAAGTTAATCTTTTTCCTATGCAAATCGCAAAATGTAATCAATGATACTTTTGAAAATCATGTCTTGTGACAAATTTGCACAGTAGTAATGATTAACTTACAGACAACAATCAAAGAAAAATCATACTCCTTTTTTATGACTCTAGTTCAGTACATCATTGAGTCACTCTAGAGATATGATGTCATCAAATTTCAAAACAATAGTTCAACTTATGTTTTAAGTGTTCCATTCATTTTATTCAGATTAAGATCATCCAGTTTGTTTTAGTTTATGTCTCATAGCTGTTTTGACCAGGCTTGATTGGATATTTGATTGTTGATATGATATTCTGATACTTGAAACATGTTGCCGTTTGTCTGCCAAAAAGTTCAAAAACTGATTTCCCCCAACGAGCTTGTACTTTGACTCCTGATAAGACACAACCTACTGCTAGGAATATAAACAATGATCATAAATCCATGATGAAATCCTTGTTGTTTCAAGAAAATGGTGTGCACATGATGTGGATGTGATGGCCATTTATGGAATTGGGGCTGATAAAAATGGCTATTAATGAACGATACATGTTGTAACCTAATAGATGGGAGAGCCAACTAAATCATAAACAGTGCCTGTTTGCCAAGTTTTCACCATTTTTTTTTATTGCACTTTTTAGATTTTGTGATTTTTTGTTGTTACCAAGATGCCTGTTTGCCAGGTTTTCATCAAGGCAACAATTTTTTTTATTTTGATTTTTTTTTTGTATTTTCTCTTCTTTTTTTTGTATTTTTGATGTTTTTGATTTTTTTGTATTCTGTATATCAAAAGGATGCCTGTTTACTAGGTTTTTACCCTGATGACAATTTTTTTAGTACATTTTCTGATTTTTATGGATTTTTTTTTTTATGACCTTTTATGTTGTTTTTGGTATTTTTCTAGGACTTTTTATATTATTTTTTGGTATTTTTCAAACATAGAACTTCTTTAGATGGATGTTGTTGGTTGGATCTTCAAGAAGGTCCCCTTATGGAATAGATAGATGAGATGCCCCTAAGCCATATGTTGTAATGATGACGAATGGACCTAGCCAATTGGGCTCAAATTTTCCTTTCTTTTCTCGATCTTGTTAGTTGTGAGTGTTTTCTTTGAGGACTAAGTCACCCACTTGAAATGCGCGTGGTATGACTCTATAATTGTAGCTACGGGACATAATTTTTTGATAACCCTTCAAGTGATTAGATGCATTTTGTTGTCTCTCATCAAGTAGCTCTAGTTCTTACAGTCTTGAAACTCTGTAATCCTCATCAGTTATAAGTCCCTTCAGTGAAACTTGAATTGAGGGAATGTTAACTTCCAGTGGAAAGATTCTGCTCCATAGACCAAGGCATATGGGGTGTCACCTGTTGACATGCGAATGCTGGTTCTATATGACCACAAAGCTGGATTTAACTAGACATGCCAATCACGACCAACATCATTCACAGTCTTCTTTAGGATCTTCAGAATTATCTTGTTTGAAGCTTTTGCTTGGCCATTCCCCTATGGATAATAAGGTGTAGATAACATGTGTTGGATGTGAAATCTTTCACAAAGTTTGTCAACATATTTATTTTTAAAAGGTTGCCCATTATCCATGATAATGGAGCTGGGGATACCATACAAACATATGATATAGTTCAGAATGAAAGATGATATTTGTTTGCCAGTGACTGTTATTAAGGGAACAACTTCAATCCATTTGGTGAAATAGTCAGTGGCTGTGATTATGAACTTATGTCCATTTGATGAAGACGGGTGGATTTTTCCAACCAGATCTAGTCCCCACTGAGCGAAAGGCCATGTTGTAGTGAAGGGTTGTAGTTCCTGAGCAGGAGCGTGGATGAGATTTCCATGAAACTAAAATTTCAAACATTTCTTCACAAAGATGAATGATTTATTTTCCATGGTTGGCTAATAGTAACCCATTCTAACAAGTTTCTTAGCCAAGGTTAGTCCACTTGAATGAGTCCTGCAGATACCACCATGAACCTCTTGTCAAGCCTTTTTAGATTCATCACGTTCAAGACATCTAAGGAGGGTACCATCAAGACCACATCGGTATAAGGTGTCGACGATTAGGGTATAGCGAGAAGATTGGCATATGAAATTTCTTTTCTGATTCTAGGACAAATCCAGAGGTAAGATAATATCTTTCAGATAGGCATAAATTTTTTTTGTATAAGGGGTAATTAGAACCAATCAGGTGAAAAATGACTTGGGTTTCAGAATTATCATAGGTAGGGGAAAACAGTTGTTCCACCAAGAATTCATATCGGGCTTGGTTCTCTGATAATTGCAATAGTGATGCAATTGTAGCCATGGCATCCACAACTTTGTTGTCGATCTGTGAAATTTTTCTGAACTTGATCTCAACAAAATATTTATTGAAATCATCTACCATGTTTTTGCAAGGCATTAACTTGTCATCTTTAGTCCGATAGTCATCATTTATTTGATTAATGACAAGTTGTGAGTCACCAAAAACTTTTAGCTCAGTGATCTTCCAGTCCAGTGCTATTCTCATTCCAATGAGAAGTGTTTCATACTCGGCTATGTTATTTGTACAAGGAAACATAAATCGATAAGACTTTGGAATGGTATTTCCTTGAGGTGTGACAAAAAGAATTCCTGCCCCTGAGCCATGTTGTGTGTAGGACCCATCAAAATAAAGTGTCCATGATTGCTTAGTTGTTGTGAAAACATCAACGTCAGGAAATTTTATGTGCATTGGATGGTCTATTTATAGAGGTGCCTCCACCAACTGATCCACTATGACCTACCCTTTAATTTCCTTTCAATCCACATAGTGAATATCAAACTCACTTAGGATTGTTACCCATTTAGCCAGTCTGCCCGTTAAGGTTGCTTTGCTCAGAAGATACTTTAAGGGATCAATTTTAGCCACAAGTTTGATTGTATGGGCTAACATATAGTGTCACAATTTTTTTGAAGTGAACACTATTGCCAAAGAAGCCTTTTCAATGAAAGTGTAGTTTAGTTCATGGCTTGTCAATGTCCTGATGATGTAATACACTGCTTGCTCTTTTCCTGTTCTGTTCTCTTGTGGCAATAATTCCCCTAGGGATACTTCTGTGGTAGAAATGTATAGTATGAGTGGTTCTCCTTGTACTGGTGGGATCAACATTGGTGAGCTCATTATATAATTCTTGATCTGATCAAAAGATGTTTCACACTTGATTTGAATGAAACATTTTTATGCAAGAGATGTGTGAACGACAAACTCTTGTCTACCAACCATGCAATAAATCTCTTGATGGAATGTAATCATCCTTGTAATGATAGTAGTTGACTAATGTTCCTTGGTGGTGGCATCTCTAGGATGGCTTGGACCTTCGCTAGATCCACTTTGATTCCTTTTTCTGATACAATATAGCCTAGGAGCTTTCTGGATTTTACCCTAAAGACACATTTCTTGGGATTGAGTTTGACCTTAAATTTTTCCATTCTGAAAAAAATCTTAGATAAGATATCTAGATGTCCCTCACTTGTGTCTAATTTTTCTAAGAGATCATCTACATAATCCTCCATGAATGTGTGCATCATGTCATGAAAAATTGTAGTCATTGCTTGTTGATATGTAGCTCCTGCATTTTTGAGGCCGAACGACATTACATTCCAATAGTATGTACCCCAAGGACATATGAATGCAATATTATCTTGATCTTCTGGTGTGATTTTTATCTGATTATAACCGGAAAATCCATCCATCAGTGAATACATGGCATGCCCAGCTGTTAAATCCATAATCATGTCAATGTTCGGCAGAGGAAAATCATCTTTTGGACATGCTTTTTTTAAATCCCTAAAATATATGCAAATTCTGATTCATCCATCCGGCTTTGACAAAGGTACAATGTTGGAGATCCATTTTGCATAGTTGATAGACCAAATGAATCCCACATCTAGCAACTTCTTTAATTCCTCTTTGACTAGCAATGCAACATGTGGGTGCATCTTTCTGAGCTTTTGTTTCATAGGTTTTTCCCCTGACATGATGGATAAATGGTGCATGATAAGATTTGGGTCCAATCCGGGCATATCTGCATACAAACATGCAAAATTGATTTGATTATCCTTTAGGAATTTTGTAAATTTTGGGACTTCTTGCTCTGTCAATGATGTAGAAAGTTATAGGATTTTCTACTGTTCCATAGTGCCTATATTGATTGCCTCTATTGGTTCTATCAAAACAGAAGATCTTTCCTGATAGTGATCAAGGAGAGTGTCAAGTTTCCCATCTTCCAATGCCTTTGAAAGGTTTTTACCATCAGATACGCTCTTTATTTTTCTCTTTTCATGATCTAATATTACCTTTTTTAGGTTTTCACCATTAGATCTATCTTTTATATTGTTAATTTTGTAGTTGAAAAACTTGGCACTCTCTTGACTAAGATTTTGATCCCGTGATTCAGTGGTCGAACCTGTTTCTGGGTTGGATGAACAAAGAAAATTTTCAATGGTTTCTGAAAGGAAAAACAAAGGTGTGGAAATGCTTTCCTAACACTAAAACCAAAGAGGAGATGTGTAAAGACCAACTTTAAAACATTAAAACACTTAAGATGAACAGATGCAGGGTAACAAGAGTAACAAAAATAAAATGATTTCATAGATAACACTAGATTTACATGGGGAAACCCTTTTGGGAAAAACCCACCACACTAAGAGAAAAACACTTTGTATTACAGTAAGCAAAAGATTACATACAAAGTTACAGTCCTCTAACTCTGATAGTTAGCTCACAACAACACTTGAATTTTCATGCACTCACTGTTATAATGCTATTTTGACATACAGTGAATACTAACTCTTTTTCCGTATCCTACTTTTTCTAATCTATTCAACTTCTAGTCAAGACCAACTAGTACAAGTCTCCATACAACCACCAATTAGGGTGCATTCATTCCAGTTCTTCATTGAAATGCCAAATCAATCTCGGATCAGATCCACCTGCAATCCTACATTGAGCCACCCAAGCAATAAATTCATTGTAGAGAAATTACTAAATTCGGGCTCTGCCAACCGCCAAACTCCGATCTCATATGACTGCATAATAAAATTGCTTTTCACCAATCCAACTTCCGACAATTAATGTTGTTTTGTAACAATGGTGGAAAAAAAACCGATTAGAAATTGCCACATGTTGCACTGCTATTCATTTTTCCGCTTGACCAAGCAATGATCGATCAACTATCATCAGGCTCCGAAAACCCTTCGCCATCACTAACTCTTTCATCACATTTTGAGCTGACAATAATCCGCTATCGCCAAAACACTGACCGCTAACTCTATCAGGTCCCACAAGCCACGCATCCACCGCTCAAGAGGTTCCGAGGCATCCAGGAAGGAATCACCAAGATTACCATGAGCCCTCTCAAAATGAGCTTTCGAAGCTTCCATGTGCCCATCGCTTGTGCTCTTCGCTTGGCTTATGTGGAAGACGCTGGAGCTCCTTCAAGGAATCTCTAGTGGCATCCGCTAGATTTCCCAAGGAACTCCCAAGGCATAGACAAGTGTCAATGGACGAATGACCCTTTGCATAAATTAGCTCAGGGCCCACCTTCTCTTCACTATGCTCACCTCTTTGACAAGCTTCCATGCGTCATGCACACAAGAAATTCCGCTCGAAAAAAAGGTTTTCGGTTGTACTTGCCTTTGGATGCTGGGGAAAGCAGCCAACACCATCGGATGAAGCCGTTGATGCAAGACATTGGCACATTGGTGAGACTTAGCATTTCCTTCCATCGATAGATGATAGCTCTGCTAATAAAGCCGAGGCCAACAAAATTTTTGCCAACTTTACACCCATCGGCCCATCACTATGAAAACCCATGGGGCTCACCGATCAAGCTAAGTCTCAGTGACCAAAAGGGTCATGCTGACCAAAATGAGAACACTGCGTTAAAGAGATAAGGTATAAATTCATCAAACCTCTCTTAGAGATCCAAGCCAGTAAATTGAAGCACTTTTTCCAATAGTTTCATCATCGAGGAAGATTGGGATATTGATTGGTTCAATTTGTTCCCAATCAATGAGCTCAGGGTGGACCAAAGGCAAGGGATCATCTAGCTGGGTGAGGTCACTGGATGTTAAGGTCATGACACGGTTATCATTCTTGCTATGGGGAATATCTATGATGGTATCCTCCTATTGATTATCCATCTCGCTTTGAATCAAATCATCATCACTCGAGTCATCATCGCTTTGAAGTACGTAGTCAAGTGGAGGCCTTGAGCTTTCTCCTTGTGTGAGCATGGGTGTATATTTTTGTATAACATCCACCTGTTTGTCTCTCTAGAATTCATCATTATAAATGGTATCCCATTCATACTCATTGGAATTGGTGTCAAAATTCTCCTACAATCTCATAATTGTTTCAGCTAATTCTTCACAGGATTTTGTTAAAGCTTCTTCTTCTTGGATTTTCTTCAAGGCTATTTCTTTTGGATCTTCACCATACCCAAGTCCTATCTTATCTTTTAGATGCGTTGTTTTTGGTTGGATAGGTTTCACAATTCCTTCTTTTATCTTGCCTATGGGGCCATTTCCTTCATAACCCATTCGTTGCATTATTCTATAACCCTTCCCATATTGCTTAGTAGGTAATTTGACATGCTAGACAGATTCATCTTCATCTTTATAAAGCCAATCGAGAATAGCTCTATCTTCAGCTTAATTTTCTTGGGTGTTTTTTGGGATGAATCTTCCATTAAATTTTTTGATGGGAACTGAAGTTTGTGTTCTTGATGTGGAAGCCGCTGTAGCTTGTTGTGTGGACACTTTAGGTTGACCATGTGACCTTGGAGAGACAGGTAGATTAGGGAGGCATAGTGAATATTATCCCACCCCATTATCTTTTAATTGCAGCTTTGTGCCAAAGCTCTTTATCAATTCCCTTGTTTGATCATTGTGTTTAGAACTAGAAACCACCAAAGCCTCTCTATTATGCGAAACAAAGGTATATTGAGTTGCTCTAAGGTTAGAACAAATTTGACTACTGTTATGGTTCACTAGTATGGTTATTTCTTGTCTGTCATATGAAAATTTTAGACATTGATGATAAGTCGACGAAACCGCTTGCATCTCATGGATCCATGGGTGACCCAAAAGTATGTTATAAGATAAATCTCGATCCAGAACTTAACAAAAAGTGTTTTTTTACAACAGGTCCCACTCTGATAGGTAATATGATGAGGCCCTTAAAAGCTCGTTCCTCATCATCATAAGCTTTGATTGTTATTTTTCTCCTCGGATCGATAGACTCTTTAGAATACCCTAAGGCAAGAACCAATTTTAAAGTACAAATATTTATACTGGCTCCCCCATCTATTAAGACACGTTTGATTTGGGTTTTATGAACCAAGACCTCTAGATAAAGTGATGAATTATGGGGATGATTCATAGAGGCATCATCCTTCTTAGAAAAGGATAAGCATGTGAGTGAGGACAAGTGTCCCATGATGGCTTGAAATTTTTCGATATCCAAATCAAGAGATTTGGTTGTGTCCACGAGGGCCTTCTCTAGAATTTTCTTGTGTGTTGGTGATATTTTAAGAAGCTCCAAGATAGAAATTTGAGCCGATGTCTTCTAAAGTTGATCAACTAAATTGTACTACCTTGGAGGGGGGACAATTGATTCAGATGAACTTCCTTTTACAATAATTTTGGCCTGTCCCCTTGTTGTTGCATTAACTTCTCAATACTCTTGCTTTCCTTTGAATTTGATGACATTGACTTACTCGTCATCGGTGTAGATATGATTGATGGTGGTGTCATAGACATGATTTACATTTTTACCTTTTTCACCCGAAGATTCCCCTTTTTGATAATTGGGGAGAGGATCCTTGAATTCCTGATGATCTTCATTGGTATTATGTCCCTCAATAGTTATGGTGTGATTTTTGATCAAATCCTGGACCAAATTATTCAAACCTTGGCAATTATTCATCCTATGAGCTTTACACCTATGGTAATCGCAGTAATATGAGTAATTCCATGATGGTGGTTTGACTCACGGCTCATAATATCTCTACGGTGGCAATGTGATGGCATTTTGATTCAAAATATCTTTGAGAATTGATTCAAGAGACTGGCCCAAGGGAGTAAAACTCCGTCGATTTGAGAAAAAATGTGATCTAGGTGTATTTGAATTTTGGTTACTACCGAGATTATTACCATGATTATTGGCCATATTTCCTTGGTTGGTGTTGTTTCCTTGATTGGAATTATTAGTGCCTTGGTTAATGGAATTTCTAGGATTGTTGTTGTTGTGTTGGAAACCTGATACATTGAGAATGGTTAGCTTTGCATTCATGTTGTTGGCATCTACCATCCCATCATTTACAACATTCTTATTTCTAGTCCAAAATTGTGATTTATCATTGTTGTTGTTGTTGTTGTTGTTGTTATATGAATTTGGACCTTCTTTGTCAGGCTTTAAGACTCCTCTCTTGACCAAGGCTCCTTTGATAGTGATTGTGTTTTCAATCAATTTCTCAAATGATTGAGGGCAATGAAGGTTGAGCCTATAAATCATTTCTTGATTTAGACTATCAATAAATATTTCCATCTTTTCCTTTTTAGGAACAAGATGGGAATATCTTGCAAATAACCTTCTCAATTTTTACAGAAATGTGACTCCATGGATTGTCCACCTAGACTAAGTGGAAACAATCGCATGAGGTATGTATCTTCATGAGCGAACTCTAGGCTCATTCGAAAGTCTCTCACATGATCAATGGGATCCATTTTCCCATTGTACCTATAAAATTTTAGGATCTCACAATGCTTTGGAAAAGGAATTATGTTGAGATTCCTGTCAAAGGGATATGGGCAAATATCTTCCAAAACATATTTCTTGGTTGTTCCCCCTTGTATTTCTATACTTTTTCCTTGTAGTGCTCTTATTTACTGCATAAGAGCACTAAAATCATTTAAGGGGATTTCAATTCTTTCAATATCTTCTCTAATTTTCTTAGTATCAAAATCAGAGGGTAGTTTAGCTCCTTGGTTTGCTAACAAAAGAAAGTATCTTTCTTTGTTCCTTTCTAAAATCTTGTCCAAGGGAGTATAAAATTGCAGATCCTATTCTGCTTCTTGAAGCATTTCCTCCATTACTTCATCATTATTTGAATTATTCGCAATGCAAAGCTTTTGAAAAGGATTTTTTTCCCTATCACCCGTGTTGCAAAGTGGATTTTCCCTTTCATCTTCTTCTATGTGCTTTCGAGATCTTGTGACAATAGGAATAAGTTTATACCAAAATTTTACTAACTTTGATCACAAATGAGAGAGTGCAATTTGTTGGATATCTTAGTCAAAATAGAATGAGGATTCTATTGATATGACTAAAGAAATTTCATTTTTTTAGTTTGTGATTCCCTGGTTGGAAGGATGATGATCTTGTTATGGGAATTAAATGAGAAATACGAAATGGATGTGATGATACACTTTGCGATGTTTTGATCTTAGTTTGAGAAAATAAGGAATTTGCAAAAGCCTAATGTTTTCAAGTTCTCTATTGCAATACTTGACCGAGATGATTGGAATACTAAATTGTAGGTTGCGGGATGAAAGGGATGAATAGGTTGACTACGATTATGCCTTTATGAAAGAGCTCTTCATTGAAAGAAAGCTTGTGAAGATAATGTCTCTAAAGAAAAATCATCAGTAGAACCCCTAGCAAAGTTGTAATATCGATGAATGAAAGTTCGATGCTCAAGCAAAACTTTGTGACTTTGGTATAAAAATTGTCTCCTTTTCAAAAGCTTCTTGTAACTAAGGGACATTTTTGGCTTCTTAATCCTTTTCTCAAGGGATTTCTTAACAAAGGTTGTAAATTTCCAAACCCTAAGCATAGAAATGACCAGACTTGGTGGTAGATTGCGTCATAAAATTATTTTGACTCAAAAAATAGATGCGCTACTTTGTTCAATGGATGCGCTAAAATTTTCAATGAATGTGCTAAAATATTAGATCAATGCGTTGGACTGTTGCATGGATGCACTGAAACATGGCATAGATGCACTAAAAAAAAGCATAGATGCATTAAAATAGAACATGGATGTGCTATAATATAACATAAATGTGCTAAAATAGAGAAGGGATGCACTAAAAAAGAGTAGGGATGTGCTAGAACAGAGAAGGAATGTGCTAAAAGATCCAATCAATCCACTAAGATATACATGTTTTGACAATTTTTTGAATCGGATGATATTTATCTGAATTAATGTTTGAAAAACATGACATGCAATGGAAAACAGTTGTTTTTTAAATTCCTAAAATCTAAAAATGAGTGTATTTTCTTCAAGATTTCCATTGGTATTGAAAAAAATAGACACTTCAAGCAGATTCACTCTTAATTGTCAAAAGGTCATCATAATAACCACAACCCACATCTTAGAATTGCATCAACTCACATAGCTATGTCACCCCCTAGAGAGCGCCCATGCTTTTGTCTTTTCTAGGTGCGTACTCAAATTTAGATTTCTTGATCCCTTGAGCAAACAGTCCTTGGAAATTATATGGTGAGTGTCTTGGGGGCATATTCTTCCCTCCCCTTGCACTGTGAGTATTATAATGTTTGGTTATTGACATGGTTGGATTATACACTAAGGTTTGTAGTAAGTGTTTCTGTTCAGTGCGACAAATGATATACTCCCTCAAGAGACCTCCCAACCTTTAGAAAAAAGGCTTTGGGGATGGTTATCTTGCACACTACTGTCGAGTGGATTTTCATCAACAAATCACTTTTGTTTATAGTGGGTTGGAATCCTTGGATTTAGGTGTTCCCACTTAGGTCATTCCTCTTGGGTGAGTACTTTTTCCCACAAGAGCAGGCCTGCTAAAGGTTATAATAAAACATGAAGTAATTGAAATGAAAAGATGAGTTTGGCATTTTGATCACCCAGTTAAGGGGAGAGCATAGGCCTATCACCTGAATATCACAACAAATAATTTTGTTCAATTTTAATCCCAAATGACAATTTGCTAAACTAAGTGAAGATGTTGCTTCACAAAAGACATGGGACTTATTTTAACCGAGATAAATCAATTGTTTGGTGACTACCCTAGGATTGGTTTGTTTTAGATTTAAATGTCTACCCTAGGATTGGTTCGTTTTAGATTTAAATGTCTACCCTAGGATTGCTTCATTTTAAAATTATGCATAAAGTATTAATCTCTGTCCACGGACGCGTCGGAATCAGGATTCAAATTTATAGTCCCCTGGATGCGCTAGAAGAACACATAAATGCGCTCAAACAAAGCATAAATGCACTAAAAGAAATTTAGGGATGCGCTAGAAAAGAGTGTAAATGCACTAGAAGAACACAAATATGTGCTAAAATAGAGCGACAATGCGCTGAAATAGGCCTTGTATGTGCTCAAAGAATCCAAGGATGCGCTAAAATGTGTCTTGTATGCGCTAAACCATGAGTCCAGTTCGTAACCTGCCAAGAAACCTACAATAAAAAAAATTAAAAATTGGGAAAGAGCCCCATGGTGGGCGCCAAAAATATGTGTGTGAATTAAAGTTAAAAGATAAACAAAATCTCAACACAAAAACTTCTTCAAAGATGTCCCATTGTCCTCTATCTCTAAGGATTCGATGTAAGTTGCTAGCTCTTAGTTGGTTTAAGAAACAACTTGGTAGAATGACAACGTAGAGAACGAGATTATGCAACATGCATTTCTATTGCCAAATGATATGATATAATTAAGCTAAGATGTGAAACTAAGATGCTATGCTTAAGAAAATAAGATTGCTAAATGTTGCGTAAATGCAACTATAATGCTCACGCTATATTCGCTAGATCTCAAATCCTTTTCAAAGCACAAAGAGGTTGCATTTATAGATTTTTTGGAGGCAAAACCCTAGTTGGAAAAGATCAACGGTTGAAATCAAACCTGTCAAGATGAATGGTGAGAGATTTGGAAGTTGAGAAAAAGATGGAAGATAGAGAAAAAGCTGGGAAATGTCTCCTCTTTCACAACCTTTTCCATTCAAAAATGAAGGAAAGTTTCCATTTGTACATTTTAGTATGAGGAGTTAGTTGGTAGTTGAGGATAAATCCATAATTAAATAATTTTTATTTAATTATTTATGACAATGAATTTAGAAGTTTCCATAATTAAATAATTACTATTTAATTATGTGTGAGAGATGAAAAAAGGGAATTTAATTAAATATTTAGAATATTTAATTATGTGTGAGTTGAGGAAAGTGTTTTAGTTAAATATTTAGAATATTTAAGTAAATGTGAAATGAAGAAGGAATTTAGAGGAATATTCTTATTTGAATTTAAAATTCAAACTTATGATAATTAATATAAATAATTATAAAATTTATTTAATTAATTAAGAGGAAGATGGAAAATGGTAATAATTAAATAAAATTATTTATTTAATTAAATTAGAAGAATTAGAAAGTGAACGATATAAATAAATAATTAAATTTATTTATATGTAGATGACTTTAGAAGATTAATTAAATAATTCATATTTAGTTTATTATCAGGCTTGATTTAATGTGACCATTTTTAGATGTATATACTTGAATCATAAATTCACATCATTCAAATATTTTGCATCGAGCTTAGTTCATATTTTGAAGTTGATTGATGTGACTAGCATGTTTTAAATGTCACAATGACTGCTTTATCGCGTTACCTCACGCCACTTTTCTATCCCCTGCGGTACCGCGGTGTGCTTTGACTCTTCTTCATTGGCCTACCACTATACTGCACATAGCTTTTGGTTCTTTTACGATACCAGAGTGTGCTTTCTCATACACATATCAATATACCGCTATACCATGAGATACCTTTCACCTCGTTGCGGTGCCCTCCCATTCCTTTGCTTTCTATTCCACTTTACCACAGGCTATATTTCTCCTTCTTGCGGTATGGAGGTGTTTACTCTTATTGTTATTCTCAAGTGTACCACTCTATCACAAATTTTGTTTTGACCCTCCGTGGTATAGTGGTTTCCCTTCATCACTATTCTTTATCTCACCGCTCTTCCACGGGCTAACCTCTAACCCTCCATAGTATAGCGATAAAAGGATATAGTGTTAACTGTCTTGATTGTGATACCGCGAGCCATTTTACAGGAGGCTACAGTAAGGAGGTATGACGTGAGGGTTATATAGGGTGGATAATGAGGTAGCGGTACAGTGGTAAAAGGATATTTTGACCTTGTGGATGGTAATAAAGTGATTTTTTAATGAAAAGGATAACATGAATTTGGATGTTTAATGGATAAATCCCTTTAGAATTTCTATAAAATTTTTGGTCTAACAACGGCTCTAGTTGGGGATGAGTGGCTTACTAATCACTGCAAGAATCCAGAATATCTCTAGGAGAGCAGACCAAGTAGTATGTAACATGGAATAGTCGAGAAAATGAGGCCAACGAAGAGTGGTGGAAGTGGCATGAAATCCTATTCTACTGTGCATGGAAAAGTTTGACTAATTTTAGAAGGTTATCCAGGAATAGTCACTAGAAATCCCTAACCTTCACCTATTCTACTATCCATGGAAATGATATATTTCAAGAGGTTAGTCAAGAGTTTTCCATGCACTGGAAACCTTTATTCCTCTATGCTTTTCAAGAAAACAAGTGCTTTAGGAATTTCCCATGTACAGGTAACTCTTGTTCCTCTCCTGACATGTTTTGTAAATAATAGGAGTTCTCCCCTCCTTTCCCAATGATAAGAAAGGGACCTAGCCACAAAGCTTCAAACTTTCCATGCTTTCCCTTTTCCTGACATCTGGTATTCCACATTAACACCAAATCATTCTCCTTAAATTTTCTATTTTTGTCTTTCTTATCAAAAAGGTATTTCATTTGTGATTGCAACTTCACATTTTTATTTTGAGCCATTCTCCTTATTTCATTAAGTTCTGCAAGCTGCTCTATCCTTTCCTCTATTCATTCTGGAGTATCTAAATCCTCTTGAAGAATGAAATTATAAACTGGTAAAATGTTTTGTAATGGCATCCTGGCTTGTGTTCCATATACCAGTTCAAACAAAGACTTTCCATTTTCATTTTTCACTGTAATCCTATCCACCCATACAACCATCCTCAATTTTGAGTCCCATGCCTTTTTATTTCCATCTAGCATCCTTCTTATAATTTTCAACAGGATTTTATTACTGTATTCCACCTGACCATTTGCTTGTGGGTGGTAAGGAGCAGCATAAGAAACAATAATGCCATATGTATTGCAGAAGTTTTTGAAGTCATCAGATCTAAAACACATTCCATTATCTGTGATCAACCTCACTGGTGTGTCGAATCTTGTTATGATATTTTCCATTAGAAAACTTATCACCACCTTACTTGTTTCTTGTTTAGTTGGGATTGCCTCTACCCATTTAGTTAAATAATTAGTAGCCCTTAGTATCCATTTATGTCCTCCACTTGAATTTTCCTACATTTCCCCAATAAATTCAATTCCCCCAATAAATTCAATTCCCCATTGGTGGAAAGGAGCTTCTGCTTGTAAAGGTCTAAGTGGTAGGGCTCTTTGATATTTCAATTTTCCTAAGAACTTTTGACAAGCTTCACACCTCCTTACATGTGAAAAAGAGTCATTAAAGGCTTTAGGCCAGTAATAGATAGACTTGAGAATCTTGTGTGTAGTTATTTTGGTAGAATAATGACATCCACACACTCCTTCATGCATCTCCCTCAAGACATGTTCTGCTTGTGATTCATCCAAACACAATAATATCATTCCATCCCTATTCCTCCAAAACAGATCCCCTTCTATGAATACATACTTGGATGCCTACAACTTTAGAGTCCTCCTCTGATTATCACTGAACCCTTCAGGTCACTTCATGTGTTTGAGATAATACATTATGTTTGTGTACGAAGGGGTACATTCAATGCTCACAACTATGCCATCTTCATTTTCCACATTACAAATCTGGTTAGCTTCAACATTGGTTTCTGCCATCAGTTTGGCCAGGCCCTGTCCCCTTACTAACTTGGTAATCTGAATTTCCATATCAAACTCTTGGATTTTATTAATCCTTTTACATCTTTTCCCTGTCACCTCTGTTTGCACTAAAATATCTTTCACAACTGCATGTGGTACATATGCAACTACCTTGGCTCCAACTAGATATGGTCTAAAATATTTTGTTTCTTTGACTAATGCAAAATCCTATTTCTCCATAATATCATATTTCAACTCTGACCCCTGCAATGATTTGTTAAAGAAGGATATAGGTTGCTCATGATATTCATCATTGTTTTGTAACATAACAACTTCTATGGTATGAAATGAGGCCAAAGAGAATATTTGAAAAAGGTTTGGTAAAATCAAGAGACTTTAGAATGGGGGCTTCTTTGATGGCTTTTTTGATGGATATAAAGGTTTCTCGGGCTTCTGTAGTCCAATCTATCTTTTCTCCCTTTTTCAACATTTTGGATATAGGTTTAATGATTTCAGCAAAATTTGATACAAATATCCTAACAAAGTTAATTTTTCCAAAGAATGATTGAATGGCTTTGAAAGTTTTGGGAATGGGGATTTTTTCTATGGCTTCTACTCTTTTAGGACCTATTCTAATTCCTTCTTTTGACACAATATGCCCTAAAAGCTTACCCTCTATGAAAACAAAATTAAATTTCTTGGGGTTGAGGTTAATACCATATTCAAGAGCTTTGATGAATATTCTCTCCAAGTGTTCTATATGGTCTTCTTCCTTTTTGGAATAAGCAGTGAGGTCATCCTGATACACCACCATTATAGCATTGATTAAATCTATAAATGCCTCATCCATGGACCTTTGAAAAGTTTCCCCTGCATTTGTGAGATCGAATGAAATTATTACATAAACATATGTCTCCCAGGGTGTAGTAAATGATGTCTTGTATTGCTCAAATTCTTTAACTTTAACCTGGTTATACCTAGAAAACCCATCCATCACTGACAACTCACATCTTGTTACTTTGTGTAATATTGCTTCCATATTCGGGAGAGGATAATTATCTTTAAGGGAGGCAACATTTAAATTTTTGAAATCTACACACAACCTAATATCCTCATTTTTCTTTCTTACTGGGACCAAGTTGGAGACCCATGTTGAATGTCTAATGGGCTTGATGATGCTTCCATCCCTGAGTTTTGCCAGCTCCTCTTGCATTTTAGGTTCCAAAGTTGGGTTGATGGGCCTTTGTTTTAGTGGAATCTCATGTTGGAATAAATCCTCTCTATAAGCCTTGAGATCCTCATAGGACCATGCAACCACATGTTTGTATTTTCTTAACAATGCAATTAACATTCTTCTAATTGTTGGACTTATTTTCTTTCCAATATATACCTTTTTGGTGCTAACTCTATCCACAAGTTGATTTCTTCAACATCTTCTCTCTTGACTGGTGTCTACTTCATGAGAGAATGATAATTTCCATCATATACTCTTTCTAGTGCCACAAGTACTTTGGGAAGTTAGTTGGTGTAGACATGGAAAATGTACAATTTGATATGACACATTGGATCCTGATTTACTAACACCATTTCATCCTGAATCATCTCCTTTGCTAGTCATTTAATCGAATAATCTATATTTGATTAAATTCATCACTCTTCATCTCTTAATTAATTAAATAAATCAACTTTATCTAATTAAGTCATCATCTCCTGTTAATTAAATAGATCAATTTTATTTAATTAATTATGTAAAACTCCTTTTAATTAAATAAATCAAATCATTTATTTAATTAATCATTTCCTCTCAATTTGATTTAAATCAATTCATAAATTTAAGTCTAAATTGTCACATCTCCTAAATTCCTCATTAAATTAATTAAACTTTGATTAATTTAATCTTAATCTATGTCACATCCTCTAGAGAATGCAACTTGCACATGAAAATAAATTTAATTCATTTATTAAATCTCTATTTTCCCTCACATGGCATAAAAAGGGAATACTCCCTCAAGTTTGAATTTGAAATCCAAGTGGACTTAGTCCTTCCAACAAGGCATTTATTTCATCTTACAAGTCCTTTTGCATTGAGCCAAGTGGTCATAACTCCATTTGACTCTCCATCCACCTTGTCATTTCAATATTTTAAAATTCAAATTTATGCATTTATGGGCACTTTGATCAAAACTTGCACAACCACTAACCATTCATATCATGACATATGGCATTCAACCATTGGATTGAAAGTTAGTCCCACATTGCTCAAATCTTATTTTCTCTTCCAAATTGAAAGTTATAAATTGGAGGCTTCTCTCCTCATTTCTCATCCACAATCTTCATGCAAAGTTACTCTCTTCACATTGAGAGCTAATTTTTCCCATTTCACTCAATTTATCACCATTTTCATAATTTGTAACAAGGTTATGCTCAAATATCTTTGGAGATTTGACCATTTTCTTAATCACTCAACATTGCAACTTATGAATTGGGAAAGGGCCAATTGCAACACTTCATTGGCACCAATACCCCCATGGGATTACTAATCTATTGGCTTAATTAGGATTTAACTTCATTTTTTTTGTATTGTGTTTTTCATTTCCTAATCTTAGTTTGAATAGATGGATTTCATGGGGAATCCCTCATGTTTGCATGCATTTGATCTAACAACCTAACATGTTTGTTACTCTTGTGCATTTGTAGGTTTAGGGGTTCACATTTTGGCGCTAGAAGGAAGGCTACTCAAGAAATTAATCACATTTTAAAAAAAAACTTTCGTGTTTTTCTTAACATTTTCTCGCAGGTGCGATGTCATATTGAGCCGCTATCATAGGCATGGTGCAATACTTCACCGCTTTCAGGGAAGTGGTGCCATACTGACTTGCACATAGTTTCTAAACCTCACCACGTTTTCTTCCCGCCTGTCATTTTTTCAAATCTCCTAACTCCACCGCGCTCACCTCCGCGGCGTTATACTGCACCGCCTTCAGTACCACGGCACAATATCGAACCACGCTTCCTCCAAACTCCGCCGCTCCTACATTCCCACCTAAAATATTTGAAATTTTAAGTAGGGCGACTTCCAAATTGCACCGCTTACCCATATTGCGCCACTTTTTCACTCTCTATTTCTATAGAGTGCCGCCCACAGTCAACCGCGCGGCGCTATATAGTGCCGCTTTTACCCAAATTGCACTGCGAAAAAATAGTGAGGTCTAAAATTGACATGTGCTTTTTAAGTTTTGAATTTTTTAATTCCTAACCTTGTTTGTTGTCTTTTTCTCTCTAGTTTTCTGTCATTTTGCAGGTGGGAAGCTCATCATGGCCTCATACTCATCATGCAAAAAAGTGTTTTTAAACACTTAAGTGTTCTTCAACACTTTTGAAGGATTCTAAAATTTTGCTTGTTAAGAGAAATTTGTTAATATCTTTGGCCTTAGAAACACTAGATTTACTTTGGGTTTAAAAAGAACAAAAAAATTCCCTTTTTCAAACAAAGTAGGAGATTCGTTATGACACCATGCTCATTTTGTACAAAGTGTTCTTAAACACTAAAGTGTTCTTAAACACTAAAGTGTTCTATAACACTCTTTAAAGGATTTTTAGATTCTTGTTTAAAAGGAATTTTTTAATTTCATTTGCCTTAGGAACACTAAACTTCTTTTGGGTTCTAAAATAAACAATCAAATTTCTTTTTCAAAAGTTGCCAAGGGGCTAAAAAGAACCTTAGACAAACATACTAGATTTTGTTTAAAGGATAACAATTGAACAAAGCAATCTCACATTTCTTTTGATGCTTAAAAAGAATTCATTATTGCTTTGAAGAATTTAAAATGAACATGTGTTCTTCGTGTCTTGTAATTTTTTTTTCAAAGTAGTGTCATTTGAAAAGACGTATGCGCTTCTCTCGTGCCTCACATCAATCTTGAGAATCAAAAGTCTTTTTGGTGACACTAACTTGCATAAAATATTGCCTCTACATTTCAATTTGGGTACCTAACAATTGAACAAAACATGCGAGTTTGAGTAAACTTATTGCGAGTGTTCTTCCTTTGTTTCTAAACAAAGGTTGATCGAACTACAAATATGTTTACTCGCTTTTGTTTACCTTAACAGGCCTGCCTTGTGGGAAAAAGTAATCATCCAAGGGAGCGACCCAACTGGGAACATGCTAAAGTCAAGCGACTTCCAACCGGTATATAAGTGTGGATTCTTGAGGAAAGTTCAAGAACCACGAGGATTATTCCAACGAGATGGACAGAAATGGACTCTTGCCGATGTTGGATAATCCCCCACAAACGTAATGCTCGAATTAAAAACCTTTGTTTAGAAAAAGGCCAAAACCTTATCTATTTTGTTGGTGCAAAAGGTCATGTCCTTTGAAGCCGCCCCACGCTATACATGCGGTTTTATTGTGGAAATGGAAAGTATGCCATGGGAGATTCATGGGTTCTAATGCTTGGCTAACCCGAGAAGTGTGTGTCGTGGAGGGGAGCCAGTGTGGTCAAGCATTTAGCCATTCACACAAAATATGTGCAACTAGATTCGTCCAAGTGGGAATCCAACAGAATATTGTCTCATCATCATAGGGTTGTAAAAAGTGCTTGAAAGTGGAAAACACATTGCTTGGTTCTCAAATTTTTTTGCAAAATGAACATTCACAAGACCTAAAAATTTCAAACCCCTTTTAGGAAACAAATACCTTTGACGAATTTAGGCACTCTTGCTTTCCCTAGGGATCATATCCTTAGAGGTTTCTAAGTGCATGGGTTCTATCATTATTTATTTTCAATAAGGTTAAACATAGGTAACTCTTGCCCTATTTTCCTTGATTTCCACACAATGGACCTTGTGGGATGAGAAAGAAAGTGGGACATTAGATATATAGTTTGAAACATAAAGAAAGCAAGTGTCTTTGGTAAAAGGAATTCATTAAGCCAAGATAAAAGGACAAATTGAACCTCATATGTGTTGTTCCATATGATTTCCCGAAAGGTCAAGATTCCAAAACCAAGGTTCAAGAGGATAAGTCTAAAAGCCCATGAACAACGCCTTGAAATGCTCCTTGAAGTTAGAGAAAGACTAGTATACAACTTCTATAAAAAGGCTTTAAGGAATAATCCAACGTTTTATGCATTCTACTATAAAATCCCGAACTTTTTGAAAGGTTTGCTTTCCTCTCATAGGAAGTATAGTGTGTTCTTCAACACCGAGGTCTTGTAAAGAGATTTGTGTCTAGGTGCAAGTCTAGGATCAAATTTTTCATCCTCATCCATCTCTCCATCAAACCAAATCTCATCCCATCATAAAACTTCTTGAGAACTCTAGAAAAATCACTCATGCTAAACTTAAAGGGCTAAACCAACATCACCCTATCTTAGCTTAACACACGTAGCCAAAATAGTCAAAACTCTTGGATGAATTTACCTCTAGGATAATGCAACTTCCTAAGGTCTAGTAGTTCACAATCACATTGGCTCAACACACTTAGTCAATTCATCTTCTTGTGCAAGTTCCCCTAGGATAACACAACTTCCTAGGGACTACAACTTCACTACAATCTTGTTTGACTCAATACACATAGTCAAACCATCATAATCAATCTAAGTCCTAACAAGTTTAGCATAACGCTTCAAAATTTCTCCAAAAGGTTTCACTCACTCGCTTCATCCATTATCCCATCATCATTACCACCCTCTTTGATCTTTGAATTCCCTAGTTCTTCCCCTTTGAGCCTAAAAGGTTAGGGTCAAAACGATCCCTATTTTTTTTATGGTTCAAACAAGATCACAATACAAGAAGAACATGGAAAATATCAATGAAATATCAATTTCTGTTGACATGAGTCAAGTAACCTCTGAAATAAACCTTATAGGATCAAGAAATCCCCCAAGGAGCTCTCCCTTACCATCAAAAAATCCTCAAGAGGAGAGTTATGAAGAGGACATCACAAACGAAGACATGGGGATAACACAATCTGAAATCATGAAAATGGTTCAAAATCTAGAGAACCACAAAATTGTTAGTGCCATGTTCAAATAATTAAGCACGTTAGTAGAGAGAGGGGTCCAGTTCCCTGCTGACCTTGATGCAAGCACTAGTATGGATATGCCTCTTACAAACGCATCCCCAATGCCAAATATCAATCAAGAAATACCTCACATCATGTCAGCCATCACACCAACCTCACCAATTGTGAACAAAGGAAGTGCTACGTTTCGAGAGTTACAACAACATCACCTTGTGACCAACAAAGATGTGGCTATCACTACTGCACCAAATAATTCTATCCTGGTAAATCCATTACACCCATACATCCCACTCACATTCCATAATCTTTCTGGTTCATCTTCATTCCATGCCTCACCAGCCTATCAATCAAGCATACAAACTTCTCCACCACAAGGAGAAGGTGGTTTGTTTGGAACAATCGATGTGGCTAATCCTTTTTCTTTCCAAGGTATCATACCATCTCTTCCCCCATTTCCATTCACAACCACATCACCTCTTGGATTGGGGTTTCCTCCCCTAAACATTGATAGTTTCTCAGAATAGGGCAATGTGAACATCACATCGAATTCCCTCTTTTTGCCTGCAACATCACATCAACAAGTGGCAACCATTCAAGCCACTATGACAAATGCATCAATCAGTCCTCAAATATCCCAAAGCATACCCTCTCAAGGACCAAGAATCTCCACCACCCCTCCGACAACCCAAATCCCAATCACCATCATAACCCCCTCACCTACCGCAATGGTTGGCATCATTCCCATTCCACCACCAATTCCACCAAAAACCAACATGGTAAATTCATTCACCACTCTAATTCAAACCCTTCAAAAGGCCAACCAGCAAAGAGTAGTCAAACAAAAGTAGCAAGCTCAAGCCCAAGCTCAAACCCAAGTTCAAGCTCAAGCCCAAGCTCAAGCCCAAGCTCAAGCCCAAGCACAAGCCCAAGCTCAAGTACAAGCCCAACAATAGGCGCAAGCACAATACCAAGCGCAACTACAAGCAATCCATCTACAAGCATACCAACAAGCCTTGCAAGACTTTCAGGCACAACAACAAGCTAAACAACAAGCTTTGTTTGCAAAATAGTAGCTCGACCAACAAAAAAGCTTTGTTGGCACAACAACAGCTAGACTAATAGCAAGCTTTGCTAGTGCAACAATATCTTGACCAACAACAGGCTTCATGGGAACAACAACAGATGGACCAACAACAAGCGTTGTTGGAACAACAGCAACTAGACCAACAACAAGCATTGTTGACACAAATGTAGGCATACCAACAGGATTTGAATGCACAACAAAGCTTGCAACAAATTCCCACTAGTACTCCTCCCACCCATCAAACACCTCAAACACCTCACAACTCATTCATTCCACCTCCTGACCCAAGCAAAGATGTCGCAACACAAATCAAACTGCTCTCGCAGGAAGTGTTGGACTTACAAGCAGGAAAAACAACAAGAACACTGGGCAACTTGTGCCCTTATCCTTTTTACATAAGTCTCACCATGGTACTCTTCCCAAAGGGATTTGAGATCCCCAAATTTGACAAGTATAATGCAACGGGCAACCCTAAAAACCACTTCAAGGAATTTCAGGTGCATTGCATGGAGGTTGCATACGATGACACATATCTAATATGACTATTCCCTTGAAGTCTGATTGGTCCAGCTATGGAATGGTTTTCCCACCTACCCACGGGCATTAAAACATTCGAGGAAATCATGGAAGCTTTCCTTAAAAATTATACTTTCAACATGGGTGCGGATGTTAGTTTGGAAGAACTATCAACACTCAAATAGAGAAAAGGAGAGTTATTCACATCCTTCTTGCAAAGATGGTGATCCAAGGCCAATCAAAGCAAGTGGACCATGCCGGAAGAACAACAAGTTTGCACCATCATATCCAATCTAGATGAAAACTTGGAATTTTACTTGAAAATGCAATGCATCACATCCTATGATCAACTGATCCCAAAGGCACTCAACATCAAAAGAGCCCTTACTATGTGAGGAGGCGCATCAACATTCACTCCACCACAGGATAACCACCCATCCAACAACTATAATGATAAACCTCGAACATGGTCGAGGAACAAAAATATCACAAATTACGGCGTGGTCGATGCTAAGGTGGTCATTAGTGCCCCTAAGCAGAACATCCAAACCCATCATCATCCGCAAAATCATAATCATAACAATGTGCAGACTAATACGGTAGTAGCACAACAACAACCAACACCCACCAATCAAATCAATAACTTGGGTAATCAAGGAGGACCACCTCCCCGAGGCAAATATCCCCCCAAGAGGAAGTTCACAGCTCTTGGTGAATCTATTGAGTCCATCATGAAGAAATTGGTCAAGGAAAACTTGATCAAAACCTCTAACTCCAAGCAATACGTGGAACCCATGACCAAACCACCATGGTATAACAAAAATATCCTTTGTGACTTTCACAAGATCAAAGGACATACCACCACCAATCGCATGAGGTTGAAAAACATCATCCAAGACCTCATCAAGGATAAGATCATCAATATCAAATAGCCAGCCGGAAACCAAGACTTGAAAATATACACAAATTCAATGCCGAACCACAACTAAGGGAGCAATCAAGGAAATAATTAGGGGAACAATAAGGGCAAGTAAAAATATGCTAGTGCTAATCTAGTGTATGAGGAGATAGTCGGATGTGTCGATGAAATGGTCACTGTCATAAATGTCAAAGGAGCTAACAATGACTGTGGAGTCACCACACATGGCAGAAAGGTCACCATCATCGAGACACCAGCTAAGACCCCCATTTCTAATACAAAAGCCATCCCCTATGACTACAATGTCATTGATCAGCTGAAGAGAACCCCTGCCCAAATTTCCATCATGGAAGTATTGAAAATCTCCGTCGCTCATAGGAAGATCCTTGATGAAGCGTTAGTTGCATCCACCATCTCTGCCACCCTTGACACAAAGCAATTCCAGGCTATGGTAGGTAACATTTCTACCCCAAATCTCATTACATTCTCTGACCAAGATTTCCCCCCATAGCCATCTCATAACCGTGCACTCCACCTTCAAGTGCTCATCCATAAAAAGAAAGTCAAAAAATTCCTGGTGGATGGAGGTGCAGGCCTTAACATCTGTTCTCTAAAGCTCATAAATAAATTGGGATTCACTGAGGATTCCATTAATAAGAACAAAAGCATCATGATAAGGGTGTATGATGACCAAGAAAGAGTGTCTCAAGGCACTACCAAAATCCCTATCCAACTGGGACCGACAACTATGGAGACTACTTGTTAGGTCCTCGACCTCGACCTACCATATAATATCCTCATTGGATGCTCATGGATCCACAGAATGAAGGTAGTGGCCTTGATGTACCACCAATGTATCAAGTTCTCACATCAAAATGAAGAGGTCACTCTATATGGGGATCTTGAACCTTTTTCCTATTGCAAAAAATTGGAAGCCAAGTTTTATAAGATCCCCCAAGTACCAAAAAATGATGAAGGCCTGTCCACTTAATACATCAATCCAGCCAACCTCGCTTCCACTTCTGCGACAAAGACACCCGCCATCCCTGACATATTTGACATTAAAAACATGATCCAGGACAATGGATACGGTGACTAAAAAATGAAGAGGAATGCATTTGTTGTAGGAGAGTTACCATAATCTCCTAGGTTGCATGGACAACCTCAACCAGCTGAAACACCTATCCACACTGTTAGGGAAAACCCTTCTGGATTCCACCATTGGGGGGATATCAGTCAAGAAAATGTGGATGAGGGAGAAATCTAAAACACATTATACCAAGATGAAAGGCCCACCCCCACCCTATCCATGGATGAAACTAATAGAGGGTTGCAAATGATGTTTGGTATGGGCTATAACAGGAACGAAAGCCTTGGAAGAAACAATGATGGACGGCTAGAACCCATCATTGTAGAAAGAAGAATGTGGAACCTTGGCCTTGGGTACACTCCTCTGAGTATAACCGTATGTGGCAGAGGTACTCCTAGTAGGGCAGTCAGGTCCTCTTCTTAGGTAACAACAACTACTCCTAGACCACCTGTATGCCTAGGTATCCCACTTGATAACTTCACCTTTGACGTCACTGATGTTTGTGCCAATAGTGACAATAATGACACCATAGTAGGCCTTCCTAGGCTCTTTGAGGATTCCACCCTACTAATGATTAGTGCCTTACCAGCTGAGTCAAGCCAACAAACCCACTGAATCACCTTAGTACACCCTCAACTCATTGATCATGACCAACATAGACCACCAATTCTAGACTCATTCGAAAATGATGAGGCTCTCTCATAATTCATGGGATGTGGGGATCAAAAGGTAGGTTTTGAAATCACATTGGACACCCAAGCATATTATGGGGAGATGATTGAGTCCTTCAGTCACAAAAGAAAAATATCAAGAAAAAGCTCAGAGTTATTGAGTGAAAACCATAGTGTGACAGTCTCTAACCACAAAACAGTAAAAATAAAGGATGCATCCAATGGTGAAAACCTCTCTGAGGCACCAGAGGAGGAAGGATTCAATCTACCCCCTACTGCTCTACATCAAGAGAAATCAACGGTCCTAGCAGAGCAGTGTAATCCTGTCAACTTGGGAACAGAGATAGAACCACAAATCACATTCTATGCTCAAACACTTCAGACAAAAGAACAAGAATTGTTGGCTGCATTCTTAAGAGAAAGAAAGGAAAAAATTACATGGATCTACGCTGACATGCCAGGTCTAGATCCTGAAGTAGTAGTTTATCATTTGGCCATTCACCCTGGAGCGAAGCCAGTTAGACAAAAGTTAAGAAAAATGCACCCACAGATAGCTTTGCTCATGAAGATAGAATTACATAAACTCTTAGACGTTGGCTTCATACAAACAATTGACTATCCAGAATGGGTATCTAATCTTGTGTTAGTCTCAAAACCAAATGGGGGCATCCGCATCTACATAGACTTTAGAGATCTAAACAAAGCATGTCCTAAGGATGATTTTCCACTACCCAACATTGACATGATAGTGGATATGACGGCTGGACATGAGATTCTATCACTGATGGATGGCTTCTCGGGATACAATTAGATAATGATAGCAAAGGACGACCAACATAAGATAGCCTTTACATGTCCTTGGGGCACTTACTGCTGGAATGTGATGCCATTTGGGCTAAAGAATGTAGGAGCTACATACCAAAGGGCCATGACACTGATCTTCCATGACATGATCCACAAAATAGTCAAAGATTATGTGGGTGACATATTGGCTAAACCAAAGAAGAGGCAAGACCACATAGCGACCTTAAGTGCAATTTTTGACCGATTGGAAAAATACAAGGTCAGGCTCACCCCAAAGAAATGTGTCTTTGGGGTACATTCTGGAAAAAATTTGGGCTACATAGTATCAATGAGAGGGATAGAAGTGGATCCCGCAAAGGTAAAAGAAATCCTTGATATGGAAGCACCAAGAACACTAAAGCAACTCAGAGGATTACAAGGTAGACTCCAATCCATCCGAAGATTCATAGCACAACTGGAAGACAAGCAGATTGCCTATTCACACCTACTCCATAAGGGAGTAGCATTCAAGTGGGATGAAAAGTGCGAAAAAGAATTCAAAAAGATCAAGGAATACCTACTTACATCGCCAGTGTTTATGCCAACGATTATAGGGAAACCATTAATTCTATACATCTCAGCAATGACAGCCACCCTTGGTGCCCTTTTAGCCCAACATGATGAAAAGGGGACCGAGCGGGCCATTTACTATATCAGCAGAACAATGGTGGGGTATGAGCTCAATTACACATCAATAGAAAAATCTTGCCTAGCAGTGGTGTTTGCAGCCCAGAAATTCAGACACTACATGCTAGCTCATCAAATTAAACTAATTGCCAAGATAGACCCCCTCAAATATCTATTGTCAAAAACAATGCTTACAGGAAGAATGGCTAAATGGGTGATGATACTATCTGAACATGATATTGAGTATGTCAAGTGAAAGGAAATCAAAGGACAAGTTATTGTGGACCAGCTAGCAAAAGTTCCCCTCTACACAGACATCCCGCTCATATCAGAATTTCTAGATGAGTCCCTTTTCAATCTTAGTGCAGCCGACCACTAGAAAATATACTTCGATGGCTCCCACACGCAACATGGATCAGGAGCTAGTGTGTTCTTCATCACCCCGCAAGGGGACTGTATACCAAGATCATATAAGTTGGGTTTCCCCTATACAAACAATATTGTAGAATATGAGGCTTTAACCATAGGTCTCAAAATTATGGCACAATGGCGAATCATGGCATTAAAGGTCTATGGAGACTCATAGCTTATCATTAACCAAGTCAACGATGAATACCAAACTAAAGATGATAAGCTCGCACCATACAAAAAGGTAGTAGAAAGCCTCAAGGAATCATTCATTGACATCACCTTTGAGGAGATACCGAGGGAAAATAATAGAGCAACGGATGCAATGGCAACAATTGGATCTTTGCTAGATATCCCTCACAACATCTCAAAACACAAATTCCTTGTAGAATAGCTTCTCGTACCCACTTTCGAGGTACCAAAATCAGAATATGCGTGTAAACTCATTGGTCTTGGTGATATTTGGTACCATGACATTTACACCTACCTAAGATTAGGAATCCTCCCAGCTGACATTACCCCGAACCTAAAGCGAACCTTTGTCAAAATGTCCTTACGATTTATCATCCTAGGAGAAACCCTCTTTCATAGTATTGATGGAACCCTGTTACGTTGCTTAAAACCTAAGGAGGCCTTGACTACTTTAACTGAGGTACATAATGGCACTTGCAGTTCACATTCGAGTGGTATGACCTTGGCTAAGAAGTTGCTAAGAACTGGATACTACTGGTCGACAATGCAGAGAGAGGCACACAACTTTGTCAGAAGGTGTCTACGGTGCCAACAACATGGAGACCTCATTCATGCACCAACTCAAGAATCACATCATATTGTTACACCTTGGCCCTTTTCCCAATGGGGGCTCGATCTCATAGGTAAAATCTCACCCACCTCATCCAATGGCCATAAGTTCATCATCAACGCCACCGAATATTTCACAAAGTGGGTCGAGGCAATTCCCATGGCCTACATCATTGGAAAGCAGATATCCAAGCTCATCCTAAACTACCTAATTTTTTGATACTGTGTTCCCCAATCCATTATCTCTGATAACGGGATACCTTTCAAGAATCAGGATGTCCGTGACTTGTGTGAAAAATTCAAAATACAACACCGCTTTTCCACACCATATTACCCATAAGGCAATGGCCAAGCAAAAACTATTAATAAAACCATTCTAAAGATCCTTAAGAAAATAGTCAATGACTCTGGTCGTGACTGACATCTATAGTTAAACCCTACCTTATGGGTCTATTAAACCAACATCCACATGCCAATGGGCACCAGCCCATTTTCCCTAGTCTACGGATCAGAAGCCATACTTCCACTTGAGATCGAGCTCCCGTCGTTGAGAATATCTTTGCAAAACCTCATCACGGATGAGGAATACAGGGTTACAAGACTAAATGAGCTGGAATTACTAGATGAACGACACATGGATGCCCTAAATCATCTACAGGTCTACCAAAATTGCCTGAAACAAAGCTACAACAAGAAGATCAGGCAACACACCTTCCAAGTCGGTGACCTTGTGCTAAAAGAGAACCAAAAGAATGTACCAAACCTGAATAGCAAAGGAAAGTTTGAATCCAACTGCCTGGGACCTTTCATCATCACCACAAGCTATAAATTAGGGGCATATCAGTTGTCGACACCAGAAGGTGAGCCTCTACAAGAGCCCATGAACAGTTCTCACCTCAAAAAGTTTTATGCCTAAGAACTTGCAAGGTATAAAACCAGAAAATACAAAAACATTTGGAAAAAGTCCTGAAAAAATGGTTACCTTGATGAAAACCTGGAAAACAAGCATCGTGGGGACAACAAAAAAAATAAAAAAATACAAAAAAACAAAAAAATCAAAAAAAGGATTGAAAATAGTAAAGAAAAAAATCATCCTCTAGTGAAAATTACTTTAGTGGCGCTTTGGACAAGTACCTTGGTGAAAACCTAGAAAACAGGCACCAAGCGTAAATAAAGCACTCTCTATCCACCAAGATCTGCATAACTCACTCATCCATTCCATCACATTTCATTAATCATCCATACACCCATCCGCTCGCATCCATACCATAGCCTGAGCTGGTGTCCATATCATATTCAACCATGGTACTACTTGGCATATTCCTAAGGTCAGTTTGTCCTGCCTTTATCAAAGTAGTCTATCACACCACACTGGGGACATGTTCCTGTATCGAAATCGGATCAAATTCATGTATATTCTTGAAATCTTCTTGAAAAATCAAAAACCAAAAACATTCAAAAATTCATCAAAAACCAAAAACATTCGAAAATTCATCAAAAATCCAAAAACATCCAAATCATTCAAAAAATTCAAAAACATGTTGAAATCTCAAAAAATCTTCAAAAATTTGAGTCTTGTCAGTATTTCACCTTGTCTGAACTACATCGTCTCTGAGCTTGAATGTAGGCAAGGTTGATCTTTGATCATCCCCTGAGATAGTTAGGGTCAGTCCTTAGGCATCCGTCACATTGGCAATCCATTTACCCATCTATTTTCCAGTTAGGGTCAGTCCTTAGGCATCCATCGCAATGGCAATCTGTTTGCCCATCTATCTCATCTTTGAGTCAAGATCATCGTCAGTTGAACTATGTGGTATCTGCATGTATAACGTAGGCAAGACTAATCTATGGATCAACTCCCGAGACCCCTAGGATAGGTCTTTAAGTTAGTCCTTTCTTTGAAAACCTCGAAAATACCAAAAACATTGAAAAATGTGAAAATACCAAAAACATTTGCAAAACATCTCAAAATACCAAAAACAACCTCAAAATATTTGAAAAAACCAAAATGGTGCATCCATTTCATCTCGTTTTCACCCATGATTGTCATCGCTCATAATCAAATCAATCGTCGCCTTCATCCTTTGGTGAGGCAATCAAAAGCAAGTTTAGGAGGTTCCAAAGTGAACACCTAATCGTCAAAAGTCTTGAAAGTCTAGGTCAATAAGCAAGCAAGTTGGTCAACTCAGAATATCAATAGCTTATAATCCAAATCAATCCCATCAAAACCCTTATCACAACATGTCCTAGGATGAAGCTTTCCTACGATGGACATAAGCATTAGGTACCCCTCAGTAGTTTAGTCTTGGCTAGCGGTATGAAGAACATTAGCTTGTTTGATTTCCTTAATTTGGTCTTTTATTGACTTATCTTATTTTGCGCTCATTCCAAGGACCTCTCGATGATGCCTAAACAAAACAGATTTAGAGAGAAAGGAATGGGGCAAAGATCATTATCTTTTTTATCTGTTGTGCTTGTGGGATACACTTGTAAAATAACTTAGTTATATGCGCTTTGTTTAGTATGTGGGGATGATGTTTTAGATATCTTGTTGACCACATAGGAAAGCTTGCTTTCTTGTGTTTTGGCCCGAGATGTTTAGAATGTCTGAACTATATCCTGAATGAAGTACGCATGCTAAGTGTGAACAAGAATACTCCTATTTGTTTGACAAGTCAAAGTCCATCACACTAGGTACCATGCCATCATGTTCCTTTATACCTTGATGCATCGTACCTATGTGTGTTATCAAAAGTAATGTAATTAGCCCTTTGAAAATCCCAACTCCTGGTAAGCAATATATCATCATCATCGGTAATAATGTGAACTTGTGTTGATCCTCCTTCCATCCATCTTATTCTTCTTATTCTTCTATCTTTACTAACATTTCTATCTAAAATCGGTGTGTTGTATCAAAATATACACGAGGCTACCCATGGCCAATGACTATCCATACATCATTAGAATTGTCTACATCAAAGAATTATCTTTCATCCTCTGATCAATAGAACCACTCCTCTCGCATTTTATCGCGATATCGATCGGAAAATCATACATTTATGCTCGATCTCTCGAGGGGGTAGTATACTAGTGTAATCCTTTCGCTGGGGCAACAGTGGGGCATCTGAAAAATTGAGAAATTTTGAACTTTTGATCATAACAATTTATTCTTTGAATCAATGCAACAAGTACATTGCTTCAAAGAGGGGAAAAATGTAGACATGGAAAATGTACAATTCAATTTGACACAGTGGATCCTGATTTACTAACACCATTTCATCCTAAATCATCTCCTTTGCTAGTCATTTAATCGAATAATCTGTATTTGATTAAATTCATCACTCTTCATCTCTTAATTAATTAAATAAATCAACTTTATCTAATTAATTCATCATCTCTTGTTAATTAAATAAATCAATTTTATTTAATTAATTATGTAAAACTCCTTTTAATTAAATAACTCATTTTATTTGATTAAATCCCTAAAGTTTTCTTATTAAATTGAATAAATTAAACCTTATTTAATTTAATCTAACATTATCCCCTTTAGTTAAATAAATCAAATCATTTATTTAATTAATCATTTCCTCTCAATTTGATTTAAATCAATTCATAAATTTAAGTCTAAATTGTCACATCTCCTAAATTCCTCATTAAATTAATTAAACTTTGATTAATTTAATCTTAATCTATGTCACATCCTCTAGAGAATGCAACTTGCACATGAAAATAGATTTAATTCATTTATTAAATCTCTATTTTCCCTCACATGGCATAAAAAGGAATATTCCCTCAAGTTTGAATTTGAAATCCAAGTGGACTTAGTCCTTCCAACAAGGCATTTATTTCATCTTACAAGTCCTTTTGCATTGAGCCAAGTGGTCATAAATCCATTTGACTCTCCATCCACCTTGTCATTTCAATATTTTAAAATTCAAATTTATGTATTTATGGGTAGTTTGATCAAAACTTGCACAACCACTAACCATTCATATGCTGACATGTGGCATTCAACCATTGGATTGAAAGTTAGTCCTACATTGCTCAAATCTTACTTTCTCTTCCAAATTGAAAGTTATAAATTGGAGGCTTCTCTCCTCATTTCTCATCCACAATCTTCATGCAAAGTTACTCTCTTCACATTGAGAGCTAATTTGGCCCATTTCACTCAACTTATCACCATTTTCATAGTTTGTAACAATGTTATGCTCAAATCTCTTTGGAGATTTGACCATTTTCTCAATCACTCAACATTGCAACTTAGGAATTGGGAAAGGGCCAATTGCAACACTTCACTGAAACCAGTTCCCCCATGGGATTACTAATCTATTAGCTTAATTAGGATTTAACTTCATTTTTTTGTATTGTGTTTTTCATTTCCTAATCTTAGTTTGAATAGATGGATTTCATGGGGAATACCTCATGTTTGCATGCATTTGATCTAATAACCTAACATGTTTGTTGCTCATGTGCATTTGCAGGTTTAGGGGTTCATATTTGGTTTTTAGTTGCAAAAATTCTTTCCTGAATATAGTCTGTTTCCCATCTACTTCTTCAACAAAGGCATTAAAATCGATCTCTTGAGTTTCATATTGATCAATATAATGGAGAAATTTTATGAGATCAATATCATCATTGAAAAATTTCCAACTATAGATATTATCTAGGATAACAGGCCTTTCTTTGAATTCAACCTAAGATACTCCAGCCAAGGTGATATCATCTCTTTTTAGGGCTACATTAGCTAGGAAATCTGCCATCAATTTTTTTGATCTATCTATCCAATCAATTGAGAAAGCATAAAATAATTCAATTGTATCCCACAAAACATTTCTATATTGTTTCAACCTTTTGTTAGTTGCAACATATTTTGACCTGACTTGTGAAACAATCAACTCAGAGTCTCCAAGAACAGTTATCATTTTGATCTTGTGTTTGACAACCATATTCAAACTAGTTAGCAGGGCTTCATATTCTGTTATATTATTTGTACATTTGAACATAAACAAAAATGAATACTTGAATGCAATACCTTCAAGTGAGATAAATACTACTCCAGCTCCATTGCCTTCTCGGCTACATGTTCCATCAAAATACATTTTCCACACACCATGCTGATTTTTAGAAATAGGCTTATCAATTGGGTCAGTGTTCACCAATTCAGGGTGAGAGGGCTCTATTTTGAAACTCCCTAAATCAACATCACATAAATAATTGATCTGATCTTGAGGAACGCAATCCACAATCTGATTCATCCTTGGTTCTCTATATAATTTGAATTATTCACCATTGATTGGTATTGTGGAATATGACAAGTCAAACTGTACATTTCCTCCAACTATTGCAGTCCATTGTCTTGACAAAAGTATTCCAAACTGAGGAGGTGTATCAATCACAATTATTTCAATATTATAAGTCGCTTGTGGATACGTAACCAATTTCACCTCTATATCTTCCATAATTCCTATCACTGGGACATGCCTTCCATCCATAGCATAACACTTTACACCATTAGTGTCCACCCACATGCCAAGTTGTTTCATGACCCTAAATGGCATGATGTCAATCGCAACACCAGATTCTATCATACAATTTCTTACCAAATTTTAATTTACAAGTAACATGGTGAAGAATGGATCAAATTGTGGAGGATTTATCAATGCATCATTTAAACAAACCTCAGGGACTTTTACTTCTCCTTGCTTATTACTGATCCTAGTGGTCTCCTTATTCTCAAGGTTTGTGTTTTTATCATTCCCACTAGATATTAACTAAATATCACTATCCCTATACTCTTTAATCTTCATGATTTCAAGTAATGGGACAAACATTTTTACCTGGGATAAAGCTTGTGTGAAATTAAAAGAGGCACCTTCTGTTCTAATCATCTTCTTTTGCTCCAATGATTCTCCTTTGTTCTCCTCCTTTTCCTTTTTTCTTGTTTGATCAATTTTTTGTTTGTCCTTATGCAGCTCTTTGTTTTCCTCCTTATGAACATGCTTTTGTTCATTCTTATTAGGTTGTTTGTTTTCTATCTTTCTGGAGGCTCCTTGTGGTGATTTCTTATCTTTCACAAATATTCCTCTTGGAACACCTTCATTTCCATTTATTGTTCTATTTCTTAACTAGTATTTTCTTTTAGCCTGTTCTACTCCAGCTATGGTTAACTTCTTAATTTCTTCCTCAATTGGTCTTCTTAGATTGTATTTTTCTATTTGAGATGATGCACTAGGAGGACATTGTTCATCATCAATTTCTTCATGATCAGAAAAGACTTGTTGTTCAGACATATGGACATTGTACCTTTGGTTATCAACATCATATTCATAGCCTCCTTCTTCTGAAGATGAATATCCTTGCTCAACAGGATGAAGAGTGTGGGAAGTCAAATAAATTGTGTGATCTTCTTCAATATTGTCCACTGAAATCTCCTCTTCTCGGATTGATTGAGCTACAATACAATAGTCAGGGGAATGTGGCAAGTCACAAATTTGACACCAAGGATTATTGTTCACCATGTATGCCCCTCTCTTCTTTATAGGATTAGGTGTCTCTTTACTTTTAGGCCTATCCATCACAGGCTTTCCATCCTTTGAGTTGGTATTATAAGGCATATCATGAAGCCTGGGCCTTTCATTCCTGTATGTATTTTCTTTCCTATGCTGAGGATTATTGAAGGGTTGGGGAACCCTAGGATTATCTCTCTTATTAACCTTCCACGCAAACTTTCTGTTATTTTCAATGGTTAACACTATCTTTTGAGCCTGAGCTAAATCTTTGGGGCACCTATTTCTAAGCTCATATCCAATCTTTGGATCAAATTCTTTCATATAAATTCGCAATGCTATAGGATCTTCCAACTTAGACCCTGGTGGTATCTTGTTATGTAATTTGGAGAACTTCTTATTAAAGTCATAGATTGACTCATTTTGATGTTTTTGGATGCTTATTAGTTCATACAAGGCAAACTCTAGTGCACACTGGTTCCCATATTGTTCAAGAAACTGACCTTGAAACTCTTGAATGGAATCTAAAGAGGCTATTGGTAAACTATTACACCAATCTCTAGCTTCTTCAGTTAATGACATAATGAACAACCTCATATGTATGTATTCATATTGCATATCCAGGTCCTGAATAAATGCATTAAAACTCCTCAAGTGTTCCTCAACAGTGATTGCACTACTTCCTATGAACTTTGGGACAAGACCTCTCCAATTGTTGTCCATAAGGTAGGGATATACTTGAAATCTTGCCAAATTGAATTGTCTAATCATGGTTGTGTATGGTGGAGGAGGTGGATTTTGAGGATGTTGTTTTTGATATAATGGATTGTTGTACTATACTTGGGGTGGTGGCACATACTGTTGGCCATTAGGTAGTTGAATATTTGGATGTTGTGGTGGATTATTAAGTGGAACATTTGGAGGTCTGTATTGATTCCCTGACTGATTTTGTTGTGTTTGGGGGGGATTTGAAGGTCTTGCATTATTGTTCCCTTTCCTATGAGGTGGTACATATTTAGGGAGTTTAGCCATCTAGGCATTAATTTGGGAATTTTGGAGCTTCAAATCCTAAATCTCCTTTATTGCTTGGAGCCTTTGTTCATATTCTGCTTTTTTTCTTTCCACTTCTTGTCTTCATATTCTAATCGTGCATTTATTTCATCCTGAGTCATGAATTCATAGTTTTCTTCAGAGGCTAAATCATTACCAAGTCCATTCTGATTCTCTTCGAGTAATGCCATTCTTTGATCATATTCATGTTGTCTTCTAACTCTTTCAACTTCCAATCCAACCATTAATTCATCCTATTTTTTCAGTTCTGGTTGATAGAAATGATTCCTCTTTTCTATAGGAGTGTGGGGCTCTCCAGATGGGTTGTTTTCGTTTAACAATGTATCATAGCGGTTATATGTCTCAAGGTGTGCTTTTGATGTTTTTTCTTTATTTGTTAAGCACATGTCATCAGACACCTTTTTTCCCTTATCATTCTTGTGTGCCCATTTACTCTTGTTGTTAAGACCATATTTATATAGAGATATTATGTCATGCATGTTGCAAACTGTTATGATGATATGAACTCTAAGGTGAGTCTTGATGTATACTTTAATTTTTTAGTCTTAATGCACTTATGTCTTTAGAATCGCCACTCACTTTTTAGAGAAGTGAGAAAATTTTGTAGTTCCTTGTTCCCAGTAGAGTCCTCTACAAGGTATTGACTCTAAGATGAAGGCTTGGATTCAGATTTGACTCCCCAACAAAGTCGCCAAACTATTAGGTCTCAAAAATGCTGGTCTAAAACCACAAGAGGTTGCCAAGCTCTTGATACATTTTTGCCTAACATACAAGGCCCAATGATGAATGTGAACCTTCTTCTCTTCAGGCTCTGCTAGAACTAGGTGGGTGTACCTATGCAAGTGAAGTAGACTTAGATTGTGTTTCCTACTTAATCAATCTATCCACAATGAAAATTTAACAATGGAGAGATGTGATCCTAATTTGGTATAAATTGTATAAGCAATATCAAGGTATATGAATATGTTCAATTAAAAAATGTAGTATTTTGGAAATGAATTTAATGAAACTAAATAAATAAAATTGGTGAGACCAGTGCCTTGTTGGGTAAAATGGAGTCAAATGAAAGTCTATGATGAATGGATTCTATTTGGAAAAAATTCTAATTATTTGGCATACAAATATTAGTTTATAACTTGTATAAACATGCAAGAAAGTGATTGACAAACTCTACTAGAGATAGAATATCAACCCTAATTATTGGATTCTTCTTATTTATCCAAATAAAACTTCTAGATTACTGTGATTGATCAAAAGGAATTTAATTCTTCTTTAAAGAAACCAAATAATCACATCACAAAAGTACATCAAATGTGCATTGATAAATTGAATATCTACTTGATATATCAACTTAAATAACCAGGAAACATTAAGTTGGAGACAATCAGATAATTGAATAACTTTGAAAAACAATAGATATCAAAATGGAACCAGCGAATCAAAGATCTTCCATTAAATTCTTCAAAATTATACTTGCATCATGGTCTTTTGAAATGTAGACATTGCATTTGTTCCTACTCGCCTATTATTTTCTCCTATTTTATCTACTCCTCCCCTTTTGGTCCTGGTCTCTCATTATTATATGAGAGGAAACAAACATCAGACCAAAGGCCATTCCTTTTGATAACAAAACATAATTATGAGATAAAACATAATTGAAATAAATAAACAAAAAACATATGCTCCAGTCCATTAGTCTTCGAGTAAGAAGCCCGTGGTCAACTAAGACCTGTGTAAAGCTTTTACTGTATGATTAATATTTCTTTGTGATGATGATAATTAATATTCATCCGAGCCAAAATACTTCTCTTGCCACTTACTAATTGTCAAGTCATTTGGCCATTTTAATTCTTATGTAGTAGTGAGATTCGTGAGGTGACTCTTCCATCTATTATCAAGCAAGTTTCTAAAATCTACCACAAATTTTGTGTATGCATTGTCCATTATGAGAATTCCATCAAGAAAAGTATGAAATCTATCAAGGATGACATCCTCGCCATCCCGTATGTGTGTCAAGCACTGAGAAACCATCTGATCAAATTCACTTTTCCACTCATCGACACCTTTTAATTGATTATCATCTCTGATGATTGAAGGGATGAAAATGTTCCTGATAGAATCAAATGCATTCCTCCTATTCTCCACTTTCTTCTTCATGTCTGTTAAATAATTGTGCTCCTTAATCATACCCTTCACCATCTCCTGAGTAGGTTTAAGCTTTGGAGGGGCATATGTATCCCTTTGTGTTGCTTTGCGGAGAGTAGTTAACATGTGATAATTAGGCTTCCACCTGTTCTGGGGTTCCTCAAGGATAGGGGAATTGGCAATTAGCTGTTCTAAGGCTTTAGCTAGATTACTCAAGCTTTCATGTACTCCACCTATCTTTTCCTTCAACACTTCAATTCGATGCTCCAATATCTTTCTTAGGGTATCCAGGATGTGATTCTTGACATCTTCCATATTATGTTTCTTTAACTTATCAATTTCATCTTTCATCTGTTGAATTTATGGGTCTTCAGCTTGGACAGGTGGGTGATATACAACTACCTCATTCCCTGTCACTGTTGTTTCCTACTATAGTTGTTGTTCCAACTTTACACTCTCAATAAAAAAATTATTTAATTCATCATTTGATAATCTCAGTATTTTCTCATATTTAGTTATTTTCTTCTCCATAGTCTCCACCACATCTTTGGTAAACATTGTTGAATGCATTGTCATAGTTGCAGCCTCTGTAGGAGTTGTATCTTTCATAGTCCTCACCATGGATGACCCCCTCATTTCTTGCACCACATCCAAGAGTCTGGGCTTCCTTGTGTTCTTTTTCTTTGTCCATAAGGTAAGAGTCTGAGTGGTAGGGTTATATCCTATTCTCAATACACCTTCCTCTGAGTCAAACTCTGCAATCAACATTGGGTCCTCTTGTGCTCTAATATGGTCCAAAAGAAACACCTTGGATTGTTCCATTCCTGGTATGATCAGCATATCACTTTCCAATACTAATTCTCTTGCTTCTTGAGGGGTAACATTGATATTATCAATATTTAACTCTACCAATGTTTGGGATTGAATTTCAACCTATTTTGAGTCATTAGCTCCTATGAGATTCATCTTCAATCTATCATCAAACAATTTCATTTTCATATTTATCCAAAAATCTTTAAATTCATTAGTGTGAATAAAATTTTCATCCTCCATAAACCGTAGAGAAGAAACTACTCTCTCATCATCCTGAATCTCATCTGCAACTTCATCTGATATCCTAATACTGGGGTCATGAGGCTCTTGAATTTTCTATTGCTCTACCACTTCTTTTATCTCAGTTAGGGCAAGGAACGCTCCCTCCTCTTCATCATCACTATATTCAACCAATGATTCAATCTTCTATTTCTTGGCCTGGGGTTCATGTGTGGGAGATGAAGGGGATGGGTTTGAAGGTGATGGGGGAGGAAAATATGATGTGGAAGCTTCATGTTGGTGAGAGGTAGGAAGTGAGATCAATCCCTCATCTTGAGCCATATTATACATTTCATCATATTTTTCAAGGATCAACTACATCCTTTTCAAAAGGCTAGGTTCATCTACAAAAAATCCTTTGAAACCCTTCTCCTATTGCCTCTTTTGATTTTCCCACTTCATCATTATAATCCACCTTTTTCTTGCTTGCATAACATCAAAATAAACCAAATTTCTTATGACATCCTCCTCGGGGTGAAATTAATGAGCTATGGCCCTCTTTGTTAGTAAGGTCTTCTTGATCATATTAATGTGACACTGTGGGTCACATACTCTTTCTTTTCTAGAATTGAGGGGATAATTAACCCTCATAAATCTTTGTAGCTCTTCTAACATGTTTGCTCCAACTGAAAACTCCTCAAACACTGTCAAATCAGGCAACAATATTCCTTTTCTCTGATTCCTCATTAGATCATGCTCCATACAGAGTAGTGCCACATGAACTCCAAAAAGAACACTCTAGCAGGCACAAATTTTGGAAAAATGTGTGGTGCTTGGTCACATCCGTACACCTTGATGATGGTATGTTGTGGCATGAGGAATCAATCGGCGTAATTATGTGTAAAGCCTTGGTCTGGATTGTATTGGATTGGCCTCATCACCCTCACTAATGATTCAGGCAGTCTTGGTGTTGGGTACCCAAGAGCATCTACTAACCTTATAGAAAAATAATCTCTAAACACCACAAAATCACTTTCTCTACATCTGTTGTCCCAAATATAACACAAATTTTGTACAAGGAGTCTTACTTCGTTCTCTTGTGTACACAAATTCATCCTTTTGGTCCATTTCATTTCATTCTGATATAAAATTAGATGACATAACAAAGAGTATTTTCTGAAAGTAATGGGGTCCTTAGCCTCCCTGACTTGAAGCAAAACTTCATGAATTTGTTCTTCAATCACAGAGGCAAAATCAAACTCTACATTTGATTCAGGATGCTAAATTGTCATAGCCATCGTCGTCAACCCTAGAAACATGTGTTCCTCTGCATCTACCCCCATTATTTGACACAATGGAAGGTAAGTGTTTCTAAAATACACTTGAAATTCAACAAATTGAAATGGTTCAAATTTAGAAGCAGGGATTAGGAATTTTCTATTACCATCACCCCTCTTCATGTATAAGGGGAGCTCGTCACTTCGGTAGGTTCTTCTTAATCTCTTATATTCTTGATCTAATTTCACCACATTTACCTCTGTCACAGCTTGTTTGTTCAGATTAAAACATTTTACAATGGCCTCTCTATTGACACCAACCAAACACCCACCATTTGGAAGTCTAAAAGTTTTTGTTGGGGTGTGGTAGCTATGAGCAAGGGCTTTAATCAAATTGGTATCAATGAAAACAGAACAATTAGTTTGGCTAGGTCCAGGGTCCATGGGTTTGATGTTGGAATATTTTCGTTCCTTTTTTGGTATAAGTACCAGTAGAGGTTCCAACCCGACTGAGTTATGATGGGGTCTCTACAACCCTGAGCTAAGTCTCTGAAAACATTTTTGGACCTGTTATTTACTGAACTAGGTAACAAGGCAAGAAATGGGGATTGTAAAGAGGGTTTACTAGGTTTGACTTCATCCTTTTTATCTCCTACTTCTATTTTCTTTGGTGCCATTACTACCAATTCAATGAGTAGTGAATAGAGCTTAGCTAGAAATATAGTTCACCTTTGAGAATTCATTTTGCTTCTGCACCTTGATTTCTCCTGATATGATCGAGAAATCTCAATTTACTTCATTTACCTCTTCATCAATATGCATTAATTCTCGAATCATAAATTCCCATCATTCAAATCTTTTGCATCAAGCTTAGTTCATATTTTAAAGTTGACTAATGTGAATAGCATGTTTTAAATGTCACAATGGTTGCTTTACCATGTTACCTCATGCCACTTTTCTATCCCCTGCAGTACCGCGGTGTGCTTTGACTCTCCTTCATTGGCCTACTGCTATACCACACATAGCTTTTGGCTCTCTTGCGATACCATGATGTGCTTTCTCATACACATATCAATATACCTCTATACTGTGGGATACCTTTCACCTCTTTGTAGTACCATGGTGCCCTCCCATTCCTTTGCCTTCTATACCGCTTTACCGTGGGCTATATTTCTCCTTTCTGCAGTATGATGGTGTCTAATCTTATTGTTATTCTCAAGTGTACCACTCTACCATGGGTTTTGTTCTGACCCTCCACGATATGTGATTTCCCTTCATCACTATTCTTTATCTCACTTCTCTACCACGGGCTAAGCTTTAACCCTCCACGGTATAGTGGTAAAAGGATATAGTGTTAACTGTCTTGACCATGATATTGTGAGCCATTTTATAGGAGGTTGTGGTAAGGAGGTATGAGGTGAGGGTTATATAGGGTGGATAATGAGGTAGCAGTACAATGGTAAAAGGCTATTTTTGCCTCGTGGATGGTAATAAAGTGATATTTTTGTGAAAAGGATAGCATGAATTTGGATGTTTAGTGGATAAATCCCTTTAGAATTTCTATGAAATTTTTGGTTCTAACATGGTGTAAGATGTACTTTTGATATTACATTTCCAGTAATATTCTCCACTATCTTGACCACCCTTGTCTTATTTTTTGTGGGATCCATTGCCCATATAGCCAATTTCTACAAGTTGGGGCTAAAGAAAAACCCAAAATAAACTTGATCTACTTGCTACTTTGAAGTGAAAGTTTCCTCATCTTGATACCTTATTGTGTCAAGGGATATTGCAGAGGTTAATTCCCACCCGAGAAACAAAATAATACCACTCTCTTTCACTGAGGATATTGCAGAGGTGTCATAATCTATCTCTTGAATGATCTATTTGATGATTTCCCCATGCCTAGATTGATCAACCCCTTATTTTATCTTTCCAATAGTTTCCCTTAATTAATTGTTCTTAAACTTGATGATGAATTAATTGAAATATTTTATTTGAACAAATGTATCATCATCTAGAAAATCACTATGTGATTTATACCTTACATCTTCAGGAGTTGACTCTTCATCATAAATTCAATAATTTGCATGTTCACAAGTAATTGCTCTTCACCCTAATTGATTTAAGGAGATGAGAAGCATTGATTAACCTCCTCATCTCCAAGCATTTTCTTAAAAGAATCTTCCTGGATTGTTTCTTTGTCCTCTTTATGTTCAAAATATTCAACCAAAGGTTGACCAAGAGTTTGCATTGGTTGGCTAGGGGAAACATGGGTTGATGAATTAGTTGGCAAGGATTGACATTTAACAAGCTATTCAATCTCCATTTTTTTGGTCTCTTCCTCTACCAATTTCATCATATTATTGAAAGTTATATCATTATAAGTAACCAACATTTTCTCCATTCTTTCTATGAGGTTGGTGTATTTGGCAAAACAAAATGACATATTCAAGATTAACTTTAATGATTTTCTCCTTAGTCTGCATCATATATGTCCAATCCTTTTTCTTTATTTCACTTATTCATCATATTTCAAATTTCTTATCGTGATTGATGTGGAAAGAGGGGCACTCAAGATTTTTTTCTTCAATTGGCCTTCAAGCTCTAAGGAGGATTTGGTGACTCTTATCTTTGTTGGAATTTTTTTAGCTCCTTGTCACTTTTTTTGGGAAAGCATTACAAAGGTGACCCACTAAAGAACAATTTTGATAGAAGAGAGCCAAGTTATCATATTCAATAGGCTCAGTCCACTTTTTAAGCTTGGAATCTAGGGTGATTGAGGTTGGTAAGACCTTGTTAGGCTCAATACTGACAAAAAATAGGAAAACACCATTCTATTCCTTTCCTCGATGACATGGTCCAGAGAGAGGAAGTTACCAAAGGATTTGGACACTCTCGCAATGACTTTCATATCCCAAAACTCTAAGGGGAGGCATGAAATCCTGACCTAGGTTGGGAGGGTAGCAACTAGATGCACATAGGGGTTGAAACTAGGATTCCATTTATAGAGCATGAGACTGTGTTTCCTAAATAATAAAGGGCCATAGATGAGAACCTTCAAATAGTTCTCTTGAAGGGAAAAGGTTAAACAAAAAATACCCTTTTGGAAGTGTTAAACACCCAAAATGAGGGAGGGGGGAATTGGTATTCCATTAAACTATTTTGACATTAGCCATCCAATTACCAAAATATATTTAACTAAAATAATGAATGAAAGTATGAAATATCCACAAAATCACATGACACATGAACACCAAGATTTTTACGTGGAAAACCCAAAATGACAAAAACCATGGTGAGGGTTACCTCACAATATATTATATCTAGATATAGTATATTACAGAAATGCTCACTGCAGGTGAACTCACTATCCAGTGGAATCACTACCCATAAAGAATTAGACATAAGAAGAAAGGTTTGGATCACCACCTTTTGAATTGTTACAAATGCATCTGCAATATGTTGGATTGTAGTTCCAATGAAGTATAAAACAATCTTTTTGCCTGATCTGGATCAATGCTTTGTTTTGATCTGCATTCACATACTTTGCAATACAATTCACTCAACTTTGATTAAATTTGTATCATACATGTTAATTTTTACATATTACTCACACCATTCTCACACACATCTCTCTAAATACCAAAATCAATCCATTATTTATATTCATATCAAGTGTAACTTCAATTAGGCCGGCCTAATTACAAGTAACACACAAAATTGAACTTGTCATCCTTAAATTTTTTTATCTACATCTCGTGCATTAATCCAAAATTCAATTCACCTTAAGATAGGTCGAGATGGACCTATAAAAGATATTACATAGGATAGAAACACTTATTTATCCTTCGCTTAACATCAAACATGTCAGGCCGACCCCAAATAAGACCTGAACACAAAACTTCCATCTATTTTACCCAATTTTTCAAATGCGTGACTCAAAACTCAATATTACTTTTAATTTCCACTCAATCAACATCCAAAATCTTATCTTCAACATCGTAAAACAAAATAATTATTTGTGAAAGAATGCATCATCTCCCACACTGACACTCTGTATAGAAAACAACTGCTATATACATAACTGAATTGTGTTAATCAATCTTCTTGAATACTTTACTAAATGACACTAAATCTTGGATTTAGATAAATGTGATGATCATAAATAACATTGTTAGAATCATAGAGTGACATCTCAATTTTTGGTGGAGTGCGGACCCAAAAACTGACGCACTGAACCACTGTATTGGCAGATTTGATACTTAGACATTTTCCTTTGCAGCTATACTTTTTGGGTCAACTTGTCCTATACAAAAGTATTCAAAAATGCTTCCAAGTCATTTTGGAATGACCCACAATATTTTTGACATCAATGACAACATTGGATCATACAAAATGTGCATACCATGCTTATGTTCCCAGACAACATCAATTACAAACTTCTAACAATCTTCCTCTTTACAACATCACTTCCAATAAGAAGCACCAAGATAGATAGGGAACCTTTAATCATCCACTGAGAAGAGGCCATTTTCTCATTGATTCAATATTGGGATGCCTACCAACAAACCTAGCTATTAAAAATTTCTCCATTTTTACCAAAGATTGATCAAGAAAGGGATCTTTTAATTTTGATAGTAGTTACTTCTTCAAAGAGAACAATTTGAATCCCATCTCATAATTTCTTTTTACTACCTAGAAATAGGTATTTCCAGCAGGACAAAGGGTTCTGAAAAGTGGGGGGTTTTGCTGGGGAGGACATGGGGACAATGGGTATCCCACTAGGCCTATGGAACCCATTGTAAGGCATAATTTTTTTGGAAGTATTAGAATCACCGCTTGAAAGTGCCTGCAACAAAGAGAGATCATGAGAACTAAGAGATTCTCACCCATAACTCATTTCAAAAGTAATTCTAGTTGGAAAATTTGTGGCCCATATCTAAGTTGTTCTTTAAGTTATTTTATTAGAATAATTAGTATTTAAAACATGATAATATTAAATATTTTAAAATATCCTTCCTTTTTATTCATTAATTATTTAATAGAAATTTATAAAGTGAAATTGTACCTCTGTGGTTGAAAATAAATTTAATTTAGTTTCTTTATAAGTCTCTCATTGAACTATACAAAATGTCTAAAATTCATTTCATGGGAAAAATAATTTTAAGGTTGATTGTATTATTTTAAATTATCTTTTTTTGGACAATGTAAATTTATAACATATTTAATTTATTTAGATGAATACATTAATTATTGATTATAGTGGTATAATTAATTTTTATTCTAATTTAACTATTTTATTTAATTATCATTTTATATTTTATATTTAGGTCCCATCTTGATGATTGGACCTCCACGGTGTCATATGACAAAACCTTTTGGGAGATTTGTGGAGTAAATACCCCATCTAAGTGGCTTGTTTGCATACCTAACCCTAGTAGGTTGTCATCATCATTAGGGTGTGTAGAAGGGATTTTCTTTCACTCGAACTATGTTTTCCCTCTCTCTTCCTTTTGGGTGGTGTGTCGGTGATGAGATTGTACATGTTGTCACTAGGTGTGCATAATAAATCTTAGAATTTTATTTGTTTATTTAAAAAATGGTTTGTGTCATTGTTCACTAGGTCAAAAATTTGGGCATGATAAGCTAGTTATGATGTATGGTCCACTCTAGAGTGAGTCTACTTTTTATGATATATTATTTTTCTTTACTCTTATACCATTTAAGCATGAAGTCACTCTCTTTCAGGTATTTAAATATAGTGTTCTTGTCAAACCATATTGTCACCATGCTCTAGTGCTTGGTCATTTTTTTGGGTAGTAGTTCTTAATATTTTAATTACACAAGCTTCATCCATCTTAGTTTTCATATGTCCATTATTTCCAATTTATAGCTAGTTAATGATAATTAGTGATGGTATCTCTTTATAAATTGGTAGCTAAACTTATTTCCCATAAAATAGAGTGTAGGTCATGTCCCTATTTATATTTTTAAATTTATTCTATCTACCCATAAAGATAGATTTAGGCGTGTGTTCCATTATTGCTTGATTTAGTTCCAAACATCTTGATGATCGTCATGAGGTTCATGTTTGTGGATTCAACTTGACTGTTGCCTTATGTATTGAAATTTGAATATACCTTTAGGTATATCTCATATTGATGAAAAATTTGAGTAATTGTGGTCCGTGTGAATGATTTAGCATTATGATTTTTTTGGTAGATAAACACTTTTGACTGGAGCTATGAGCCAGTGAGGCCACATTCAAGGGACCTCATCCCCATCATTCATCTTCTCCTATCCCCTTTCTTATTCTCCTCCTTCTCTCCTCTCCTCCTTGCTTCTTTCCTCCTCTCCTCTTCCTCCTCCTATCCTCTCCTTTCCTTCTCTCTTGCTCACCTCCTCCTCTCCTCCCTACTTCTCCTCCACCCCCTACCCTCATATCCTCTTATCTTTCTCTCCTTTGTCAATTATCCTCTAGCTCTTCCTACACCCCCAAATCTCATCTTCCTTCCTCCTTCCACCGAACTTCTCCCCAAACTGTCGACACCAACTGCAGCCTCCACCACCCCAACCATTGCTCTGCTACTCCTGTCGTCAAAACTCATGTTGCCTATCCTCACCATAAACTCTGTGAGCTCCTTCATCCATTGCAGATCCTTCCACACCCATCCTCCATTACTGACATCCTCCACCCATACATTACATAACACCACCATAGTCGTCATCGACGCAATCTCCACCACCTTCCAACAATAGTTCCACTTCCCACACTCTGTGGGACTCAAACTCCTGAAGCAGTGTTTATCACTACCGTGCAACAATCGTTGCACTACTGGGCCATCCCCATGATTTAGCATTATCATTAATGGTAATTTTAAGGGTGTTAATTCTTAGGACCATTTCTTCTAAAAATTAAATCACTATTACTTTTAAAGCATTCTTTAGCGTCTCAAATTTAATCTATCTTTTGAAGTATTCTATTGATATGAGAATTAAATTATGGATGATGCTAGATTTTAAATTGGTGAAAGTGATGAATTCAAGGCCCCATATGGTGCGGTTGATCTTTAGATACTATATTTAGAGACAAAGGTGTCCTTTTCTCCTTTCTAGTGTAGAATTGGTAGTTCTAACAACTATATACTAGTTTACATACAATTAAAAATAGTTGAGGGTAGTAGTGTCTTGACCACATTATTTTGATGAGGATGGTTTGAGAAAAGTAGTGTCCTCTTGATTTCTCTTCATAAAATTTCTATATGAATGTCAAGAATTCATCTTGTTCGATAAATCTTAATAGAGCTCCATCAAAATTTCACCAAATTATAACACTTTCAATAAATGTATATGAAGTATCATGAAACTTATATGATATTTTTTATTATGTATCTAGGTACTTGATTATTTTCTCAATCCACCCTTGGTGGAATTTTTCTTTGCTAATTATACAATGTTTCTCTCTAGCTCTGCTCTTCCTTCTCTTCTTCCATTTCTTTAGGAACAAGGGCATCTTTTTCTAGATTCTAGCATAATACTCTTCCTTTAAATAACTTTGGGATATTAAAAATAATATAATATTCTAAGATCTTAATTTTCTGATTAGCTCTTTTTCATTGATGTATCCTCCTAGGATGAATTTCCTAGTGCTCGAATGTAATACCATGGCTATCACCTTGTTTTAAAAATTATATGACTAAATTTGTTCAACATATTCACTAGATCATAGGATTAATTCTCCATAGACTATAATTTTATTTTTCATCCTTCAAGGCTTATTTGAAGAAGGTAATGGGGTGCTATTTGGTGTTAGCTTTTAGTAGGTATTATGTAATATTGGCCTTTACTCGATAGACATAAAAATTAAAAATTATTGGAGAAACATAGTTTAATTAGCATTGGAGCATTAGAAATTTATTGTTTTATGAGCTTAAAATATTGGCTCCCCTATTATATCTATTTTAATTATTGATCATTTTTATAATAAGGGTGATGGGCCAGACAATACATATAAATATAGATATAGGCTTCCACATAAAATTAAACTTTTCAAGGAAAGATTGTAGACCTTTATTATTCTATGGAAGTGAGATTTCCAATATAGCTTCAATTATTTCTATATCTATGGAAATTCCATCTCTTAAGACCATGTGCCTTATCATCTTTCCTTGAGGCAACATGAATATATACTTTCTAGCATTTAATGAAATACCAAAAAACTAACACCTCTCAAACACCTTCTCTAGATAGTTGAAGTGATCTTCCTTATTCATGGAGAAGTTGGGAAGGTAATCCAAGTGCACTAGGATGATTTTATTGATCAATTGCTTAAATACAATATCCATTTCCCTCTAAAATGTTGCTCAAAATTTTGATAAATGAAAAGGAATTTTTTTACAAGCATGCACACCCCATTTGTGGTGAATGTCATTTTATGTTGATCTATAATGACCCTAACCAATGTTTTATTATAATATTCTTAAAAATAAAATATTAAAATATTTTTTAACAACTAATATGAAATGTGGTAAAATTTAAAATAGTCACAATATCTTAAAAGAGATATGCACTTTAATCCACTAAAAAACTAGACATGTACTACTATGCTCAAATAACTAATTTTAACTAAAATATGAGATAAAACTCTCATGAAACCTATCTATAATAATTTTATCACTTTCTAATGATCAAGATTCAATGAGGGTGAGATGAGAGCATAAAGTGAGAAATACTCAATTCAATAATGTATATTTACACATAACTACACAAAAATGATAAATAATATTGACAAATATGAAACTAGAAACAAACTAAAATTTTGGAGCTATATATTATGATAAAATATATAAAAAATACTTTTATACACAATATAGATTAAAACAAAACCAATAAAATTGAGAAATTATAATCTAAATTTATAAGCTATATATTTATTGCTTCATAATATTGGAGAAATCTTCACAACTTGGATCCTTTAAAAAAAATGCAATCTTAGAAGAAATTTCATGAAGAAAAAAGATTTTCATGAATTTATTTTTTATTTTTAAATCCAAGTTGTTTCATCCTCAAATGAAAAGACGAACAAAAGGCTCAAACTATTTTGGAAATTTTTTGGTATGATAGATAAATATGCCAAAAATAAAGAAATTGCCTCCAATTTATAAATATTCAAGGGCCAAAATTGGGAATCTAAATTTAAAAATTTCCCTAGATAAAATAAGATGGTTATTCCTCCATAAAATTTTATAATAAAATATTATAAAAATAGTAGGAGTTACATAAGGGCCATGAAGAGAATGAGATACTTATTTGAGTTACCCCAACTTGGTGAGGTCCTAACTCTTTGTGGGTAAAAAATAAACTACATTGATTCATTGAAAATATATAGACGAGACCAAAAATACACACACACATATATATATATGGACAAACTAGGCACTATAAATATTCTCAAAAAAGTAATTTATGAAAAAGTAGAAAATACTCAAAAATATTAAATTGACACACACACACACACACACACACATATATATATGGACAAACTAGGCACTATAAATATTCTCAAGACCTTCAAAAAAGTAATTTATGAAAAAGTAGAAAATACTCAAAAATATTAAATTGAAATTATTTACCTATCACTTTCCTTGAGACCATAGAAAATATAGAAGGGATTTTGGATCCTTGAAATAAGTTATTTAAAGGGGACATTACAAGTCCACCCTATTGAACACCCAGAATACTGAGAGGGGGGACGAATCAATATTCTATTAAACTATTTAGTCATAATCCAACCAATAATCAAAACTTATCTAATTGCAGTTATAAAGGAAAACCTGAAAGAGATCACAACACCACATAACAAATGAACACTGGGATTTTTATGTGGAAAACCCAAAAAGGGAAAAATCACAGTGAGGATTAGCTCACAATATATTATAACTAGTTATAAGCTATTACAAGGGCTCACTATTAGGACTCACTATCCTTATAAGGCTCATAGCTAGGAATAGATACAAAAGAAAAGTGGCTACACAACCAAAGTGTGAAATGATGTAAGATGCACCTTCCTTGTGCCAAATTCAATTCCAATGAGGCTTTGAATGCAAAAAACTACTCTACTTAGCAATTGCTCAACATACACAACAATTATGCCCTTATACTGATCTCACATATACAAGTTCACAAGTTCACACATTATCAAATTTTACACAAATTGCGTTACAATTTCAATTAGCCTTTTCAACTCAAAGATGTTTCACATAAATACCCTATTACATATGCATGCATCAATTAGGTCGGATTAATTAGATGTAGCCCTATTTAATTCAAAAACACTTTGTAGGCTTCATACTTGAAACAAGAATTATTCACACTCAAATCAAATGTGAAAAACTTGAATTTAGGTTGGCACGGATCTAAAATAGATCCCCTTAACATACACAATACATATTAATATTCATAGCATAATTTCATGTATAAGGTTGGCCAGGAATTGAACCTAACCACAAAATAAACCAATTCGCCCAACATCAATCAATTATATGATTATATAAGAATGCACCATCTAGAATATATGTAGTACTGACACTTGTAAACCATCTCCCAAAATTTTTGTTTGAATCCAAACATTGGAGGAATGCAGGCTAGATAGCTCATACCATCTTGCACTGTATCAACCCAATAATTGTATGTCGATCTTTTTTCATTTGTATCTGTTATTTTGTTAACCAAAATCATTAAAATATTGATCATAGATGTATGTAGTAGTCCTAAATAACATACTATAACTATAAAGGCCAATTTTATAAAACAAGCAAATTCAGACCAAAGTTGTTAGTCAGATTAGTCAAAACTGTCAACAAGCAATGTTGGCATCAATGACAACGCATCAAAGAGTTTATTCTTCATTCTTCCAAAAATATACCCCTTTGTAATTGATGGCAACATGTGTAAAAAATGAATCTCCAAAAATTCAACTTCAAAACTATATGAACTCCCCCTTTCAAACACACAACAAAAACTTCAATAAAACTTCTCCAACAACACTAGCACCAAACATTCTCCCCCAACACAATATATTAACAACTTTGGCACCAAAAATTCTCCCCCTTTGAAATCAAGGACAAAGGGTGTGCCGGGAACATACTTGTATCCATATGTACAAAATTCAATTGAAATGAAATGAATTGCTCCCCCTTAGGGAGTTATCCCAAGAATTACATTTGATCATATGTACAAGAAAGAAAGATTGAAAACAACTGAAACAAAGTGATAATATACAAGGTGAAATGTGTTCACCTGAAGGAGGAATCACCTTCAATCTCCTTGAGAATGGCTTCCCAAGCAGATTTCCCATCATCCCAACTCTTCTTAGTTGTGGTAAGTGCCTTATACATTGATTCCAACTCCACCAAACTCTCCTCTCCCTGTTCCAGAGTGGTTGGATTAGGATTTATATTTTCTATATTTTATGCATCCATAAGGGCACTTGACATCGAAATTTTCTTGGTATTCACCAAGTTTCCAAGCTTTCCAAACTACCTTATAACATCCTCTTTCTATCTTTGCAAAGTGAAAAACTTGTTTTGCAAGCCTAAAATGGTAGTCCAAGAGGCATAGTTTATGCCTTTTGTAATTTTATAGGTGTTGAAATGCACAAGACAACTAAGAGGGGGGTTGAATCAGTTATCACCAATCTCATTCACAAATCTCAAACAATTATTAACTCCACATCCACTTTAATCTATTATTAAGCATGAGCATGCAATCCAAATAAAAAAAGCAATATCAACACAAGAGACACCAAATTTACATGGAAAACCCAATGAGAGAAAAACCACAGTGAGGATTAACTCACAATATAATAGTAATTGTGAAACTGGATATAAAGGCTCACTACCCAAGATAGGATTCACTGTCCAGATACAAGGATCACTACCCAAGATAGGACTCAATGTCTAGATACAAGGCTCACTGCCTACAAATAAGACTAACTATCCAGAAGGGAGGCTCACTACCTACAAATAAAGATAGATAGCAAAAATGCACCACAACAAGTTCCACACATTCTCAACCTTGATCAAAGAATTGCAGACACTGTCAACTCACTACTTTCAAGAGTCAAACACATTAAAGTACTACTACTTTGATTCACTTTCACACACTCTACTTCTCTCACTTTTTTCACACTTTTCACTCTTGTTTCATTCAATTCAAAACATCTTGACTTGTATTTATACCATCTTCAACCTTAGAAACTTTCTCTAAGGTCGGCTACATATTCTTTATATTACAAATTCAAATTAGGTCAACGAATCAACATTCTCGCGGTGGATACAATTGAGAGTGGACCAAATAAATACTTAACCAAGACCCAAAAAAACATCTTGGATCAATCGCATGCTTCCTTAAACTATACTTATCCTTCATGTAACATGTAGACACCAAGCCAGCCAAACCTAATGAAAACACCAATGAACATTGAAGTATGCACATTCACAAAAAGATGATAACATGTGGACCACTTAACACACTTCACCATACACTAGAACACCTCTTAGAAACCTTCAAATTTTTTTGCAACTACAAAAAAATTCATATACAAAACTCTTTCCATCAGTCCAACCAGATTGTACAAACACACATAGTAACTCTGGAACTAGTCTTCCAGAGCACCAAAACATGAGCACTTTTTCTAGAGCATAGATAACATCATTATTAACCTTATTCTAGATCCACAATATCTAAGACAAACCATCAGAGGATTGTGGAGAAAAAACATTTCTCCTAGTCCATAGACAAACAACTCTACCATACCAGTTTACAAACCAGTGAACACAAGTTTCATTCTTCATCAACCCAGAAGCTTAACTCACTATATATCACTCAAAGATGCCCATAAACAACACTACAAATTTTCACAAGCATAGGATCAACACAAAATAAATGTAGAGCACATTATCGGAGCACATTTAGAACACACACATAACTCTGTCTTCACTGTTTATTAATTTTCTCAAAAGAACTTGATAACCCATCATATCAATACACCTGCAACACCATAAAGATAGCTCCATGAACTCACAACATCTCTACAATATCTCAACCATACATGTACCACATGCAATCACTTGATTCCTTTCACTACAACAACCTGTACTGTGTTGACATCAATGAAAACATTAATGAAAACACCACCAAGCTCATTCATACTTGCAACAATCTCCCCCTCTGTCATTGATGGAAACACATAATGTGAGGAACCATCAAAGACATCATACAAACTCTCCTTTTTTCTTTTTTTTTTCAGATTAGACAGCCTACATAGCATTTGCACTCTCTTCTCCTTGTAAGATTCTCTCCTCCTTTCAGCTTTTTCAGATATAGGTAGGATTTTTCACATGATTCTCTCTCCCCCTTTGAAATCAATGGAAAATAAAAGTTTTTGCATGATTCTTCAGCCATATAAAATTATGATCACTCCCCCTTAGGAGTGCACCCACATCTCATACTGCAACAATAGGCTCTGAAGGAATTAGCTAGTTGTGACTCTATTGAGTCCATTAAGTCTTTAATGCCCTGAGTGGTATCTGGCCACCTCATGCAATATAAGAATAATATATGAGCTTCATCTTCACATTCCTTTACTTATTTCAAGCATTTCATTACCTTACTAATATGTGAAGTTGCACATTTATCATCATAGTTCAAGCAATCTTTTCTTTGCAAGGCTTGATTCTACCTCTTTTACAGTTTTCTCCTTTAGGTTAGAGGTGTAATCCCCAAGTGAATCAACTAGAAACTTCAAATTCTCATAGGTGTTTGAGGGAATCATTGACTAGCTTATTCCCCTTCTGATGAGTTTCTATAATTTCCTTTCTTTCAGAGGAAATAAAAGTATCTTCGAGCTCCATTATTTGAATAGGTGCGATCTTATTTAGATCTACAAAAACCTTGTTGTGTTGGGAGCTAAATCAATTGTGGTGGAATGGTTAGTTGAACCCTTATTTATCTTGTTAGAAGACCCTTGAGTGTACTTCCAGAGGATTCTCTAAATAACTTTGATGGCTCTATGGTCATTTGGGGTTCTTCTTAATTTCTTTCAACTTCGATTTCTTCTTTGTTCTCTTCTTTCTCTTCTTCTTTTCCAAAGATATTTTCTATTTTTTTTTCCTTATTTTCATCCTCTATTTTATCTTCATCATCATATTTCTTATCATTGTTCTTTTCATCTTTATCTTCTTCTTCTACTCCATTTTCTTCACCTTCATTTCTCTTATCTTGATTTTGTTTGTCATGGTGATCTTCAACATTATCATTGACATCATTCTTATCTCGATCTTCATTATTTTCTCTAGTTGTATTCTTGGTGTCTTCTAGAGGAGTATATGTCTCCAGAGGAGCATGTGTATCATCAACCTTATTCCCCAAAACATCCAAATGTGGAGTCTCTTTTGCAGAATGATCATTTATTTCTTCTAATACCACTTCTTGAAAAAAAGGTAAATTAGATATTGGAGGAATATTTTCCTCTGCATTAGTAGATTTATCTTTACCAAGATCCTTAACTTGAGTTGTATTGGATGAAGAACCAGCAATCATCCCAAATTTCTATGCCATATCTCTCACAATATCAAAAGTTTCTTGTTTCAATTTTTCTATCCTGTCCTTTTTTTGGCCATAAGAATGGTAACTCTTTGCTTTACCTTGAATTTCTTTGTGTATACTTCCAATAGGGTAGCCTTATCATACTTAGATAAAGAGGATCCAATCTCATTCAAAGCATCATTTTTTATCTTGTTTTATTCTTTAAAAACTTCATGTCTTCATTTTACCAGGGCTTTCCATACAACATTAGTCACCCTTTTCTTCATATTATCCATTTTTTCATCCAAAATGATCATATATTGAATAATGAAATCTATAATAGTTTTATTATCTTCTCCATAAACTTCATCATATAATTTGGCAGAGGATTCTAATAAACCATCATGCTCTAACATATTGTTAACCAAAGATTCCAACTTTATAGGTGAACGGGCTCTTACCGGAGGAGTCTTGGATTTCTTCTCAAGCTTCGATGTGCCTTCATATGTTTTCTTCTTCTATTTCTTGTTAGGATTATTGAGTACATGCATTCTAAAGGATTATTTCTCCTTTTCTATTTCCCCTTCTTTAGAGGACTCTACAATATTGACTTTATCCTTGAATTCTATACTACCCTCTTGTGAGACACCTTCACTACTGGAGGAAAAGCTACTTCTCTTTCTTTTCAATTGTTCTTCTTCTTCCAAACCAAGTTCAATTTCCTCTTCCACAACATCAATTAAGTTTTGTCCCCTAGATTTTTTTTTCTAATTTCTCCTTCTGCAGGTAGTAGGAGGTGCTATTGGAGGTACATTTTTTGTCTTTGTGGTTTGGGTGCTAAGTTCAAAGGGTGTAGACACCTCAACTATTTCCACAGAGCTAGGCTCCACCATCTTTCCTTTAACAACAATTGTTCTAGATGGTTTTAGCAAGGAAAAGGTAGGTATGGAAGTTGATCTTCCAGATCTATGTGGTTTAGAGGACTCACCAACTACTTTGGATTTCCTCTCTACTACAACTTCCCTTAATCTATCAACTTCTTCTTTCAAAAGGCCATGCATTTCAAAGAGTTCAACTTGTTTGTTTACCCTTTTGGTTCTAGCAAGGACTGAAGTTTCCAAGTATACTTCTTTTGATTTCTCGTCATATGTACCATGCCTAGGCAAGGATGAGTCCTTAGGACTTCTCAACAATATTTCAATGTATCTCTCAACCTCATTCTGAGAGATCTCATATACGAAAGGCTCAATCCATATTGTTCTAGGTTCAACTACCTCAATTATGCATTCATCAGGGGATACTAGAAAGGTTATGTCATTTACATATTTCTCCACTAAAATTTTAGGAACTCTTTCTATTTCATACATGTTCCTTTGGAATACTATGAAAAATAAAATCAATGCATTAACATGGGCATCATAATTTGCAATGTTGTTTAAATAATCAAAGATTTGGTGTTCTATCAGTCTGCTTTAGTCCCACATAGTATCTTTTATTTTGGGTAGCTCTCTTAGAAAGTAGAATAAAAAACATACAATTAGTGTTTCGAACTTGAAAGCATACTTATCTGTTTTGGTCTGATTCAAGTTCTCTAGAAGTTGCTACCAGAGAAATTCACACAAGTCATAATCTTTCCCATTCACTACCATGTCATGAGCAACATATATTATAGTTGCAGATACTGAGCTCTCTTTGTTGGTGAAGTAGATCTTGTGGCAAATCATAATTGATGCCTACTTCATAGTAGGGTTGGTAATGGGTTTGGTTTTTAATACTCTCTTGTCAAATATGGCACCTGTTAGCTACATTACCACATTATTCTTTACTGACTTTAGCACTAGTGCAAGTTTGGTATCACATAATCCAGTTATAGCCTTAATTACATCCTTTGAAATGAGTTTTGGCATATCTGTCCACATGAATTTTTCATGCATTCTTCTTAGGGCTATCCTCACATATTTTGTATCCAAGTTACTGCTAAAGTTAGGAGACCAGTTCCAAATGTCTAGCTTCTTTCACACTAGGTTTATATACTTTGGTTTTACCAGAAATTCATCTCTAATTAGCTCCTTAGACCATTGATTATTAAGTACTTGGTTATCATACTCTTCCAATTTTCCATGAATATAAATTATTGTGCCTTCAATAGGAAAAACCTTAATTGGGATCTTTGAGAATGCACTGTCAGACTCATTATAGAAAACTTTCCATGGAAACCTCTTAAACTCTAGTCTAGGTCTTTCAATGATCTCAACTACGATTGGTGTAGCCATTTTACCCTCAATTCTATCTTCAAATACTTGTAAAATAACTTCTAATAAAAACCCATAAAGAACAGATAGCTGTAAATACCTTTTTCATGCTCAACGGGAACTACGGTTTGAACCAATTCATTTTGAATCTCCTTTAATCACTTCTCAATTTTATTTTCTCTCTTTTAAACGTAAAAAACTCATATAAAATGACTAAGGATTTCACTTTATATATTACCGATCTGCCCTAATTTTGCATTTAATGCTTCAAATTTGCAAAAAGCTAGTAAGCACTTCATTAATACACTATAAACCCTAAATTTCTCTACAATTCTTCCGATTTGTACATTTTCTACCAGAATATTTTTTAGAAGCTTAAGCATACCATTTTATACCATATATCTAGTGTTACTGCTTGACACCTCATATATCCAGGGGTTATTAGATTTCTCTGTCATTGCTCACCCTAAGCCCATACCTGGGTTTAGTTTTTAGAAGAATTATCTACACCAGATGTAGGTACAGATGCATTTGACCCATTCTTGTTCTCAGGTTCCTGTTTCTTTTTCCAGATCTTCTCCATTTCCTTCTTGACTTCAATAGGATCAAATTTCTTCATAGGTTCATTCCTCTATTTTGGATTAGTTTGCCTTCCACTCTTGCTTCTGCAAAATCTTGAAATGTGTCCAAATTTATTGTAATTGTAACATACAACATTTTTCTGACCAAAATAAATTCTATTCATTCTTGATCTGCATTGGTTAGCCCTACATCCAAATATATTGCATGTATAACAGTAGCCATTGAAAGATTGAAACATTCTACAAGTATTGAATCTATTCATCATTTGACTTTTGCACTCAGTAGCTCTATGTCTAAATTTATTTCATGCAAAAAATTATCTAAAAAAGGATCCAACATTCTAATTCATTCTACTTCTACATTCTATATCTTTATGTCCAAATTTATTGCATGAAAACTAAATACCATTGAAAGATGGGTACTTTTGAGCATTTGGTTTTCTGATAGGGGGTATTCTTGTATTGCTTCTTTGATTCTTGATTTGTCTACCATTGCCTTGAGTCTGCTTTTGATTGTCAACCTTGTTCTGATTTGCCTTTGAGCTTTATCCTTCTTCAAGTCCCAAACCACCTTTATCCTTAGAAGGCTTATGAATTGAAATCAGTTCATTAAGCATTGTAGTAATTATTTTGAATTTTTTCTCATGAGCTCTTGCTTTCTCTAGATCTGATCTTAGGGTTACCACTTCCTATTCAAACATTGTGCATTCATTAGTCTTGCTCTATATCTTAGCATTCAAACAATCCTCAATTCTCTTCTTTTCTTCCACTTGCACTTTCAGTCTGGTGATATCTTCCTTTGCCTTCTTCAATTATTCATTAACTTCTCTATGTCTTTCTCTAAACTTCTTGATTTGTTCTCTCAACTTTTTGACACATTCACTGGCTTCTTCTAGGATTTCTTTTAGAATTTTATTTTCAACTTCAACTCTATCAAGATCTTCAAGAGTAACTTTAATTTCTTCTTTTTTAAACATGCAACCATCTTCTTCATATTTAATTGTAAAAATTCTTCCAGAGGAATAGGATACCTTTTATCAACCATGTGTTCAATATCCAAGATCTTCCTCAAGTTGTTAGGATTTTCAAAAGGAATTAGGCTCTAATACCAATTTTTGAACACCCAAAATACTAAGATGGGGGGTGGTGAATCAGTATTCTATTAAACCATTTAGTCATAATACAACCAATAGTCAAAATATATCTAACTATAGTTATAAACGAAAACATGAAAGAGATCACAACACCACATAACACATGAGCACCAGGATTTTTATGTGGAAAATCCAAAAAGGGAAAAATCATAGTGAGGATTAGCTCACAATTTATTATAACTGATTATAAGATATTACAGGGGCTCACCACTAGGACTCACTATCCTTATAAGGCTCACTACTAGGAATAGATACAAAACAAAAGTGGCTACATAGCCAAAGTGTGAACTGATGTAAGATGCACATTCCTTGTGCTGAATTTAGTTCCAATGAGGCTTTGAATACAAAATATTGCTTTTCTTAGTAGTCCCTCAACATACACAACAATTTTTCCCTTATAATGATCTCACATATATTAGTTCACAAGTTCACACATTATTAGATTTCACACACATTTCATTCCCTTTTCAATTACCCTTTGCAACTCAAATATGTTTCACATATATAGTCTTGATGGAGGTGGTCTTTGAGTGATATTTGCATGTCTTGGCTATGCTTAACAAAGTTACTAGCTAATGTACTTTTATTACCTATGAACACTAAATAAATAAATTTCAATGCATCATAACAATAGATTTTTTTTAAGTTTTCTAATAATATTATCCTAATGCAACCACTTAATCCAAGATGATTATTTTTATAAAGTTTATAAAATAATCCTCAAACCATTTCTTCACTATTTCTATTTGTCCATGATAATGTGTGCTAGGAGTAAGATCTATACTAGTCAAATAAAAGAACTCCTAAAAAAAACTTTAAAATCAACTATATGGCATGCCCATAACTTACACACGGACATGAACATGACCCAATTTTAAAAAAAATCAACACCATGAAATTGTAAATATTTCAAAATTGGCAAGATCACAATAAAGCTGGACTAAATCATTTAACCTTTAACATTCATTAAGACTAGAAGATTCTACTATGTAAGATATTAGTTGATTGCAATAATTTTTACATCATTTTTCTATTTTTGCAATATTTGAATGCACTTAAAACCCTCAACTTAACATTTAGTCCTTGTCTTATTACATTAGTTGGTTGGACTAGAAAAAAATATTTTTAGCAAAAGATGACATAATTATTAATTTAGTCTAAAGCTTATTTGTTAAATTTCCAATCTCTTATTAAATGTCCACTATTAACCAACTAAATTTTATTAACTAATTTGATTTAATAAGTCATTGTATTATTTAATGTCAAATAATAATAACAATTTCTATGCAACTTAACTTAGTGTAATTAAGTGCTCCATTTTCTATGAAGTTGAGATAATAGACTTAGCTATGAAATCGATATCTCAAAATATAAATTGGATTTTTTATTTTAATACACTAAACCATAATTCTATTATCTTAAAAAAAATATAACTAGACTATTTTTGTATTATTAAGTACTTTGGTAGAGATAAAATTAAATTATTGTAATAGAGAAAAGTAGATGGTTTTTCCAATGAATATGACGTGGAAAGATGGTGTGAATAGGTGAACAAGAGGGTATGTGGGTGTGTGGCCTATAGCAGGTCATAGCCTGCATGTGCCAGGTCACGGCCTACATGTGCCATTTCTCTATGTGCATGTGCAGATCCTTGCGGGTGAAGGTATTTGGAGGGTTGTTGCTGCATGGGTGGGGTTTTTTTTTCTTTCAATGGGTATGTTTTGTGCTTTGGTCATGGGTGTTTGGAATGCTTTTTCATTTTCCTAGAGTGTTGGTTTTGGGTTGTGCATGGAGTTGGATGTTTCTCCAAGGGGTTTTGCTCCAATGTACTACTTGGAAGTGGTAATGGAGATTGATGTATCTCATTCTAATCATGCTAAGGAAAAATTATGGATCTTTTCTTCTAATGGTGTTGGCTCCTCTTGGGGGGGTATTTCTTGGGTTTTGAAGGTGAATGGCTATCTAGATAAGAGTGAGACTCACCCGATTCTAGTAATCCAATTGAACGCTACTATGGAGGATGTTGATTATTGGAGTAGCCATGCTCTAATATGTAAGTTCATGAGAATTTGAGCCTCTCTCTCATTTCTTAAATCCTGGTCTCATCAGACTTGGAACTCAGATGGAGACATGGAGGTGATGCAAGTAGCGAATGGTTATTGTATGGTGGTTTTCTCATGCCTAGAAAATTGAAATAAATAATTTGAAGGGGATCCCTATTTTGAAAATCAAGTGGGGTTGTTTAGTGTACCCTGAAATATTTGATTTAATTCAACTGAAGAACTTTCATCGAAGGTTTTGATCTGCATTAGAATTCCCTAGCTCCCAGTGGAGTTGGAATTTTGGAGATGTTGGAAGCTTGAGTTTTTTGCGATTTGCTTGGGTGTTTTCATTGATTTCAACCCCTTTTATAAAGAGAGTGTTGGAATGCTACTATTATTTATGTCAACACATGCTAGTGTTGTCATTGATCTCCTACTTCAGTATAGTAGCCAAGGTTGTTGGCATGCCTTGTGTTTGGGGAGATTATTGTAGTTAGAAAGTGTTTCATGTTGTAGATGCTATAGATGAAGATGTGTTTTAGAGATGTTATTAATGTTGCTAATGAATTTGGTTCACTTGGTTTCCAAGTTCTCTTAAGAAAATTTGAATAAAAGAGAGTTCAATGTGATAGAGTGGTGTTCAATTTTTTGCTCTATATTTATTCATGACTGAATACATGCTCATGTGGTTTGGAAATCATGATAAGAGGTATTAAAAGGTGTCATATCTAGATTTTTAGGTTTTGGATCATACTACAGTGGAAGATATGTTTTAACAATATGTATGTCTAGTGAAATAAGGTGTCTAGGAGAAATGAGATTGCTCTACATTTATTTGCAGTGAAGGTTCCGGTGTTGTGGAACTAGGATCATGCTTAGGTTGTTTGTATCTACCTTCCCTTGAAGTTTCAGGTATTGAGTTGTTCTGCAAATTTGTCTGGTGTGTTAGATGTTTGTGCCAGTATGTCTAATTGTACATAATGAAGGTTTTATTGAGTTTTAGGTGGTTACAATAGTTGTAGAAAATATTTTAATGATGTGTAATATTTTGAGATGTTTAAGAATGTTCTTGCATGGTCCATGAGACATTCTTGTGGTTGCTTGTTAGTGCTAGTGCAAGTTTGGCTGACCTAATCTGATAGCACTAATTACAGAGGATAGTTATTGTTTTGAGGAAGTGTTGAGAAGCATCTTGGTGTATATTTGGGTCATAGATAATAGTGGTGTGGTCTTCCTTCACTTATTTCCATAGTTGAACTGTTTGGTTCCAACCTATTTGAAGTTGCATGGTTGAGGTGCATACGTTTCCTTTAGGCCAACCTAAATGAGATTGTTTTAGGTTGTAGAGGTTATAAATGAAAGGATAATTGTTGTGTGGATCAAGTTTCGAGTGTGTGATGAAAAATATGTGAATTTTATAAAGTGTGATGATCTGAGTGTGAGTCTTAATTCCTATGACTTCTAGATGCAGTGAGCAGAAGGTGTCTACATTTTAGTTTGTTTGATGAGTTGTTTGTGCTTTAGTGGAACTTTACCTTAGACATATGAGAGATGCATTGTTAGAAGTTCAAATTGGAAGTGAGCCACTCCTATTCTTTTTTATTTTAGACAATGATTCCCTTGCCAATGAGTCATCGGTAGTGAGCCTTTCTTTATCTTTTTGGTCAGTGAGCCCTTGGAAGTGAGCCTTACTGTATTTGGTGTTGCAATTCATATATTAGTGAGCTAATCCTCACCATGGTTTTTCCCTTTACCTTTCCATGTAAATCTAGTGTTCTTATTTCTTTGATGTGTTTTCATTACCACTTTACATGTTTACATTTTATTAATGCATGTTAAGGGTTTAATGGTAGAACAGAGTTTGAAAAGCTATTGAGGTTTTGAATGTTTTAAAGTATACAACTGATTCACCCCCCTCTCAGTTGTCATGTGCATCTAACAATTGGTATCAAAGCTATGGTTCCTAGGAAGAATCTTAACCACTTGAGGTAGATCCAGATGGCACATAGGAAATGTGTCAAAGATCATTTGTTCAATGGAACAAATTTTACCTACTAGAAAGCTAGGATGAAGTCCTTTATGGTTTCTCTTGGATTTTGTGTTTGGAAGTATGTTGAAAAAGGTTATACTATTCAAGAAAATGGCTTGAAAAGTGATGATGAGATCAAGGATTAAGAAACAATGGAAAAGAAAGGAATGAAATCTTGAGTGGTCTTTCTGATTCTGAACCTAGAAAGGTGATAATTTTGAAGTCTTCGATATCTGGAAAAAGTTGGAAGTTATCTATGAAGGAGATGAAAAATTCAAACAAGCAAAGGTGCATAACTATAAAGCCAAATTTGAAACCCCAAGGATGTTTGGAGATGAATATATTACTTCCTACATGCTCAGAGTTGATGATGTTGTCAATGTCATCAATGGTCTTGGTGGAAAGTTGGATGAAAGTGAAGTTATGAAAAAGGTATTAAGAACTCTGACTAAAGCTTATAGCTCTAAAGTTTCTACTATTGAGGAAGCTTAGAATTTAGATAATTATTCTAGAGATTAGATGTTTGGTGCTTTAACTTCTTTTGAAATGAGAGAGTTTAGTCAAGATGCTACAAACAAATAAAATGTTTTTAAAGTGTGCAAAGTGGAAAAGGGTGATGGATCAGATCTAGATGAACTTGATGAGGTGGAAGAAAAATTTATGAGATTGAAAAAGGGTATTGGAAGATATAGAGGTAATCTACCTTTCAAATATTTCAATTATGGAAAGATAGGTCATTATGCATCTAAGTGTCCAATTAAAGTTACTAATGAAAAACAAAAGGATCATAACGGTAAATTTTTCAAAAAGAGTTATTGTGTTGAAAAGGACAATGGTGTATTTGATGATGAAGAATCAAATTATCTAAATGAAGGAAGTGAGGAATTCTTGTTCATGGATTTAAATGTTGGAACTAATTCTACTAATCTTGAAATATGTGTGAAGGAAAGTGCTCTGAAAACAAGTCATAACATTAAAGGAACTATGTTGACTTCTTTTCATACTAGAGAAGCGAAGAATTACTAGATCATTAATGATGGATGCTCAAATCATATGATAGGAGATATGAGTAATTTTATTAAGCTTGAAAAGTATGATGGTGGTCTTGTTAATTTTGGTGATGATATATCTACTAAGATCTAAGGAAAAGGTTCAACTAGTTTTGATGGCAAGCATAAAAAAAATGATGTTATTTATGTCAAGGGTCTTTGGCATAATCTTCTAAGTGTAGGGAAATTTTTTAGCAGAGGATATAATCTTTTATTTTAGAATGGTGGTTGTAAAATTAGAAAAGGAATCTATGGTACTCTAGTTGCTACTAGAACAAGGAAAAAAGGTAATTTCTTTCAACTAAAAGGTAGTGGTGTAAAGTGCATTATGTCTCAAACTAATGAAATTTGGCTATGGCATAGAAGAATAGGTCACATCAATTTCAATAGAGTAGTAAGGATAATTTATATTGATGATGTGAGATATTTTCCAAAGATTCTAAAGCCTGTCAATGCAATCTACAAATAATGTCAAGTTGGAAATCAAACAAAGAAAATGTTCAAGACAAAAGAATACTCTACCATAGGCCCCTTGGAGATAGTGCATATAGACCTATGTGGACCTACCAAAATTAGAAGATCATGTGGTGATAGGTATTTCATGTTATTAATTGATGATTATTTTAGAATGGCTTGGGTTACATTTCTCAAAGAAAAATCAAAAGCTCTAGAAATTTTTAAAGCATTTAAGGCTATGGTTAAGAATGAAATGAATCTGAAAAATGAATTTTTGAGATCTGATAGAGGTGGTGAGTTTACTTCAAATGAGTTTAATAGTTTTTGTGAAGATCATGGAATAAGAAGGAATTTATCAGCCCCTAGAACTCCTTAGTAGAATGGAGTTGTGGAAAGGAAAAATAATAGTTTAGGAAGCATCTAGTACAATGATCAAGTAAGATAATCTTCTGGATGTCTATTAGAGAGAAGCAATTCATACTATAGTCTACATTCTTAACAGAGGTCAACCAAGTGAGAAAAATTCAAAGACTCCCTATGAGTCATGGTATGGTAAATCTCCTATTATGAAATATTTTAGATTTTTTGGAAGCAATTGTTATATCAAAAGAGATGAAGAAAGCTTAGGAAAAGTTTGATGCAAGATCCGATGAAGGAATATTCCTTGGATAATCTACAAGAAGTAAGGCCTACAAGTTCTACAAAAAAATATTAAAGAAGATTGTTGAGAGAGTGCAAGTGTCAAAGTGGATGAAGAACCAGATCAAATTTTAGTATTTGTGAATTATAATCTACATCTAGATAAACATAGAAAAAACAAACAAGGTTAGTCACATCAATAAGAACAAAAAATCATTCCCTATGAGATTCTTGTTCATACAAAGAGAATAAAACACGAAACAAGGCATGAAAAACAAGGAAATGAAAGCATGTAAACCTATCTAAGTAGCTCAAACCTCCATCCCATAGGGGGATTGGTGCCACTTTGATGTGGAAAGTGGCCCTTTCCCAATCCCAAGCTGATAAGCTCCAAGATATTTGATGAAAAATGATGATTTTGATACAAAATAATAGTATATTTAAGCTAAAATGATATTGTGAAGCAAAATTTTTCCTTAGTCTTTCTTATTTTTGGCTTTTACTTTTGGCTTTGGGAAGATCTATGCACAAAAATAAGTTGTGTTTTTCGGCCTCCTACAATGATCTTAATAACTAAGCCTTTACAACTGTGATTCAAAGATTGGACATCTAACCTAAATAGCCATTTTAACCATCATGAAGGTACGTTTAAATTGTCAACCCAGGGACATGAAATCAAAATGGGTCAACACAATATGTGCACTAGGAACTTCAAAGTAGTCATCTTCATTTTACAGCTAAGAAATATTCAACACTGAAAGTAATTTGCATGGAAAGGAACAAATTAAATGTTGAACATCACTCAAAAATTAAACTAAGTTGAACATGCATGACAGGAATGAAAATATGAACAAAAAATAGGGAACTACTCTATCTACCTAGTTGCAGGAACAATCACATAATGGAATTCTAGTGGATGCAGGAACAGTCAGTGCCAGATTATGAACTAAGTACTAAACAAAAACTAATAACTAATCTAACTAAACTAAAGGATGGATTTCGTGCCAAGTGGGCCCCCTTGGATGAGTATCCTCTAAAACCAATGTAAAATCAAATTCTCGACTCAAAACTTCATCTTATTCATTTAAGAATGCAATTACAAAAGAGTACCATGTATGGAAATACTTAGTAAACTATGAAATACAACATCAATAATAAACAAATCAGTAAATTTTGAACTCTCGAACTCCCGAAGAAGGAGAATCCGAACCTTATTTATACTACCACCTAAACAGGGTAGTCAAATCCCACTAACTGGGAGGACACCATTTAGGGAAAGCAAAGAAAAGAATGGAGGGCAGCTACACATGTAGGGAATCTGATCAGACATGCAAGTCCAAACATAGACTGAACACTGCAATAACACTTGTGACTGATCAACATCGTGCGAGACTAATATAAGGTGGTTATATGTGGTTGACATGGGGAATATCCACTGTCGTCCTTCAGTTGACCTTCAAATGCCTCCTCAGTAGGTTCAACTGGTGGTTGCATTCCTCAAATTGGCATCCTCAAGTATGTCTACATGGAAATATTAGTACACATAATAATTGCAATCTAAAACCACCTTAAAGAACATTCATCAACCACATGCAAAATTAATATAGATAAGCTACATAATAGCTAATGTCATTAAAACTAGTAGAAATGGAATTAAACCCAATGTATATGGTTTGAGGGAAACATTATAGAAATATCAACATTTAATATCAAATTCCATGTCAACTTTAGAAAATAAACTATGGATTCTACCCAAATCAAGACCAAAAACTAGGCTCATCACTCCCCCAAACTTAACATTTTGTTGGTCCTCCAGCAAAGGAAGAGTTGTTTTTCTTCCTAGTCAAAGCTCTAAAATTTGCAACTGATAGCTGTCCAATATCATTGTTTGTTGAGTGCGAGTCAAGGTCCTAGTAGAATCCTCCCATTATGTCAAGTATTTTCCATATTTTCCTTTCTTCATCAATGTCATAACAGTAGAATCTGAAATTTAGAACTAGCCACAAGAGGATAGGTGGTTGAAAAGTCAAGGGAAGCCACTCTCGGCCCTTTTCTCTCCCAAGTTGAATGTACCTTTCAATCCTTTTTATTGTTGCATGATAGTTCTAGATGGAATGAGGTTCAGCCTATTTCAGCTCATCAGTCAAAGTGTTCCATCTCTATGATAGATAACCTTTCATGGTGTCCTCTTTTGCTGCTATCTTTACCTCATATTCACTATAAATTGCCTCAATCCAAGGCATAATTATGTTACCATAACTAGGCCTAAAAATAATTATGTTCCAGTCTCTGTAAATATCCTTAGGGTTTCTTGATTCTACTCTAATGGAAAAAGGGATATTGGATTCCATATTCTTATAAGCATTGTATTTCTCTCCCCAACTAATCTCATTTTGCACCCAAGACATGAATGCTCTTAATTGGATATCTCCAACATACAACAATGGGTTCCAGTCTTGGTTTTGAGTTACAACAAAATTATGTAAATAAAACTCACAGAATAAATTCTTCATTTCAAGGGAGGTAATCCTATAAGAATTCAAAAATTCAGTGGGGGGTCTCAATTGAGGGATTCAAACCTGAGATGTGTTTTGATAATTGAAAAGAGAGATATTTCTCCTTTAGGTGCAGAGCATAAACTCTTGGAGGTGTTCTACATTCTAAAATCTATGGCACCAGGGTTGCAATGTTGCCCACCCTCTATTTTAGAGAGGCAATGTCCTCATTCTTTTCTTCAATAGTTTCATCCCTCTCTTAAATTTCTTTTTTCGTTCTCTGATTTTCCTTTTTCCATTCTTCCTCTCACCTTTGTATTTCTTTCCATAAATTTAAAATTGCTATATGCATTGAAAAAATAGTAGGATTATGAATTCCTATCGGGGTTTTTGTTGATGGTTGCGCCCCATATAGCCCTACTTGCATAGATTCAAGTTGTCTTACAGGCTCAGGCTATAGAGGTACAATTTCTTCCTCCACTTCTTGTTGCATGGCCTCTTCTTCTTGTTCCTGAAGTTGCTGCAGGAAATTTTGATCTAACTCTTGGTCTTGCTATAGGAACTCTAGATTTTCCTCATTTTCTCAAATTTCAACTTCCTCTGCAATGGCTACAAGATCCGCCAGGGTCATTTTTGCTGCCTCTTTGAATACATCCTTTTATTTGACATTTTCCTGCCCCATTGGAGCCTCTGTGCTCTTATGTGATGTTCTTCCATGGTTAGGGTTTTTTCACGGAGTCATATCAACCATTGGCTTTGATTTCTTAAGAGGGATTTCACATTTTCCTTTGTCTGCAAGATGAATAGTGTCAACCTTTCTCTTCTTAGGACTCAACACCTCTCTTTCCATAGGCTATGTTTTGGATTTTCCTTTTCCTGCCTCTACCTTCTTATTTTGTGCCCTAGTTCTTACTAGGGTTTCCAGTGGAACATCATCATCAGAGTTTGATGAAAAAATTTATTTTCCAGAGTGCCCTATTTTAGAGGAACTAATGTCTATGGCCCCTTTTGCTATAGGAGGATTCATACTAGCACTAGAGGTTGAAGCACCAAGGGTGGCTTCAACCATGCTTAATCTCTTGCTAGACCTATTTGTCTAAGGTAAAGCCCTAGATTGCAAATGCTCAGGTCTAAATTGATTAACATTTACAAATTCCTCCTAGGTCATCTCAGGTGCTACATCATTCAAAGATTTTTCAACCAATAATTTAATAAGGAAATGGTGTGAGACAGAGTTGTCCCTACCTTTCTATGTTTCAGATGCCATGATGGAGAGAAGGTTGTATAAGACATTAGGCACATTCATCCTTCTTTTGTGCCTCATGTGACTCAAAAGTTTGAAATGCACTGAATGTAAGTTTGAAAATCAACCTTCAGAAGTGAGATACCTGATAATGTAGATGGTTGTCTGCTTCCATGGCTCAAACAAAGAGGTTCTTTTGGCACCCTACTTGTCTATGCTGATTGGAGGGTCACCTTGTATTGTGAATATGGCCCTTGTTGACCTAGCATCTCTAGAAACAGGGTAATGCTCGTCATCAGCAGGTAAGCCTATAATTTATGCAATTCTCTTATAAGTTGCCACAACTTCTAGTCCTTTTATTGTGGATTTTCCCTATGAATTTTTTTGGGTGAACTCAAGTGCAATACCTTCATCAAAACTATTCAATTTTAGGAAGTAGTCCAACCAGCCACAGTTTCTAAATTCAGGCAGGCACTGTGCATCCTGCAATAAGGTATCATGAGCCGAAGGCTCATTTCGAATTAGTCCACCTCCCATTTTTCGTAATCACTGTCACTCTACAAAATTCCTTTCCTATAATTCATGTCTGAGAATACATTCCTTTTTGCAACACTTTTTAGCTAAAATTGTCCTGCACCAATGCCGATTGAATTTTCCTTCTCTATTTTTTTCTTTGTCAATTTGAGATTATGATGGGGTCAATAATGGAAAAGACGAGGTAATAAAATGAGTTATGATGAAAAGGAATGACGACGAAAATTTAGTGTCACATCATAGATACTAGTTGTCCCTCATTTCAAATTTTAAATTGGCTCAACAAGATTTATTGACACAGAAAAATCATGGACTCACATGTGGCAATGTACCTGCATCTTTCCTTTCCTCCCAGCCTAAATTTGGGCATGTTTCCACACATGCGAGATGGAATTAGTGATTTGATAGGGGTTATTAAAATTATGTGAACTTCCATACTAATCGTACATCGATTAAATGAATATGCTAAAAAGATAATTAAGAGAGAAATTAATGCACACATACCTGAATTTGTGGAGGATATGTTGCAAAGATCATGGAGAAAGTATCATTTTCCTTTTTAGGAAATAAATTGAGCAATCAATAATGATGAAGTGGAATGATGTGAGGTGGAATGAAGTGATGGAAGAGAGAGAAATGTGGTATAGATGGGTGGATGGGCGGATGGGTGAAGAAATGGACTTCTACAAAACTAGAAGTCTTTATTATGACAAGTATGTACCTTAATTAGCCAAAAGGAGGGACACTAGGTTTACTGCCTTTGGCTGTAGGAAGCTCGGGTGTTGTAGGTTGGTTGAATTGCTATAGGAACTCTTCTTTGGAAGTTGGCTTGTGATACAATATGAGATGATGCCCATTGACTAGTAATTTGAATCTAACAAGATAATGGTGGTGATTTGAACAACTCCATTGGAAAAGACCTCAGCAACTTCATATGGTCCTAGCCTCCTTGTCTACAATTTTTTTGCATTTTCCTAATATCGTGAGTCATAAAGCAATGCCCAGTCAACTGGCTAAAATTTCTTCTCTTTGATAAATTTTTCATGCCATTTGATTCTTTGATTTTACACAACTTTAGTGTGATGCAAAACTATCTTCCTCATCTCATCTAAGGCACTCAGCTGCATGATTCTTTCTTTTTATGACTAAAAAATATTCATCCCTAAGTCTACTACAGCTCTAGGATTTTTTTGCTTGAATTCAATAAACATCATAGCTGTCTTCCCATACAGTAGCTCAAATGGAGTGAAGCATGTAGTAGTTTTCCAGGTGGTTCTATAGGCCCAAACTACTTCTAATAATCTATTTTCCCAATCCTTTTTGTGAATAGCCACTATTTTGGTTAGGATGGCTTCAATCTCTCTGTTGGTCACCTCAACTTGTCCATTGGCCTAAGGATGATAAGGAGTAGAATTTGTGTGCCTTATGTTATATTCATTAACTAGTGTTGTAACAAATGTTGAGATAAATTGATCTCCTTGATTAGTTACTATTTCTCTTGCCACTCCATATCATGTGAAAATTTCTTCATAAATAAATTTTGCAACTTTGTTGTCTTTGGCATGTTTCATGGCCTTGACTTCTACCCATTTAGTTACATAATCAGTGCATACCAAGATATAAGACTTACCGTTTGAAGGGGGATCAATGGGTCCCACAAAATCCAATCCCCACTTGTCAAAGGGAGTGACTAATACTTGGGGGTAGAGTGGAATCTCATCTAATTTGGTTGGCCTGCCCATTCTTTGGCACCTATCACATTTCCTTGTATATCTTCTTGCATCTTTGTGGAGTGTAGGACAATAGATCATGTGTTCAAAATATTCATTGTTATTCTTTTGGCTGCAAAATTCCCTCCACAGGGTTCATCATGACATGCATGCAAAATTTCATATGTTTCATCTTCCCTCACACATCTTCTCATAACATGATCTGGTCCAGTATAAAACAAGAATCCAACAATCCATGTAAAAGGAAAAGACTTTTCAATGAGCACTCTTCTCTCTTTTGGAGAGAAGTGAGGAGGAACTCTCCCTATCACAAGGTAATTAGCTATGTTAGCATACCAAGGTGTGTGCACAGTAATGGAAAATAGATGCTCACTAGGAAAGGAGTCATCTATAGCCTGATTGTCTTCTGATGTGGTCAGTCTTGAAAGAAAATCTGCAACATTGGCCTTCCCTGGTTTGTCCACAACAGTTATGTAAAACTCTTGCATCAGCAATAAGCATCTGGCTAACCTTCCCAAGATCATGGGTTTTTTCATGAGATATCTGATGGTTGCATGATTAGTGTGCAAAAATATTTGGTAGCCTATTATGTAGTGCTTGAATTTGTTCAGGGCATAGATTACTATCAGAAGAACTAGATGCATGAGAGGGTGGAACCTCCTCTATCTCACAATGGTTCTGAATTATATTAGATAACACTTCATCTTCATCTTAAAGCTACAAGAATGGGCTTCTACCTAACATCATAAGTTGCATCACAAAGTTAGCTTCCTCGGCCTCTTCACCTACATGTAGCCATACAAGATTATCCTCAGCATGGGATGGTTGAGTAGGAGGATAAAGAACAATATTTTTGGTGCTCCTTCCATCACAAATGGTCATGTCACTTGACCAACATCCAATATAAGTGTCTATTGTTCCTAACCATGGCCTTCCAAGGATGATAGGATACCTGCCTAGTGTAGCTTTAGGAGAAAGAATCATGAAGTCAATTGGATACTCCCAAGAATATAGAATCACCACAAGGTCCTCTACTATTCCATCAGACTTAACAATGGAACTATTAGCAAGCTGCAGGATAGTAGGAGCGGATCTCATACTTACAATGTTTAGTTGCTACAGGATTTCCTTAGTCATCACATTTATTATTGCATCCATGTCAATAAAAGCATTCTTTATGTGTGTCTCTTTGATAATAACTTCAACTACAAGACTATTTGGATCATTGTACTTGAGGATAGTTACTTTTCCAAGCATGATGTCAGCCATCTATCTCAGTACATGATTTGTAGTTGGGTCTTTTTTTTCCTACCCGACTGCTTGAGGCATGCTTCTTTGATTGCTTTTCCATATATAGGGACATATTTTATGGCATGGAATATGGGTATCTGGACACACATATTCTTTAGCTGGTCTAGAATGTCAAAATTGGTGTCCTCCTTGACTTCCTTTTGTTTGACAACTTCCAATCTTTGAGGGAATGGTGGTTCTTGTGCCATTTGTTTGGTTGGAACCCGTTCAGGGTTTGTAGGTACACCAGAATGAATGGGAACATTCAGAGGTTCCTCTTCTTCCATAGGAAGCTTAGTGATGATGGGTGTGGAAGGAGTTGGAAAATTGGTTCATGAATGCAAACGTATGTAACTTAAACTCACAACATATGCAAGAAATTGATTTGGATTAGTAGAGTATACACGATTTTGTTGTGGTTTATTATTTAGGTTAGGTGTGGGATGAGCTAGTAACTAAGTGGGTTTAGGCACATTTGGGCTAGGATTAGTAGGGGGAGGCATGATAGCAGGTTTTTGGGGTTGAGAAGGTGGTTGCATGTAACTGGTTGTCTGATTTGGCCATTGCTGTCCACCTCTCCATTGGGATGTTTGTTGCAGATTCCTGGAGGTGGCTATCAAGGTCTTTGAAACTTCTACCAATTCCCTTGAGGTTGCTGCCATTGAGGTGCAAAATTTTGATAATTGGTCCAATTATTTGGAGGGTTACCCCAAGACTATGGTGGATATCCTCCATAGTTTAATGGACATGGTGGCTGCTACTGGTTACCAGATGAATAGGAATTAAAATATGGCCCAAGAAAGGATAGTGGATCTGGTGGCATACCTTGTCTTGGAGTCCATGGTATTTTTTGTGCAACAAAGTAGACTTGATTTTCCTCATTCTAAATTGGTTTAAACTTAGGTGGAATCTACTTGTTGTCAATGTTAGCTATCATCTTGCATCTGCAGTCCTTCTTCTTTTGTCTGCAATGAGGGCAATATTCTGTCAACATTTCCTTTTCCTCCTCATGTTTCTTCTTGGTTTGAATTGTATCCAACTAAGTAGCTAGTTTTTTTATGATATCCTACTTGAAATATGCCAACAAATGAGTAATCTCCATCCTTGAAACTCGATTGGTAGATGAATTACCCATGGAGGGTCGGTAAGCTCTCCCTTTATTTGGGGATGCCCTAGAATAGTTATGGCATATCTTCTTAATATCCTCCCAAAAAAATTCAGTGACATATCCTCCTACCATCAGGTCCAAGGCATCAGTGCAACTTTCAATAATTCCTCTCAAGAAAAGAAACTTTTGCGAGTCTTCATTGAGTGTATGGTGTGGAGATTTCTGCAAACAGAACATAAACCTTGAAATGAAATCCTCCAGGATTTCATCTTTCTTTTGCTAAATTCTGAAAATATCACCTCTTCTCATATCACTACCCCTACAATACTCTTTTTATTTCTCAAGGAACTTAGTCTTCATGTCCTCCCAAGTCTCCATAGTATCTCTGCCAAGGCTCATAAACCATCTCAATGGAACTTCTTTCAAAGTGGTAGGAAATAGCGTAAGCCTGTGGGCATCAATGGTATAGTCATAGATTCTATAGAGTATATCAAACTCAAACAAGAATGTATCAAGATCTTCTATGAAAATCCCATAGAATTTAGGAACTATTGAAGCAAGGATATTTTTGAGGTTGTCTACTTCATTTTATTGAGCAATGGGAAAATGAAAATCTGGTTGGTTCTACCTATTAAGTCAGTTTCCATTTTTCATCAGCCATGCCTGCTTGATGAAGTTCCAAAGTAAAGGATTCTTCAATTGGATTTTGATCTTCAAGGGAAACTTCAAAATTTGTTAAGTCAAGAAATGTATCAGCAAAGGGGTGTGGCTCTTCTTCTTCTTCATTTCTGGGTAGATTTGGAAAAACTACTAGCTGAAATGGTTCTGGATTATTAGGAAGGAATCTCCCATAAGCATCTCTTCTTCTTCTGTGCATGCAGTATCACTCAACATCAATCAAATCACACAAAGAATTAGTGAAAGAATAGAGGATCATAACTTCTAAACACTAAGAGAAAACTCTAGAAAATACTACAACAAAAAGAAAACTAGCAATGGCTTCAAAAAACTCCCTAGTTTGACACCATCCCCGACAACGGCGCCAAAAATGTCGGCCTCCTACAATGATATTAATAAATAAGCCTTTGCAGCTGCGATTCAGAGATTGGACATCTAACGTGAATAGCCATTTTAACCATCATGAAGGTACATTTAAATTGTCAACCCAAGGATGTGAACTTGAAATGGGTCAGCATAGTATGTGCACTAGGATTTCACAGTAGTCATCTTCATTCTACAAATAAGAAATATTCAATATTGAAATTAATTTGTATGGAAAGGAACAAAGTAAATGTTGAACATCAATGAACAATTAAACTAAGATGAACATGCATGACTGGAATGAAAATATGAACAACAAACAAAGAACTACTCTGCCTGCTTTGGCTACAAGAATAGTCAGTGCCAGATTCTGAACTAAGTACTAAACATAGACTAATAACTAATATAACTAAACTAAAGGACATATTACTCACCAAGTGGGCCCCCTTGGATGAGTATCCTCTAAAAATAATGTAAACTCAAATGCTCAACTCAGAACTTCATCTTATTCATTTGGAAATGCAATTACAAAAGTAGCATGTTTGGAAATACTTAGTAAACTATCAGATACAAAATCAATAATTAGCAACTCGATAACTTTTGAACTCTCGAACTCCTAAAGAAGGAGAATATGAACCTTATTTATACTACTACTTAAATAGGGCAGTCAAATCCCACTAACTAGGAGGACGCCATTTAGGGAAATCGAAGAAAAGAATGGAGGGTGGCTACACATGCAGGGAATCCGATCAGACATGCAAGTCCAAACATAGACTCAACACTGTAGTAATGCCGACTACTCAACATCATGTGAGACCAAGATAAGGAGGTTACATGTGGCTGACATGGGGAATCTCCACCATCATCCTTTATTTGACCTATGAACACCTCCTCAGTATGTCTAGCTGGTGGTTGCATTCCTCAAATTAGCATCCTCAAGTATGTCTGCATGGAAATATTAGTACGCATAATAATTGCATGTCTAAAACCACCTTAAAGAACATTCATCAACCACATACCAAATTAATATAGATAGTCCACATAATAACTAATGTCGTTAAAACTGGCAGAAATGGAATTAAACCCAATGTCTATGGTTTGAGGGAAACATTATAGAAATATCAACATTTAATATCAAAGTCCATGTCAACTTCAGCAAATAAACTATGGATTCTACCCAAATCAAGACCAAAAACTAGTCTCATCAGTGTTTCTGAAGGGCGTGCAATGGGCCACGTGGTGGCTGCATGCGTTTTGTTTCTTGCTTTCCTTTTAGAAAGGAACTTGGGCCACACATCATCTCAATGGAAGATTTCTCAAATATGATTTTCACAAATCTGAGGATGCTCACTTGCTTGAAACGTCATCTCTTTGTTGTAGGGAAGTTGTGCTTCAAAGAGTTTTTCTTCAAAAAAATTCAGAGCGTACTTTGCTTTATTTTTTAGGAGAAAGGATGTGAGTAGGTGCCACCAAAGCTATTTGATCGATCAAAGAGACTTTTTCTAGGCTATTTTCTAGGATGTGAGTGTTTACGGAGGGAAATCCTATTAAACATCTAAGGGATATTAATGCGGCAGTTGAGAGTTGATGAGCAAGGATTTCTGTGACTTAATTAAAGATCCAGGATTGGATTTTGAGCTATCAGGTGCAGAGATCTGGCAGTCATTACTTCTAGGTAGAGGTGACATTTCTCTCTCTTTGGTGGCTATAAATTGGAGGTGGCAACAGAAGAAGAGAGATCCCAAATTTTTATTTTTAGAAAGAAGTTCTTTAGCTTTTCATAGTTATAGAAAGTATTTTTAGTTTACAAAACACTGCTTCACTCTGGCATGTTATATCCACTTTTTAACTCAAACTATTATCGCATTGGAATCTAACCTCTATTTTAAAGTTCAATTAATATTTGAAGTACAAGCTATTTGGGATAAATATTTGAAACTGTGCATGATATGGCCTCTATCAATTTTCCTTATATCTTCGTCCAAAATACAAAATTGTGTCTAGCTTAATCTGAATAGTTTGATTATTTCATTTCCATGTTGTATGCTTACATGATAAAGTTATAACCTGTAGAAGCTGGATTATGTCATTGGACTTCTCTTTTTTCTTTAAATGTTATTATTTATTCATATTATGCTATATTAAGAGGAAAGGTTTATGTGGCTTTTAAATGTTTTTTATTAGCTCTTGAACTTGTATGTTTGGTCAAATCTTAATGAATAATTCCTGCGGGTAGATTGAATGAATACACTATGCGTGTATCTAGCCTTTGTTGCTCATTCTCTTCCCAACAATGAAGGGTTGTGGCATTCTGTGTCTATCATATCATTCATGGAAAATAACTTGAGGTTTTGAAATGTTGTAAAAGCGTTTGCATTGCATCACCACTTTCAATTTTTTATATTTACATTTCTTTCCACCCATTTTCCCAAACTCAGAGAAGAGCCGAATTTCTATAAAAATCCCATAGGTATTCAGTGAGGTGCATATTGTTCCCCCACTCGCTGAATTTCCCATAAGACTCTCAGAGAGGCACAAGATTTGATAATCAACAAACTCCATCTAAATCCAACCCAATTCTCCCCCTCCTTTAGGGCTACCAGACCCATGTGCATCTTCTCTACAAAATAAGTGGAAAAATCATATATCACATTAAAAACTAGGTGCTGGAGATTTACTGCCATATACATAATATCAGTAGGCAAGGTTTTCTTTAAGCTGACTCCCAGAACCTGACATAAAGCACAAATAGTCTTCTTGAAATAATTGGAGAAATAGTTCACAGGAAAAGGTTCGGGCTCATTCCCGCCAATTACTACCTTCTTCTGATTTTTTCCTCTTCCTGAGACTACCAAATGAGGTATCAAAAAGGATTTTCTAAACAAATCCCTAGTATTTCTATATTCTTGTCTGAAAACCTCCAAGTCGATAGGAACCATATCTCGACTCCATTCGTGCAATTTGAAAATCTCTGCAATTTCTTCTTTGGTTATCTTAATCATCTGTACACCATCATGTGTTCTAACAATTCGGGCCACAGGATCATATCTAGCAGCAATGTCCTTTAAAATATCTACATCCATATAAACATTAGGCACCACCAATTTACCTAGGTCTAACCTCCAGGGGTTACACAAAGAAACTGAAAATTCCTATTCCCAAACCAATTGGAGAACAACTGCTACCTGGTGTATGGTAACTCAGCATCTTGAATTGCACTTTGCTTGTCTATCAATCCTTCCAAGAGTTGAGGCCCATAGAACAAAACCTTTCCCTCCTGCTTCTTGCTAGTAGAGGGTTGTAACAAATCAATAATATCTTGGGACAAAGACCTGGTAGTGGTTTCAAAACCAGAAATTTGGGCCTTGGGTGCCATTTATACTAGAAAAATGATAATTCAAGCTAGGGTTTGCTTATTTTCAAATAGCAAACAATTACAATTTTCTCCTTTAGCCTTAACAGAAAATTCTTCAATATTCAAAAATCCCTAGCAATTATCTAGACAAGCTCTAAAAGCGAATCTATTCAAAAAATTCTTTAAGAATAGAATAGGAAACAATCACAAATTTCCCAGCAAGCAACCATAAAATCTTCTAAATTTACAAGAAACGATGTACATGCTACTTACGGTTTTACTCGTAGAACATCCAGGGTAGAAAATTTGAGAAATCGTAACCACAGTTTGCTTCACTTGATACCAAGCAATTCTTCCTCAATGTAGAGATACAACACGGAAATAGTAATTCACAAATTTTAGCATTTAATTATAAAGGAAAAGTCGAACTCGGCCATTACTATTCACTCGCGCGAGATAAAATGGCTATAGTACAATACCAGTTTATTTTTAAATATGAGTCATTGATCAAATGCAACGTTGGCCAGGAGAATGGCTTAGATTTAGTCAAAATAGTTTGAAAATGCCACGTTTTCCCTTCAGTCACCAAACAGATAGGATATTCACCTACTAGGCACCACATCAACATAGAACAGGCCCCACCTTTGTTATCAATGCATAACATCGGACTCCACATGTCATCAAATCACACACCTCACAACATTATTGAAACTGTAGTTTTAATTGCGCGAGGTCAGTGAGGAATGGCCACAATGCGTCGGTATGAAAATAGCTGTCGGCATCAGTCCCCATCATCGATCAACGAGCAAAACTGCTCCCCACCATCAAATGTGACAGATGGCAGCATCTCACATGCCTTGCACCATATTTGTGATGGTAGTAGAAACCTTGTGAGGTCTGCGAGCAACGGTCAAGATTAAAATCACTTCATCTGATGATCGAGCAATATGCACATGCGAAAAGGTTATTCATAAAGAAGGGGACCGATTAGGTGGATGGGGAAATGACCCTCAAGGTCAAAAATATTATTTAGAGGTTTAAACTAAAATAATTCAATAGCCTGACACTTTTAAAAAATAATGTAGTCATGATGCCAAAAGACCGAAAGGATAGGTAAATGGGGTCAATAAAGTCATGACCAAAAAGGGATAAAATACCACTTAAGTGACCAACTGCCATCAATAACAAGTCAACGCTCAAAAAGAAAACCCATGACCCCACCACTTAGAGCTGAGGACAAAACATACCTACAAAGGGAAAAATTTAAAAGCTCCACCAAGCTCCACTGTCAATTCACCGTGATCCATTTATTTGCATGCTAGTCCTAGATTGTGGGTTTACAAGTTCTAGTCATGTAGGACACATCACTAAGCTCAGTTGGTTATTGTTACATGCTTGTTCTACCAATCTCTTTGTCAAAGGGTAGGGCCATCTATCGAATAATAGATGTGTGGCGACTACATATGAGTCTATGGTTGACAAAAAATCACTTGAGTGATGCTTCTCCTCCTCAGTAGGTGACAAGAATACCAATATTTGAATGAAGGTTCTTGGACAATCTATATCTATTATTTGAGGCTTGGATGAGCTATGTATGTACTTTTTGCACATTCTTTGGAATATTGTAATTTGTGAGATTATTATATTAGAATGGAATCATTGTTCATTTGTTCTCTATAAAATAAAAATTTATTATGGCAATGGTTGATTTACATATATTATTTACTCTCAAAGTGAAAAATTAAGAAAATTTACTTCAATGAGTGGTTGACATGTTACATGTGGTATCAGAGAGCTCTACTAGGTTTAGCTCTAGAACCTATGAGCTCATTATTATTTCCATCCAGCGTTATCTAATGTTTGGAAATTCTTGTGCTAGGATGGTGTGTCTCAGGTTAATGACTAGAAATTTAATAATAAGAAACAAGCACTACCTAAAGTCCAAGAAGGAAAGAGAAGCCATCGTTCGAACAATTGAGGGTACCAACTACGATAATGCCATCTAGTTAAGTGACATTGAAATCTTCAATCATGCACTTTCTCAAATAAGCAATGTGAAGAGAAAGATTGGAGGCTAAGTACAACTATTTACCTTCCATCTCACTAGAGAAGTCTGAGTCTTTATCACTTTCCAAGGATATGCCCTTAGAAGGGAGTGTCAGTCTAAAATTTATCTTTAAGGACCCTAGAGTTCTTCCAATCATGGAAGTAATCATAATTTCCTTGAGTAAAGAATCAGAAAGTTATGTACCTCACAACTATGTATCGGATGAAAAATTTGAAGGATATTATCCATTCTGAGATAGATATGAACAATTAAGAGATGAGAAAAAAGATAGAGATAAATAATAGTTGTAATATGCAGGATATACACCAATGAGTTACATGTCTAAGAGTGAATCTGAGGGATACTCTCCACTCAAATATATAAATATTCACTCTATGTAATGAAGAGGGTATTTAGATCCTTGTGAATTAGTAAAATCATGTGTTTATCAAAAAGCTTGTGCTTAAGTCTTATGTGGAATTCCTTATGTGCGATTAAATGCTCAATTAAATGTTTTCCATAAGATAATGATAACATGATTAAATATAATATGGATGAACCTATAGACCTTATAATTTTTTCTTGCAAAGATGGTGAGGACATGAACCAATCCTGGTGGAAGCTAAGAAGTTGGGAAAGGACTAGTAGGAGTTGAAGCTATACTGGACCAAATCTTAGCAAGGTTGGAAAACCTAGAGCAAGAAAGAAGGGTAAAGGATGGAGTTGAGAAGGAAGTTCTAAACAACAAGAATGAGGAAGAAAACTCTTCTCATGAACATGATCAAACCTATGATCATGAAAGAAAGAAATCACCTTCCCTATCTGAGAAGACTTATAGGAAGATGGCTTTTGAAATCTTGAGATATGAAGAAGATCACCCCACCTAAGTTTGAAAGAAGCACCAGAAGAGATGAAGCTGAGGCTTGGTTGGTCCAAATGGAGAAGTATTTCAAAATTCAAAATTATACTAAGGTCACCAAAGCAGCTTGGGTATCATACCAGTTAGCAAGAGAAGCCTCTAACTGGTGGATAAATAAAAAGATGGAACTCAATCTTAACTCTTGGAAACTGACATGGAGTGCATTTGTTGAAATTTTCCATAAGAGATGGTTACCCCAACTCTATGTTGATAAAAAACTTTATAGATTTTCAGATTTTGAGACAAGGTGAGATGACAGTTAATGAATATTGGGAGAATTTTACCCGTTTTCTACGTTACATTCCTATGTACTGAAAGGATGAATGTTTTCATATAAGAAAGTTTATCATGGGACTTAATAATCATATCGGGGGAGATTTAGATGTCCATGGTCTAGCTACTATGGATCTTGTGTATGAGAAAGCGGTTAAACAAGAGCAAAAGCTCAAAGCTATCTCCATCTTCCAGGAAAATAGAAATCGTAAGAAGATTGTAGGAGCTCAGGACAAACCAATTCCAAGGAAGGTTGAAGTTGCACAAAATGTGCCAAAGCAAGGGGAAAAATGATCCCGCAATATTGTAAAAGAGTCAAGAAGGGAATATAGAAAGAATGGTTCCAATGATGGAAATACCAACAATACTGGTGGAAATATTGGTAAATATGGAGAACCTACAAAGAGGAAAGGATTGGCTATTAAATGTTTCACTTGTGGAAGAGACCACTACACCAATAAATATCCTAATAAGCCTTTGGGGTCATGATCTTATGGTAATCCACTACCTACCTAGCAAGCAATGTTCCAACAAAAGATTCATGTAGTTGTGGATGATCGCCAGGCAAAGTATCAAGTGACTCCAATTGAAACTATAGGTAATTTGTTTGGCTTATCCATTTCTATACTTACATATACAAGAGCAACTGAAAACTTTATTTCACCTATAGTAGCTAAGAAAATATCTAGAAATGTTGGATTCATGGAAAATTCTTGGGATGTAGAGTATGCAAACTAGACAAGAGAAAAGGTGGAACAATGTTTGTTCGAAGCTAGGATAGAGCTACCTTGTTTTTCTACAGAAGTGAACCTATATGTCTCACCTTTAGGATCTTATGATGTTATCCTAGGTATGAAGTGGTTATAGAGATATAGGGCTAAGGTAGATTTCCATGCCAAAATAATAGAATGCTTAGATTATCTTGGTAATCATGTGAAATTTCAAGGGATACCTAGGGAGGTCACGATTTGTAACATCTCTGCAATGCAATTGTTAAGGGCTAAGAAGAAAGGGAGTAAACTCTTTTTTCTCAAGATGAAAAATCTAGAAGAGTATAAGGGATCAAATTCACAAGAACTTCCAAATATAAGAGAATCTTGATAAATTTAGATCACATAACTTCAAAGAGATGGAAGATGGAGAAATGGACGAAATTGGAAAGTCGAATATGGAGAGGTATCCTATTTTGAGGAAGTTTTCAGATGTATTTCTAGAATAATTACCTAGTTTACCACCGAAAAGGATATTTGATTTCTCAATAAATATAGTTCCATGATCTGGACCTATTTCCAAGGTACCTTATAAAATGATGGCAACTGAACTAATGGAGCTTAAGGCATAATTGGATGAATTATTGTCTAAAGGGTTGATAAGACCAAGTGTATCACCTTGGGGAGCACCAGAAATATTTGTGAAAAATAAGGATGGTACTAAATGTGGTTGTGCATAGATTATCGCATGTTAAACAAAGCTACAGTAAAGAATAAGTATCCATAGCCACACACTGATGATCTATTTGATCAAATGAGGGGACTATTGTATTTTCTAAGACTGATCTAAGATCTATATATATCATTAGTTGAGAGTTAGAGATGAAGATATCTTTAATACTACTTTAAAAACTAGATATAGACATTATAAGTTCATAATTCTACCCTTTTGTTTAACGAACGCACCTACAACATTTATGAACCTTATGAATAACGTATTTAGGGATTGTCTAGATATTTTTTTCTTGGTATTCCTTGATGATATTTTGATATATTCAAGAATGAGGAAGAAAATTGTAGGCATTTAGAGATAGTTCTCCAAAGGCTTAGAGAACATAAGTTGTATGGAAAACTCTCTAAGTGTACCTTCTTTCAAAAGAGAGTACATTATCTTGGACATGTGATTTTAGTGGAAGGTATTTAAGGAGATCCAACTAAAATCAAGGTGGTGCTTGAATGGCCAGTATCCAAGAATGTATCTAAGGTTAGGAGTTTTATGGGTTTGGTGGGGTACTATAGAAATTTTGTTGCAAAATTCTCCAAGATAGCCTTTCCAATTAATTCTTTACAAAAGAAAGGGAAGAAGTTTGAATGGATAGAGAAGTGCCAAGTAGCCTTTGAAATACTTAAAGAAAAGTTGACTACTGCACCTATTTTGAAAGTACCAGATCTTGAGGGTGACTTTACTGTTATCATGAATGCATCAGGAGAAGGCTTAGGATTTGTTCTAGTGCAAGAAGGGAAAGTAATTGCCTATGAGTCAAGGAAGCTAAAACCTTATGAGAAAAATTATGCATCACATGATTTAGAGTTAGCAGCTATAGTTCATGCATTACAAATGTGGAGACATTACTTGTAAGGGAAACCTTTTGAGATCAAAACTGATCATCATTGATTAAAGTATCTTTTCACTCAACCTAATCTAAACTCAAGATAGAGGAGATTGTTGGACTTAATAGTTGATTATGAATTTAATATCAGTTATATTAAAGAAAAAGAAAATAGGGTTTTTGATGCCTTGAGTCACAGATGTCATATTGCCTCAATAGTGACAATTCAAACTGACTCTGAAGGTCAGGTGTTGAAAAATTTAAAAGAGGATGAATACTATATGCAAGTTAACCAAGCACTCATAAGCAATCCACAAGATGTTAGGTATGAAGGTTTTCATTTTGAGCCTAATGGATTACTTGGATACATGGGGATAATGTATGTACTTGACATAGAGGAGTTAATAAATCTAGTATGAAAAGAAGTACATGAAGCACCATACTTTGGACACCCTGGAGTGATAAAAATCTTAGTAGATGTAAAGCCACTATACTTTTGAAAATGGATGAAAGGTGATTCTACTAGATTTGTGGAAAGCTGTCTTGAATGTCAAAGAGTGAAGGTGGAGCATCATCATCCTCCAGGTTTGTTATATCCACATGATATACTAGAGAGAAAGTGGCAAGTCATAAGCATGGACTTTGTGCAAGGATTTCCTATGTCAAGAAATAAGCACAATACCATTCTTGTGGTTGTAGATATGCTTACTAAGGTAGCACATTTTATACCCAAAAATCTAACTAATGGAGCACCTTTCATAGCAAGAAAATTTGTGCAAGAAGTGTTAGACTACATGGGATTCCTAAGAAGATAATCTCAGACAGGGATGCATGAGTCACTTCTAGGTTGTGGAAAACATTATTTTATACTTAGGAACTCAACTAAATATTATCTCAACATATCATATGGAAACAAATGGACAAACAGAAAGGGTAAATCAAGTATTGGAAGATCTACTTACAATGTATTGCATCGATCAACAATACAAGTGGGAAGACTACTTACCTTTGGTAGAATTTTCTTACAACAATTCCTACCATTCTACAATAAAGATGGCTCCTTTCAAAGAATTATATGGTCAAAGTGTCAAACCCCTATAAGTTGGTATAGACTTGAATATAGAGTGAGACTTGGGCTAGAAATTTTGGCTGAAATGAAAGATCAAGTGAGTATTATTAAGCAAAGATTAGCTGAAGCTAACGATAGACATAAAAGCTACGTTGATGTTGAGTGAGTACCTCAAAGTTTTACCATAGGTGACAGGGTGTTGTTGAGAGTGAAACCTCACAAGAGCTCAATCAAATTTTTTAAGTCTTCCAAATTAGCTCCACGATACGTAGGACCTTTTGAGATTCTTGAGGAAGTAAATTCAGTAGCTTATCGAATTGTGTTGCCACTAGCTCTTGCCAGGATGCATAATGTATTTCATGTGTAATACCTAAAGAAGTATGTGCCAGGTGATAATCAAGTAATTGAATGGAATGATTTATAGGTATAGGACCCTATAGTGGTAACTCTCGATCCTATCAAGGTTCTCGAAATGTGTAAGCTTTGCTTGCATAACAGGGAAGTTTTGTAGTGCAAAGTTCAGTGGGATCAATATGCAAAAGACTCTACTACTTGGGAAGACTATGCTGAGATACAACAAAAGTTTCCTCATGTTTAAATATATTTGAAAGTACTTAAAAATAATAAATTTTTTGTTTGATTAGTTTATGTTGCTACATAAAAATCATTGAGGATGATGATTCACAAGGGGGGGAGTATGTTACACCCCAATTATGTATTTACTATTTACTACTACTATGTAGGCTAAATGTTAATGTAATTTGAATTTTGAATCAGAATAAATTGTGCTTGCACTTTGTTATGAATGATTTGTAAATGAATGTTATTTCATTTAACGATATGTGAAGAAATTCATATATGTGAAATGGATAGTTATTGAATTGGATATTCTAACTATGGAGAAATATTATGTGTAATACATATTTTGTTGAACAATTGACTACCATGGTAATGTGTTAGTTGATGCAGGTATATGTTCAATCCTTTAGGTGCGAGGGGAAGTATGACTCATGAGAAGATCTTGGTCGGGTAAGCAATAATGTAACCTATTTGATCTTACACACACACTCATAGTAGAATGGTTGAGTCAAGTTATTGTGTCAGGAATTGGTAAGTCAACCTTAATATGAATGTTTGAATTAGTAAGGGTCATGACTACTATTGAATGTATGCTTGGATGATGTTTATCTTTTTAGAGCTTATGAGTTCTTCCTTATATTACTATGCTTGTATTGATGAGTTGAACACACATGGAATTTATGTATGTGTATACATATGCATGTTGAAGATAGTCCATACACATGAAGGAACATGTACATGAGAGTACATAGGTAGACATACCTATGCATGCTTATGAATGAGTTGCTTATGAGCATGAGGCTATTGAATAGGTAGTATGACATGAATGTGTATGTGGATAAATACATCACACATGTATTTCCTATCAACACAATAGTAATTGTGTATGTGCTTGATGTGCAATTCAATGCGTATATATATGATATATATATATACCCATATGTATGTGTGTTTCGATACACACATATGTTTTGCAAATGGACATGCCCATATGAATGTATCAATATATGAACACATACGTATAAATGTACATAGAGTAATATATATATATATACAATCGATATAATTATTATTACTATGGGAATGTTAACTTATTCATAGTAATTTGTATATCGAATGTGTACATACTTTATTAACATGATATATATATAAATATTAACATATTATGAATTTTTTTCCTAGACCTGCTCAAACATGAACAAACAAACAATCATTAGTCAATGAACAAGTAGAAACTAAGCATTCCCTATGAAATTATTTGAACATATGAATAAATGGAAACTGTGAACCCCTAAACCTGCAAATGCGCATGAACAACAAACATGATTAGTATGTTAGATCAAATACATTGAAACAAACATGAGAGATTCCCCATGAAATCCATCTATCTAAAACTTATATTAGGAAAATGAAGAACACAATGAGAAATAAAAACTTATGTAAATCTTAATTAAGCAAATAGCATGTTGATTCCATGGGGGAATTGGTGCTAATGGTATGTTGCAATTGGCCCTTTTCCCAATTCCTAATTGCAATGCTTGATTAAATGAGAGAAATGGTCAAATCTCCAAAGAGATTTGAGCATAACCTTGTTGCAAAATCTCAAATATGGTGGATGATTGGATGAAATTGGCAAAATTAGCTCTCAATGTGGAGAGAGTAACTTTGCATATGAGTTGTGGATGAAGATTGAGGAGAAGAGTCTCCATTTTATAGATTCAAATCTTGGAAGAGATAGTGGAAGAAAGCAATGTGGGACAAAAGATAGTCCAATGGCATTGTGCCACTTGTCCAAATGTGATTGGATGAGGAATGTGCAAGTTTTGGCCAATGTGCCAATAAATGCAATTAGGTGGCATTTCAAACTTGAGAAATGACATGTTGAAGAGGGAAAAGGAATGAAGTTAATGTCACTTGGCTCAAGGTCAAGGACATGTAAGAGGATTTTAATGCCTTGTTGGAAGGACCAAGTCCACTTGGACTTTTTGAATTCAAAAGAGGAATATTCCCTTTTTGATGCTTTGTGAGGGAAAATAGGAGAATTAATAAATCAAAGTAATTGATTTATTGTGCAAGTTGCATTCTCTAGAGGATTTTAGTGAGAAGGATTAAGTTAATCATGGATTTGATTAATTTAAAAAAGAATTAGGTGATGTGACAATTTAGACTTAAATTTATGAATTGATTTAAGTCAGAAATTAAGAGGAAATGATTCATTAAATAAATGATTTGATTTATTTAATAAAGAAGGAATGTGTTAGATTAAATCAAATAAGGTTTAATTTATTTAATTTAATAGGAGGACCTTAGAGATTTTAATTAAATAAAATGATTTATTTAATTAAACAACAATGTAGGGTTAATTAAATTAAACTGATTAATTTAATCAAAGGAGGTGAGAATGACTTAATTAAATGAATAATGATTCATTAGATTAAGAGATAGAATGTGATGAAATGTTGAGAATGTGATTTAAGAGGAAACATTGTTAGTAATCGGGATCAAGTGTGCCAAGATGAGCTTGTACATTTTCCATGTCTACAGAAACAAAGCAAGATATGACATAAATTACAAATGTAACACTATTCTAATGCTCAAACTAGCATCCCATAGGGGGATTGGTGCTTCTTTGATGTGGAAAGAAGCCCTTTCCCAATCCCTTGATAAGCTCTTGGATGAGATGTGATTCTTGATGCAAAATGTCAATAATCTAGCTATGGATTATGAATTCTATGCTAATGATAATCTAACTTGTGGATGATATTGTGGATAGTAATCTTGCATGAGATTGTGGATCCTCAATCAATAGAGAAGGCCTTTATTTACAAGGAAGAAGGGTTGAAGATTGAAGAATGGGGAGAATGTGGGACTAAAATTTGGACTAATGGCATGGTGCCACTTGTCAACATGCTAATGAATCTTGGAGGATATGTGCTCACACATGTGTGAGCACATCTTGGGAGATGTGATGTGTAAGAGGAATGAATGCCAAGAGGTGGCTTGTGTAATAGGAGGTGTAAGAGCCTTCAATGCAAAGGTGGCTAAAAAAAAGGACTTGTAAGAGTCATTAATGCAAAGGTGGCTCAAGAAAAAGGACAAAAGTTCTTTGGGAGGGAAAAGTCAAGTGGGTGGAATATTCAAAGAATATGCCATTTTGAATGAAAATAGAGTAATTAGTAAATCAAATAAATTGATTTACATGTGCAACTTGGTTAGTTGACCAAGGTTGACTTACCCTAGGGTGGAGTTAAAAGCTAGAGGAATGGGGGATTAGTGTTAGGAGTTAATTAATTTAGGATCAATTAACTTAGGTGAAATTAGTTGATTTATGACATTTGATTTAAATGTTTGGGTTTATTTAAATCAAATGGGAGGATGTTATAAATTTAAGATTGTAATTAAATAAATTGATTTATTTAATTAAAGGAAGATGATGAAATAATCCAATAAAGTTCATTATCTGATTTAAGGAGGAAATTTAATGAATTCAATTAGTTAAAGGTTATACAATTAATTGGTTAGTGTGGAAATGATTAAGGAAGAATTGGTGTTAGTGCATGATATCAATCAGGATATTTTTAGTCTCTATATTTTGCCCCTCTTTGAAGCGATGTACCTGCTATGTTGGTTCAAAGAATAACACTGGTGAGATCAAAATTCAAAAAAAATATAATTTTTGCAAATGCCCCATTGCTGCCTCAGCGAGAAGAATTATGTTAGTATACTACCCCCTCTGGAGATCAGACGAAAATTTTGATTTTTGGGTGATCTCTTGAAAAAAAGATGATAAGCCACCCAAAGGGACCAAAAAGGCTCCAAGATGCTGAAAATATGCCAAAAATGAGGAAAAAGTATGCGAAATAAGCTTAAGTTGGGAAAAAATGGTAACGAGGGGGTAAACCCTAGCTTCATGACTAAATGGGGAAAAAAAACCTAATTTTCATGCTTTAATAGGCTTGGAGGAGTCATTTTCCATTCATTTGTGCATTCACACTTTGAAAACTCTAGTCTTTTGAGCTCTGACCCTTTTACAAAATAGTGCAATGAGTGCTTCCTTGACACATTTTTGAGTGAGTTTGTATCTTCCAAAGACCTCCAAGTGCAGGACCACCAGCATGTAATCCAAACCCAACATTGAAATTTTATTTTTTAGAGCATTTATTATGCTTTAAAGAGTCAAAGTCCCCAGCATCGCTATATAGTGATGCACAAATAGCTAGTCGGCAACATTGAAATTCCAAACAATGCCGCTAGTACAAATGGTGACGCAGTTCACAATTTGATTTTAGGGTTCAAATTGTCAAATAGCGACACTACTGTAAAAAGCGACACTTTACTTGATTTGGAATCAAGGTTTGATAGGTTACGGATTACAAAGAGTGATGCATCTATAAATGGCAACACCATAGTCGATTTAGCATTTTCAAAGAGTCCAATGTCACTATTTGGAGTTTTACATATAGTGACGCTTCTATAAATAGTGATGCATTCATTGTTTTGGGGTCAAAAACTCCAAACAGGGTTTATCTTTTCATGAATTTTGACGTCGTGCACTTCATGAGTGCAGGAGGTGATCCAACCTATGTTTTCATGTGAGCATCAACCCTCAATTTTGAGTGAATTAGGTGGTTTGTCTAAGTTACAGCAAGAGCACTTGGTGGAGATAGATCTCTGGTACATGTTCTATGTGTCCATTGTCCAGACTCATTTAGTGATGATGATCACGTTGTGTGAGAGATGGCAAAGTGAGACCTCATCCTTTCACCTTTCGACTGGTGAGGCGACCATGACATTGGAGGACATATGGAAGATCCTGTGGTTTACAATACATGGCGATCATGTGATCTATGATATAGATTTTGGTGTTGATACATGTCACGAGGTCATGGAGATAGAGGAACTTTTATTGACTAAGGGCCAGATTGACTTGGAGTTTTACAGAGGTTGGCTGCTACTTTTTAGGTTGATCATTGCTGCTATTATATCTGGGTTAGTGGCTCCAAATCGACAAGCCAAATTCTTCAGTCCAAGATGGGGCTTGGCATAGGAGAGGATGTTGAGGTGAAGCACCTTGTTTTCCTAGGGACCAGTGATGCTAGCCTCATTATACCATGATTTTGCATACTGCGATGGTCGGGCGAGCAGCACTGGCATGACACTGCTGCATATTTGGGTATGGGAGCATATTGTCATGCTTCGACCGATTATCACTTTGATTGATATAGAGCCTCACGATCCAGTAGTTTGGAGATATGGCAGTGGGATTACATTGTGACATACTAGATAGCTTGGTCTTCCCTACCAGTGCCGCATCCTAAATGATCTAACAACATTCACTTGGTGGCCATGGTTACAAATGCTAGCTTGGTATGATGGCGTACAATAATTGTTTTATGCTCGACAGATTTGACTGATGTAGGGGAGGGAGCATACGATTATAGAGCATTATCTCCTAGATAGGGTGGCCCGCTAGTTTGGGTAGGTATAGGATCGACCTCATGATGGATATACCGCCATCTTTGCTACATTAGCCTGAGATACTTCATGGGGGTGGATGATCTCAATGTGTGATGAAATTGATAGCTTCTGATAGTTGGTTGCTATGCCATGGGCCTATAGTCAAGGGCTAGTAGCTCCAATGACTACACAGGCATATGATGAGTGGTGCAGACCTCCATTTTGGTTGACAGATCCAGTAGTAGCACTTCCACGAGGGAGACATTGGGGGAGGAGTGCTTGGAGAGCACAGGTAGGGCCAGATGGACAGGATCCTAGAGCACCACCTAGAGATGGGCAACCTCCACAACAGCTAGGTCAATAGCCATAGTAGCTCAAGGATCTATGGGATGCATAGACACAGCAGTTACAGGCATAGATATAGGTGCTTACCAGTGAGCAGGACCAAGCCCACTAGTAGGTACAAGTGGTCACAAGTGAGCGGGACTAGGCCAAGTAGTAGATCCAGGTGGTCATATTAGAGAGATCAAGCCAGGCAGTAGGTCTAGGCCCTTATTATTGAGAGGGACCATGAGCATTAGTAGAGATAGGCTATAGAGTTGCAGGTAGCTCAAGAGGTCAACTATAGACAATAGTTAGAGAGCATGGCTACCTCATCTCAGGGGAGGACCGTATCAATGTGAATGTACCACAAGGTTGTCCGAGAGGCAGAGTACTACAGGTTTCATTACCTTCAGGCTATGCCCACAACTCTCTGACAACCAAATTATTCTCAGCAGACAGATGATCAGCCAAAGAGGCAGGTAGGCGAGGGGAACAACCATTAGGGCTAGCATTTTTGGATTAGCGCCTAATTTTGATATACACTCATGAGATTCTTTTTTTTTATAGCCCTGTGGGCTTTGTATCATGATTAATATACATACATTTGAGTCAGATTTTATACCATGACAGTGATGATTTTTTGATATATATATGATATGGGTTTGATTGATTTATGATGATGTGTTCACTTTATTTATGTCCTATGTATGGATGCATTTGATGTTTTATGTATATGCAATGTGATTCTATATGGATTTGATGTATAGCATTTATTTTCTTTAGATATTATGTGATGGATGATTATGATATGCATACATTTATGGAGATAAATATTATGGTTGAATTTATTTTATGTATATTTTCTATGCATTTTTATAATGATGATGTATGCAGTATTGATGTATAGATGCAAATTTTTATGGTATGCAAATGATGGTGAGAATAAAAAATCTATATCATGTCCTAAATCATAATGAAAAATGGATGATGTGATACGTTATGATCTATGAGATGTATGTGATGTTATGATATTCTCTTTTTCCATAACGTGTTATGATATGCAAATTTCATGGATGCATTTCCTTTTGTAAATGATGTGGGTGCAATGTTTTCGTATCTTTTCCATATATCTTTTATGATGATGATGTATGTATATGGATGTATAAATGCAATGGCTTATGATATGAAATGATTTAAGATGTTTAGAATAACATATCTATATTATTCTTCATAATTTAAATGTTGTTGTAGAATGTATGATGTGATATGCGGTGAGTATTCAGATGGATGCTTTATGCTATGAGTGAGATTTATGTATGGTGATGATTTGTGGATGTGGGATGGATGCACTGGTGATGTTTTGGTTGACTGTCATGATACCGTGTTAGTGCGAAGAGAAGAAAGAAGAAATAAGATGATGAAAAGAGGATCCAACAAGTCCATGATCTACCAAGACTTTATTAGAGATAATGATGAGAGATGATGACGTTTCACTTATCAGAGATTGGGGATGTAAAGAGTGTACTTTCCTTATGTTTGATAATACACATAGATATGATGCATCAAGGTACAAAGAACTAGGATGGCATTATTCCTAGTGTGATGAACATTGACTTGACAATCAGATAGGAGTATTCTTGTTCACACCTAACATATGAGAACCTTACTAGGATGTACTTTCGATATTTCAAATATCTCAGACCAAAACACAGATAGGAAAAACCTAACAATGTAATAGTCACCGAGCTGTCCAAAATACCTTCCATACACACCTAATAATGCTAGTATACTCCAAGGTTATATTACAGGAATATCCAACAAGCACAATAGACAAAAGATAAAGATCAATGCCCCATTCCTTTTCTCTAAATCATTTGATTAGACATCATCGAGAGGTCATTGGAATGAGCGCAATAATATAAATCAAAAGAAAAGATCAAGCAAAAAAACAAGCTAATGTTCTTCATAACATTAGCCAAGACTAAACTACGGTGATGCCTCATATTGATGTCCATTGTAGGAAGGATGCATCCTAGGACATGATTTCATCATATGATTTTGAGACTAATTGGATGATAGACTATTGATGTGAAGAGTTGACCAACTTGTTTACCTACTGACCTAGACTTGAGATCTTGACACTTGGGTTTTCACTTTTTAACTGCTAAGCTTGTTTTTGATTCTTTTTCCAAAGGATGAAAGTGACGATTGATTTATTATGAGTGGATGCTTATTATGGGTGAAATAAAAATGGGACATATGGATTTTTTTGGTATTTTGAAATGTTTTGAGGCTATTTTTGGTATTTTCAAGATGTTTTAAAAATGTTTTTATTTTCAATTTTTTTATTTTTTTAGGTTTTTCCAAGATTTTGACCAATAATCTAACCTAAAGACCTATCTTAGGGGCCTTGGGGGCTGATCAAATATTAGCCTTGCCTACATTATACACGCAGAGACCACGTAGTTCGACTAACACAGACTCATTTATTGATGAGATATGAACAATGGATTGCCATTTTATTGTGACGGACCCCTAAAGGACTAACCTAATGTGTCTTGGGGGCACATCGATAATGGCCTTGCCTACGTTCAAGATCAGAGACCTGTAGTTTGACATGATGACCCTATTTTTGAATTTTTCCATTTTCGACTTGTTTTTGGATTTTTGATATGATTTAGATGTGTTTTTGGGTTTTTCAAGGGTTTTTTGAATGTTTTTGGATTTTTTCAAGGATTTTATGATTATTTTTGGATTTTTTGATTTTATGGAAGATTTCAAGAATATACACGAATCTAATCCAAAAGTGGGTATAAGAATGTGCCCCCAACGTAATGTGATAGACTACCTCGATATAGGCAAGACAAACTAACTTAGGAATGTGCCAAATAGTTCTAGGGGAGAACATGATACTGACATAGGATCAAGCTATGATGTGGATCTGGAGGGGTGAATGGAGGATCAATGGAATGCAATGGGTGATGTGGAACTAGTCAAAGAATCCATGGTGAATGAAAAGTGCTTTATTTACACAAGGCACTTTTTTACCAAGTTTTCACCAAGGTACTTGCCCAAAGCGCCACTGAAGTGGTTTTCACTAGAGGATTTTTTTTCTTTACTATTTTCAATCCTTTTTCTGATTTTTTAAAGATTTTTTTTTTTTTTTGTATTTTTGGATTTACACCTTGCAAGCTTAGGCATACAACTTTTTGAGATGGGATCCTTTGATATGATCCTACAGAGGCTCACCTTCAGGTGTTGATAGTTGATATTCCCTTGACTTGTAACTTGTTGTGATGACAAAAGCTCCCAACCAATTGGGTTCAAATTTTCACTTGCTATCTAGATTTGGAACATTTTTCTGATTTTCTTTCATCATAAGCTCGCCAACTTGAAAGGACCGATTTTGGATCTTCTTGTTCTAGCTCCTCCTCAGATGGTTCTGGTAGACTTGTAGGTGGTTCAAAGTACCCATGCGTCACTCATCTAGTAGTTCTAGCTCATTCAATCGTGACACCTGATATTCTTCATCTGTAATGAGGTTTTGCAATGATATCCTTAGGGATGGGATACAATCTCAATGGGGAGGATGGATTCTAATCCATAAACTAGGGAGAATGGGGTTGCATTTGTTGGTGTGCAAATACTTGTTTGGTAAGCCCATAGGGCGGGGTTCAACTGTAAGTGCTAGTCATGACCAGCTTCATTGACTATCTTTTTGAAGATTCTTAGGATGGTTTTATTCATAGCCTCAACTTGGCTATTACCATGGGGGTAGTATGGAGTAGAAAAGTTGTGTTGGATATTGAATTTCTAGTATAGGTCTCAGACATCTTGGTTTTTGGAAGGTGTCACATTATCTGAGATAATGGCTTGTGGAAATTCATAACAACAAATGAGGTAATTCAGAATGAACTTAGCAATCTGCTTTCTTGTGATATAGGTCATAAGAATGGCCTCTACCCACTTTTTAAAGTACTTTATAGTAGTGATAATGAAATTGTGTCCATTAGATGAGGTGGGCGATATTTTGCCAATGAGATCGATCCCCCACTGCAAGAAGGGCCAAGGTGTTACAATTGGGTGGAGCTCTTGAGTTGGTGCATTGATGAGGTCCCCATGTTGTTGACATTGCAAGAACTTCTTGACATGTTCGTGAGCTTCCTTCTCCATTGTCAACCAATAGTACCCCATTCTCAATAGTTTCTTAGCCAAGGTCATACCACTTGAATGTGAACAACAAATGCCATTGTGTACCTCAATTAAACCAATAAAAGCTTCCTCAGCATTTAGGCATCATAAAAGGGTTCCTTTATTACTCCTATGGTACAGGGTGTCGCCTAAGATAGCAAAGTGGGATGACTTCTTGACAAAGGTTCTTTTGAGGTTCAAAGTGATATTGGCAAGGAGGACTCCTATTCTTAGGTGGGTATATATGTCATGATACCATGGGTTACCTGGACCAACAATTTCACAAACAAATTTAGACTCTAGTACCTCAAAAGCTAGTACAAGAAGCTACTCTACTAGGAATTTATGCTTAAGGACGTTGTGTGGGATATCCAATAGTCATCTGATTGTTGCCATGGCATCTACTGCTCTATTATTTTCCCTTTGTATTTTCTCAAATGTGATGTCAATGAAGAATTCCTTGAGATCCTCCACCGATTTCTTGTATGGGGGCAGTTTTTCATCCTTTGTTTGGTACTTGTTGTTGACTTGGTTGATGATTAGCTAAGAGTCTCCATAAAATTTAAGAGCCATGATCTAACATTGTACTGCAATTCTAAGTCCAATCACAAGGTCTTCATATTCGACAATGTTGTTAGCAAGAGAAAGATAACCTGTAGGATTTAAGAATACAATCCCCTTGTGGTGTGATGAAGAAAACACCTGCTCCTAATCTATGTTGTGTCTATGACCCATCAAAATAAACCTTCCAATGATCTGTGACACTAAGGTTGAATATGAAATCATCTGAGAATTCTAATATAAGTGGGTTCTCTAAATAGATGGGTGATTTTTCTAATTGATCTGTAATCACTTGTCCCTTGATAGCTTTTCTTTCAACATATTCAATTTCATATTCTGAGAGGATGATGACCCACCTAGCCATCTACCCCATAATTGGTGCCTTGGAAAGTAAATATTTGAGGGGGTCTATCTTAGAAATGAGTTTTACTTAATGAGCTAGCATGTAGTGCCTTAATTTCTGTGAGGCAAACACTACTACTAGGTAATGCTTTTCAATGAATTTACAATTTAACTCGTGACCTACCATGGTTTGGATGGTATATTAAATGGCTCTTTCCTTCCCCGTCTCATCATGTTGTGCTAATAGAGCCCCAAGTGTTGTTGTTGTTGTTGATATGTACAAGTTCAGTGGCTTATTCTGGATTGGTGGCATGAGTACAGGTGGTGTCAACAAGTATTTGTTGATTTTGTTGAATGCTTGATCATACTTATTGTCCCACTTGTATACTACCCCCTTGTGGAGTAGATGAGAATATGGGATAGCCTTGTCTGCTAATTGCGCTATGAACCTATAGATGGATTGGAGTCTTCCTTGTAAGCCCCTTGACTATTTCAATGTTCTTGGCACCTCCATTTTGAGAATTTCTTTGACTTTGGCAGGGTCTATCTCAACTCCCCTCATTGATACAATGTACCCTAGGAGCCTTCTTGATTGCACACCGAAGACATACTTCTTAGGATTGAGTTTAACCCTGTATTTTTCTAGCCTATCAAAGAAGGATCTTAGTGCCGCTATATGATCTTGTCGCTTTCTTGACTTGGCCAATATTTCATCCACATAGTCTTCTACGGACTTGTGAATCATGTCATGAAAAATGAGTTATGGCCCTTTGATAGGTGGCTCTGGCATTATTCAATCCAAAAAACATCATGTTCCAATAGTATGTACCCCATAGATAGGTAAAGGTCATCTTATGCTAATCATACTTCGCTATCATTATCTGATTGTACCCTAAAAATTTGTCCATTAATGACAACATTTGATGCTCTGTTGTTTGATCTACAATCATGTCAATGTTAGGAAGGGGAAAATCATCCTTAGGGCATTCTTTGTTTAGGTCCCTAAAGTTAGTGCAGATCTAGATGCCCCTAGTGGGCTTAGTGATTGGTACTAGGTTTGAAACCCATTCAATATAATTGATGGGTCTTATGAATCCAGCATCTAGGAGTTTTTGTAACTCAAATTTGACTAACAATGTGATCTGTGGATGCATCTTCCTTAGTTTTTGCTTCACTAGCTTTGCCTCTGGATAAACAACTAAATGGTGAACAACCACTTCTGGATCAAGACTCGGCATGTCAACATAGGTCCATGTGAATTTTACCTTTCTTTCTCTCAGAAATGCAACTAGAAGTTTTTGTTCTTCAGTTAGAATTGATTCTACATAGAAGGTTATATGTGGCATCTCTTCATTCCCCAAGTTGACAAGGTTACACTTCTCTACCAATACTACTGACTTCTCCTGATGAATAGCACTTAGGGGAAGATTGAATCCCTCATCCTTGGGCACCTTAGACAGGTTTCCACCCTTAAATATGTCCTTTGTTTTTACTATTTTTGGGTCAAAAAGTGCCAGCGTGTGGTTTTCACTTAAAGACCTAGAGATTATTATTAGATTTTCACTTTTGCAACTGGGGGATTCAATCATTGCCCCATAGTATGCATGTGTCTCTATCTTAATGTCAAACCCTACTTTATGGTCTCCACATGGTATATTATACCTGAGTCCAATGAATTCTAAGAGAACCTCATCATTTTTTAATGTGTCTAAAATTGGTGGTCCTCGTTGGTCATAGTCTATTAGCTAAGGATAAACTAGCTTTAATTCAATGGTTTGGTTGTTTGACTCAAAAGACACATTGGAAATCATGAATAGGGAAGAGTCCTCAAATAACATGGGTAGTTCAGTGAGGGGATCCTCATCACATACATCAGTTATACCAAAGGTATAGTTGTCTAAGGGTAGACTTATGGATACTGGTAACTAAGGAGGAGCTTTGACTATTTTAATAGGGGTACCTCTTCCACGTATGGTTATATTTGAAGGGGTACATCCAAGGCCAAGATTCTTTATGCGCTTCTCAACAATGATGGGTTCTAATCATCCATTGCTATTTTTCCTGAGACTTTCATTCTTGTTGTAGCCCATGCCAAGCATTAATTGTAGTCTTTTGTTATCATTGTCCATTGGAAGAGTAGGCATAGGTCTTTCATCTTGGTATAGGAGACTTGATATATCCTTTGTTTCTACCACTTCTCGACATAGGTCCCCCAAAATTTTGAATCTAGAGGGGTCTACTTTGAAGGTTTGTGATGGTGTGTCAATTGGTTGTGGTTGTCGACGAGATCTAGGAGATTGAGGTAACTCTCTTATTACAAAGCCATTTTTCTTCATCTTGTAGTCTCCACATCCATTATCTTGGATAATGACTTTAATATCAGAAATGTCAGGAATGGAGGGCGTCTTTGTCTTAGAAGTGGAGGCTAGGGTGGATGGGTCTACATATGGAGTCGTAGGGCCTTCATCATTCTTGAGAACTTGTGGGATTTTGTAATATTTGGCTTCTAGGTTCCTAGAATAAGCAAAGGGCTCTAGGTCACCATGAACGATGACCTCTTGGTTTTCATAAGGGAATTTAATAGATTGGTGGAATGTGGATGCAAGAGCTTGCATCCCATATATCCATGGGTGCCCTAGGAGAATATTATAAGGGAGGTCAAGATCAAGGACCTGGAAAGTAGTCTCCATGCAAACTGCTAGCCCTACTTGGATAGGAAGTTGAATGGTGCCTTGAGACACTCTTTCTTGATCATCATAAGCCCGAATAGTGATGCCTTTTCCCTTTTTGATCATATCTTTAGAGAAACCTAGATTCTTTATTAGCTTGAGAGAACAAATGTTCAAACCCACACCTCCATCCACCAAGACTCTTTTGAATTTATTTTTATGTACTAGGACTTCAAGATGAAGTGCACAGTTATGAGATGGTTGGGTTGGAAGATCCTGTTCAAAGAATGTAAGGAGATGTGGTGTGGTGATATGTCCAACCATAGCTTGGAACTATTCTACATCAAGATCTATGGGTATGGAAGATGCATCTAGTGCCTTTTCTAAAATTTCCCTATGTGCGGGTAAGATTTTCAGCAACTCCATGATGGAGATTTAGGTGGGGGTCTTCTTCATCTATTGTAAGACATTGTAACCATTGGAAACTGACTTTGAATTTGTAGGGGGTTCTTTAGCTTGTGTGTATGGTCTAGGGATGGTGATTCTGCCACCTCGTGTGGTGACTCCACACTCAGCTTTGGACCCTGTGATATTGATAACATCTACCCACTCATCCAAAGATGCAACAACATGGTCATAAACATGGTTGATGTTGTCGTAATTTTTTCCTTTACCATTGTTGTTTGCTTTATTATGATCTAGCATCAAATTCATGTATATTTTGAGGTCTTGATTCCCAGTTGGTTGCTCAATGGTGATATTCTTGTCATCAATAAGATCGTGGATTAGGTTTTTAAGCCTCATGCAACTAGTTATCATGTGCCCCTTTATCTTATGAAAATTGCAAAGGTGCTTATCGTTATACCATGGTGGTTTAACTTGAGGTTCTTGGTAATTTTCAATGACTGGGAGCATGATTATGTTGACTTGAATGAGTTGTTGCATGATAGATTCAATTGGCTCCCCAAGGGGTGTGTATTTTTGCTTAGGGGGATATATGTTCTTCGGGGGTGGTCCACCTTGATCATTGACATTGTTGACTATTTGTGGGTTGGTTTATTGTTGAGATGTGTTGGGTCGTGGGGTGTTTTGGGTGTTGTTTTGAGGTTGTTGTTATGTTTGTTGTTGTGTGTTTGGCCTTGGAGCACTAATTACAACCTTGGAATCAACAACACCATCATTGGTAACATTTTTGTTTTTCACCCATGTTCGAGGTTTGTCATTGTAGCTTGTTGATGGGTGATTGTCTTGATAAGTGGGTGTCCCCCCTTGTGTAATGAGGGCTCTTTCAATGTTAAGATCTTTGGGGATAATTTGGTCATAGGTGATGATGCAATTCATTTTGATATGGAAGGCTAAGATCCCTTCAATATTTGAGATGATGGTTCCACCTTGTTGTTCTTCTGGCATAGCCCATTTGCTCCTATTGGCCTTGGATCGCCATCGTTGCAAGAAGGATGCAAATTTCTCTCCCTTGTTTTGCTTTAGGTTGGAAATCTCTTCTAGGCTTACATCCATGCCTATGTTAAATGAGTAATTTTGTATGAATGAGTCCACAATTTCTTGGAACTTTTTAATTTCGGGAGGGAGATGGGAGAACCATTCCATGGTTAGGCCAGCCAAACTTCTAGGGAAGATCCTCATTAGATAAGATTCATAATAGGAAACTTCCATGTAGTGTATGTGGAAATCCCTAATGTGATCTCTAGGATTTCTAGTTCCACGGTACTTGTCAAATTTTGGTATTTCAAATCCTGGTGGGAACAACTTCATCATAATGCTTCTATCAAATGGATAAGGGCATAAATTCCCTTGCGGTTTTGCGGTTTTCCCAGATTGTATGTCCAATACTTGTTGGGAGAGCTTTTTGATTTGGGTGGAAAAATCATTTTGTGGATCGGGTGGTGGAGTGAACGTGTTTGGGTTGGTGTAGTGGCTTGAATGATGGGTGGGATAACTTGCAGACTAGGTGGTACATTTGTGGGATATTTTTGTGCAAATAATGCTTGTTGATATGCTTGTAGTTTTTGCTACTATTTTCCAGCAATGCTTGTTGTTGGGCTTCTTCTTGTTGTTGTTGTGCCAACAATGCTTGTTTTTGGGCTTTCTATTTTGCTTGGTATTACTACAAAGCTTGTTGGTAAGCCTGTTGTTGTAACAAGGCTTGTGCTTGAACTTGTTTTGCTTGATATTGAGATTGTTTCTATGCTTGAGCTTATGCATGTTCTTGTGTAGCTTGAGCAACCTAGGCAGCTTGGATAGCTTGTGCGGCTTGTTGTTGTTGTAGTAATTCTTGTGCTTGTGCTTAGGCTACCTATTGGGCATGTTGTGTGGCTTGTTGTGCAACTTGTGCAACTTGTTGGGCTTGGAATTGTTGGAGTTCCTTTTGATAGGCTTGTTGGGATTCTTGCAACGTGATGTTGTATTGGTTTGTCATGTTTAGATTTGGTGGTGGGGGTGGAGGATTCGAAATGGTGTGAGATGGTGTGCTGAGATTTTGTTGAGGTGGTTGTTGAGGTTTTTGTTGAGTGATGATGAGAGGTTGTGTGGTAGAGGGTATGGTTGATGCTCTAGGTCCTTGGGAGACCCTATTTTGGGGTGTTTTAGATGGTGTAATGGTTGATTGGGATGTTTGGATTGGTTCCACCCACTATTACAATATCAGTGGCATGCTTGGAGGATTTGGTATGTTGATTTGATTCATGATTAGAGGATTTTTTTGAATTTATTGATTTTGGATTGGTATGTTGGGTAAAGGGGGTTTCCCTAGACCTTGGATTGAGGTGGATTTTGATGTTAATGGGATAAGTGATGGGAGGATAGGTTGTATGTTTCCTTGAGAAAGTGATGATGAATTATCAAAGATTCCACCTTGTCCAAATAAACCCCCTTATCCTTGTGATACCATGGGGAGAGAGACTTGTGTTCCAAGAGGTTACGTCAGTGTTGTAGAGAAAGTGGATAAATTATTGGTGTCATGGAAAATGAGTGGAACATACGGATGTTTTGGGTCTTGCGGGACGGTGTTTGGCATACCCAATATGGTGTTTTCATCCAAATTTTGGTTGTTTAAAAGGGGTTTTGTTTTAAGATCTTGGAGAAATGAACTCCCCTTGGTGATCATGGGTTGGCTTGAAGCATGAGATGATGTTGGTTGTGGGATCGGTTGAATGATGCTTTAGAAGGATGGTGTGAACAATACCAGTGGCGTAATCCCAAGAGGTTGTTTCATAATATTTCTTACATCATAATTAGAAGGGAGTTTAGTCCCTTCATTTGCTAATTCTAGCATGTATTTTGAAGGATTGAGTCTCATCATTGTCTTGAAAATCTTGTGGTTTTCAGGATTTGGGACTATCTCCATGATTTCATCTTGAGTCATTCCTAGGGGATTGTTGGTGATATCCTCCACTTGGAAACCTCCCTCTTGAAGGTCTTTTGGTTGTTGAGGAAGGTTGAGTGGGTTGTTAGATCTGATGGGGTTCAATTTAGGTTTAGTTTGACTCAATTCACTTGAAGTGGATGTCTCTTTTTTTTGCTCCATGTTTTCCTTGTGTTGAGATCTATTTTGAACCATAAAATAAAAGATCAACTTTCAGGAATATGGGAGAAAAACCTATAATTCCTTAGGTTGGTCTAAACTTTAGGTATAAATAATAAAATCTAAGTTTTTTTAAGGATCAAATGATGGTGATGGGATAAATGAAATATGGATGGTGTGAATGATTGAACTTTTAAGAACCTTGGAGGAACACTAGACTTTAGGACTTTTGGATTTTGGATTTTGGATTTGATTTGGATTTTGGATAATCAACTCATAAATCCCAATATGTTGGATGTTTTCTTGGAATAAATTTTTCCACAAGGTGATAATTTGACTAAGTGTATGAAGAAGGATTCATCTACACATACTTAGTCAAACAAGATTATTTTTTATTTTGATTTGAAGGATTACCAAAAATCTAGCATGAATGATTTTTCCAAGATTCTATGAGTTTTTTGTGAGATGGGATTTGATTGACGGAATGAAAAATGAAGGGGTTGATTTGATCCTAGGTGAACCTAGAGCGACTTCGTTTACAAGACCATGGTTTTGAAGAAAATGATATAACTCCTATGTGAGAAACTCAAAATGTTGAAAAAGACTTGGATTTTGACAATAATAGAACAAGTACAAATTAGGATTGTCCTTTGAAGCACACTTGTAAAAGCTATAGACCAATCTCTCTCTAACTTTGTAAAGTATTGAAAGATGTTTCTTGAGAGCTTTTGGACTAAGGTGCTTATGATGATTTGACTTGGGAATTTTGACTTTTCGGGAAATCATGAGGTCAAGCACATGTGAGCTTCAATTGTCTTTTATCTTGCTTAGATTGATTCTTTTTACCACATCCACACTTTCTTGTTTAGATTTCCAAACTGAATGTCTATGCCTTAATTTCTTTTCATCCCACAAGGTCCATTATGTGGAAATCAAGAGAACCAAGGAAATAGTTTCCTATGTTGACTTTGGGAGGAAAAAATTGAGATGTGGGTCCAAATGTTTAGAAGCCTTCTAGGGATAAGAACCCCTAGGGACAAACAGTAACACATAGACTTCTCAAGGGTATCTATTCTGATGATTTCTTGAATGTTTGTTTTCCAATGTTCTAGATCCAAGCAAAGTGTTTTGATTCCAAAATAATGCACAACCCTAGGATAGAAAAGATAATATTTTTTGAATTCGCACTTGGATTTTGTCAATTGCGCTTATTCAAAGCAGATGTTATAAGCTTGACCACACTGGCTCCCCTCCATGACCCTCATTTCTATGGGTTATCCAAGCTTTTAGTTCTCATGAATCTCCCATGACAAACTCTTCATCTCTACTAAGCTCTGCAAGTATGTGGGATGACTTTGGTGGTCCAACCTCCTGAAACCAAGAAATATTTAGGGATTTTGGATTCTAAACAAGGGGTTGTAGTAAGGGCATCTAGTTCAGGGGATACAATGATAAACTTCATAAAGAGGTATCCCAACCCTTAGAACAAGGGCTTTATGCATCATAAAGACAATGGGGGAGAGCTATCATGTATCACTTTGCGTTGATTACAAACTTTCCTTGCAATCACAAATTTATATAGCGGTTTGGAAGAGCTTGGCTTATGCTCATTATCGCTTGGGTTGTTCCCTTGGGGTGAGTACTTTTTCCCACCAAGGTAGGCCCTCTAAAGATAGACAATAGCGAAGAAGTAAATTTTTAGTTTGACCTCCTAAAGCACTTGGGAGGGAGAACACACAATGCCTTTCCTTCACACTCACATGATTGTTCAATTTTTAAAAAACCCAAATTTGAAATGTGGAGGCAATCTTTTAGACAACCTAATGCCACTAAAATGCTTTTGATTCTCAAGATCGTCGTGAAGCACGAGAGAAGTGCATACACATTCGAATGACATGAGTTTGTAGAGAAGATTACAAAATAGACAAAAACATGAATTCTTTTATTCCTCAAAACAGTAATGAGTTCTTTTTATAGCACCAAATTTGAGTGTGAAATTGCTTGTTCAATTTTTAAGACCCAAAATCAAATATAGTGAGTTTATAATGTTCTCTTTAACCTTTTGTGTGTTATTTTTAGAACCCAAAAGAGATGTAGTTGAGTCCTAAACTGAAAGATAACAATATTTCCAAGATTGGGTTATAGGTGTCCCCAAAGTGTTAAAAAACACTTGTTACAATTATGAAATAGTGCCATAAGAAACCTTCTCCTTCTTTCCTCTTCTTCCTTGTTACCTAACCTGCAAAAGCTAGTCAACCTACAAAAAATAGAACCACAAGACAGGTCAATGGTCAAAAGAGATCAAAACATAAAGCACATGCCAAAATGAGTTTGAAGACTGATCTTTTACCCAGACCTAGTGTCACTTTCCATAGTTGCGTCACTATTCAGAAGTTTCAGCATTGCTCTGCTAAAACCACTGTTGCTCTATGGAAAAATAGAGACCACATTTGTGTCGCAATATTCACCAATGTCGCCCTTTGGAATTTTACCAACACAAAATCAAGAAAAATAGCATAGCATCGCCTTTTAGACATAGGGGTAGCATCGCTATATAGCGACACTAAAATAATTGTGTCGTTGTTTGTCCTTTGCAGTGTCGCTATGTCCTAGAAGAACAAAAAATGGAAAAATGACAAAAATAGAGAAAAAAATGTGTTAATTATGAGAATTTCGCCCTCCTAGTGCCAAAATGTGAATGCTTTTCCTAGACCTGCTCAAACATGAACAAGCAAACAATCATTAGTTAATGTACAAGTAGAAACTAAGCATTCCCTATGAAATTCTTTGAACATATGAATAAATGGAAACAAAGCAAGATATGACATAAATAAAAAATGTAACACTATTCTAATGCTCAAACCAGCATCCCATAGGGGGATTAGTGCTTCTTTGATGTGAAAAGAAGCCCTTTCCCAATCCCTTGATAATCTCTTGGATGAAATGTGATTCTTGATGCAAAATGTCAATAATCTAGCTATGAATTATGAATTATATGCCTATGATAATCTAACTTGTGGATGATATTGTGGATAGTAATCTTGCATGAGATTGTGGATCCTCAATCAATAGAGAAGACCTCTATTTATAAGGAAGAAGGGTTGAAGAGTGTAGAATGGGGAGAATATGGGATTAAAATTTGGACCAATGGCATGGTACCACTTGTCAACATGCTAATGAATCTTGGAGGAGATGTGCTCACACATGTGTGATCACATCTTGGGAGATGGGATGTGTAAGAGGAATGAATGCCAAGAGGTGGCTTGTGTAAGAGCCTTCAATGCAAAGGTGGCTCAAAAAAGAGGACTTGTAAGAGTAATTAATGAAAATGTGGCTCAAGAAAGAGGACAAAAGTCCTTTGGGAGGGAAAAGTCAAGTGGGTGGAATATTCATAGAATATGTTATTTTGAATGAAAATAGAGTAATTAGTAAATAAAATAAATTGATTTACATGTGCAACTTCGTTAGTTGACAAAGGTTGACTTACCCTAGGGTGGAGTTAAAAGCTAGAGGAATGGAGGATTAGTGTTAGGAATTAATTAATTTAGGATTAATTAACTTAGGTGAAATTAGTTGGTTTATGACATTTGATTTAAATGTTTGGGTTTATTTAAATCAAATGAGAGGATGTTAGAAATTAAGGATTTTAATTAAATAAATTGATTTATTTAATTAAAGGAAGAACATTAGGATTTTAATTAAATATATTGATTTATTTAATTAAAGGAAGACGATGAAATAATCCGATAAAGTTCATTATCTAATTTGAGAAAATTTAATGAATTCAATTAATTAAATAAAGGTTATTCAATTAATTGTTTTAGTGTGGAAATGATTAAGGAAGAATTGATGTTAGTTAATCAAGATCAATTGCATGATATCGATCAAGATATTTTGAGTGTCTACACATATAAATACATATAAATATATATAAGTGATAATATTGATATATATATATATATATATATATATATATATATATATATATATATATATATATATATATATGTATATGTACATATACTAATATATATTTATATATATAAATATAGGCTTGGAAGTCGATTAACATAAGTAATGATTAGAGGTTGACTTATATATTCAACATAGAGGTCAATTTATATAAAGGTCGATTTATTGATAATATATGTGAAGCTTTTAAAGGCCAACTATAACATATATTAGCATTGAATGAAGGTCGAATTACATGCTATGTATTATGCAACAACAAGGTCGATATGGAAAATATGCCATAGTCAATACTATGGAAATGAGTCTATATTATCTAAACAACAAATTATTTAATTTGTGAACACATAAAGTAATAGAATGTATGCCACCTCATCGAGTATTAATGAATGCTTGAGAATACGGAAAGTAAATAGTGATGCAAGAATTAGTCAAAGAACCATTTATGCACTTAGGAAACTCATCGTACCTTTGTTTCTCAGAAAATCCATGACCAAGTCAATGTTGAAAGATGTTTCTTGTTAACAATAGACTGATTAAATAAGAATAACCACACCAAAGTAAATAGGGAGTTGGCTGCATACTTGGTGCCAAATTATGAAGTTCTATTTCCTGTAGAAGTCCATTTTGAAAACAATTTGATTGTCATCATTTGATCATGTGCAGATTGAACTAGTCTTTTGTTGTTGTCAACCATTGAGGTCAATCTGTGTCATTATATGTTGAGTATACTCTTTGCTTACTTGCCACCTTTTAGCTAAGAAGAGTGATTCGATTTGCATGGATTAAGCTATCATTTTGAATGCCTCTTCTATAGGTTGCAATAGCTCTTTCCTTTGTAAAAAAAAAGAGGCAAGCTCTCTTATTTGGAATGCATTCTTTTACAAACTTATACTGCTGTATATTTTCTGAGAGTTATTTATTCTGTGAGCTGAGTTCTAGTGTGAGAGTTATTTTAAGAGGAAATATTACTATCTTGAGAGAGAAGTCATACAGAAGTATTTAGAAGGATTTAGAGAATCAAGCAAGTTGTTTCTGGAAGGATATACAATAGAACAATCAATTGGATTAAGCGTATACAAGCATGGGGATCTAGTCTTCTTTTATTTCTATTTATAATAGATTGTGTCTTGTATGTTTAATTGAGAATACTTGCATTAGGAAAATATAGTATTTTCTTTGGAAAGGAAAAAAGAAACTATTTTATGTTTTTCTATGAAGTGCTTGTATTTACTCTATAATAAGAGAGATTTTTTTTCATAGGTATAAGTATACTAGATATGTTTAAGCAAGGATAGCTTAAGAATTATCCATAGCTAGTTATTTGTTATAATTGGTAGCTTCTAAGTTACACCTAGGGTTTGATTATCCATTAAGGGAGGGTAACTTGTATTTATGCTTTATGAGTAGATATATCATTAAGTTATGGGAAAAGGGAATACATTGTGTCTAGGGTTAAAGACTACCCATTGAAGGATAAACCTATACATAGGATATAGTGGCCTAAATTCAAATCGAGCTTGAGTAGTGTATGTGAGTAGGATGAATTTCACTTGAATTACTGGGTGAGAGAACTTTGGCCAAATTAGTGTGATTGTCTCTAGCTCCACTATTAATTCACTGTGATCCATTTATTTGCATGTTAGTCCTAGATTATGGGTTTACAAGTTCTAGTCATGTAGGACACAACACTAAGCTCAGTTGGTTGTCATTACATGGTTGTTCTACCAATCTCTTCGTCAAAGGGTAGGGCCATTTATTGAATGATTGATGTGTGGGGGACCACATATGAGTCTGTGTTTAGAGGAAAAGTGCTTGAGTGATGGTTCTCCTCCTCAGCAGCCAACAAGAAGACCAAGATTTGAAAAGAGGCTCCTAGAATATCTATATATATTGTTTGAGGCTTAGATGAGCTATGTATGTACTTTGTACACATTCTTTAGAATATTGTAATTTGTGAGATTATTATATTGGAATGGAATCATTTTTGTTTATTGTTATGACATCATTATTCATTTGTTCTCTATAAAATAAAGAAAAAATTTATGGAAATGGTTGATTTATATAGTTTATTTACTCGCAAAGTGAAAACTTAGGAAAATTTACTTTAGCAAGTGGCTGACATGTTAAAGGACCTATATTCAATATAGGAAGCTTGAATTTGTAGGAAAGAAGGGTTGAAGAATGGGAAAATTTGGGCAATGTGGGACTAAAATGGGAACCAATAGCTTTATGACACTTGTCACAAGGCTAATGAAAGTCATGGAGATATTGTGAGAAAATTTTGAAGGAAGTGATGAGTTAAGGAATGTAGGTGAGATTGTAAGAGAATGTAAGAGAATTGAATGAATATGGTTGAGGGTGTAAGGGAATGTTGATGAGGATATAAGCGAGGTAAATTCCCTTGTAAGGGACAAGATAACATGTAAGAAGAATTGAATGCCCATGTAAGAGACATTAAAGGTATTTGTAAGAGGCTTTTAAAGCCTTTGGAGGGAAAGTCAAGTTGAGGGATTATTCTCAAAGAATATGCCTTTGTGAGGGAAAATAGGCTAATTAGTAATTAAAAGATGAATTTCATGTGCAACTTGGTTGATAAACCAGGGGTTTATTTGACCAAGGTGGAGTTAAGAGCAAGAGAAATGGATAATAAGGATTAAGAGGTAGCTTAATGTTAATTAATTTAGATTTAATTAACTTAGGCAAGTTGGGGGAATTTATGAAATTTGTTTAAATAATTAGATTTATTTAATCAAATGAGAGGAAATAGGGGTTTTAATTAAATAATTAGATTTATTTAATAAAATGTGATGAACATTAGTCAGAAGAAGATGGATTAATTTGATAAATTTAATTATTTGATTAATAGTATAAAGTGATTAATTTAATTAAACAATATAGATTATTTAATTAGATGGTTAGTCTGAAGTGATTCAGGAGGAAATGATGTTAATTAATCAGATTCAGATGTGTAATACTAATCGGGACTATTTAAGTGTCTACAAGTACTTATAGAAGGAATGAATCTAATGAATCCCTTTGCATTGAATAAGAATAGGTTGAAGATAAAGGAAAAGAGCTAACAATTGAAGAGGAAGAAGCTCCGAAAAAGAATCCTAAGATTCCCCAGTATGTCACGGTCACATCTAAAAATGGTCACGGTCGATCGAACCTGTTAATTAATTAAATATGAATTATTTAATTAATGTTTCTTAAGTCTTCTACATATAAATAAATTTAATTATTTATTTATATTGTTCATTTTTCTAATTCTTCTAAATTAATTAAATAAACGAACTTTATTTAATTAATGCTATCTTCCTCTTAATTAATTAAATAAATTTTACAATTTATTTACATTAATTATCAAAGTTTAAATTCTAAATTTAAATGATATTCTTCCCTCCACATTTAATTAAATACTTTTTGATATTTAATTAAATCTCATTTTCCAAATTCCCACTTCTCTCACAAAAATTAAATATTTTTAATATTTAATTAAAAGGCTTTTTCCTTTTCTCATAATTAAATATTTACAATATTTAATTAAAGCCTTTTCACATTTCTCTCACACATAATTAAATATTTATTTATTTAATTATGAGAGACACCTTTCAATTTGTCTCTTCATTTTTCTGTCTCTCAGAATTTTGCCTTGTTTTCGAATTCTTGATCTCTCACCGTTCATTTCAACAAGTTTGAACTCGACTATCGATCTTGGCCAATTGAATTCCTACCTTCAAAAATCTATAAATACAGCTCTTTCATGAGCTAAAAGGGACCTCGAATCTCATACTTTCATGCGTAGTTATTATAGTCGCATATTAAGCATTTCATAGCATTTCAATTCAATAAGCTCAATCTTGTAGATGCATATGCATTTTAATAATCTCATTCTCTCAAGTGCCATTCTATAAGCTGTGTTTGCACAACTAAGAGCAAACATATTGAAGCGAATCCTTGGAGATAGAGGACAATGGAACGAATTTGAAGAAGCTGTTGTTTAGAGTTTGCATTTACTTTATTAATTTAGTTTTCTTCAATCTAATGTTGCATTGGTGTATTAGATTAGATTCAATTTAATTGACGCATTTTCTCATACACATTTTTGGCACCCACCGTGGGGCCAAGCCCCGCATTTTAACTTTTATTTTTGCAGAATTTTTCTGGCAGGTGACAGACAAAAACCGCGGTTTAGAGCATATGAGTCTCGGTTCAGCACATACGAAGTCTATTTTAGTGCATACGATGACTATTCTGGCGCATGCATGACCTGTTCTAGCGCATAAGTGACATCTTTCAGCGCATAGACACCTTGTTTTGGTGCATCCCTGGGAATTCTTTCGGCGCATTCGTAACTTGTTTTGGTGCATTTACTAGATCTTTTAGCACATGCGTGTCCTGTTTCGGCACATTCGTAACCTATTTCAACGCATACAGATTCTATTTCGGCACATTTGTTTGTAAAAATTTAAATTCTGATTCTGACGCAATCCGCGGACATAATTTTTCTGATGCTATTTTTAAATAGAATGCACCAATCCGAGGGTAGACACTTAATTTGGAATTAACCAATCCTAGGATAGTCACCAAACATATTTTCTTTTGGTTAAAATGAATCCCATGTTTTTAGTGAAGCAACATCTTCACTTAAAATAGAAAATCTTTCAATTTGGGATTTAAAATTGAACCATTATTTGCATGTTGTGATTGTGGGTAATAGGTCTATGCTCTCCCCTTAATTGGGTGATCAGAATACCAGAATTACCTTTTACTTTATGCAATTGAATGCTTTATTACATCCTTTAGAAGGCCTACCGTAGTGGGAAAAAGTACTCACCCTATGGGAACGACCTAAGTGGGAACACCTAAAGCCAAGGTTTCCAACCCATTATAATCAAAAGCAAGTTGTGTATGAAAATCCAACTTGACGGCACTAGACAGGATAACCATCCCCAAAGCCTTTGTTCTAAAGGTTGGGAGGTCTCTCAAGGGGGTATATCTATTGTCATGCCGAACGGAAAGACTTACTAAGAACCTAGTGTAGAGGCCAGCTGTGTCAGTAACCAAACATCATTTTAATCATGGTGCAAGGGGAGGGAAGAATCTGCCCCCAAGACACTCACCATATAGTCACCACGGATTGTTTGCTCAAGGGATTCGGTATCCACTTCCATCACTTTGAGTATGCACCTGGAAAAGACAAAAACACGGGCGCCCTCTAGGGGGTGACAAGGCTGTGTGAGTCGACGCGATTTTAAGCTGTGGGTTGTGATTGCAATGATGACCTATTTGACAAATTAAGAGTGAGTCTGATTGAACTGCTTATCTTATTTAAAACCTATGGAAATCTCAAGAACATACACTCTTTGTTTAGATTCTAGGATTAACAAAATAATTGTCTGCTTCTATGCTGTGTTTTTCACATTTAAATCAGATTAAGATCATCCAAAACAAGAAAATTTTGCCAAACTGTCAAAAACATGTCAGTCTTAGAATTGTTTTAGCACATCTGGTCTCTGTTTTAGCACATTAGGTCTCTGTCTTAGTGCATTGGGTCTCTATTTCAGCGCATCTGTGCACTGTTTTAGCACATCTGGTCTCTGTCTTAGCGCATCAGGTCTCTATCTTAGCGCATTGGGTTTCTGTCTTAGCGCATTGGGTTTCTGTCTTAGCGCATTGGGTCTTTGTTTTAGTGCATTGGATCTCTGTTTCAGTGCATCTGTGCACTATTTCAGTGCATCTATGCTCTGTTTTAGCGCATCCAGTCTCTATTTTGGTGCATCTGTCTTCCAAACTTTAGGTGTGATTTTTTGGATTTTCAAAAATCAGGGCATAGTCGTCTTTCTCATTTTTACCAACTTGCAATCACATATGCTACTTATCCAAATAAAATTCTACAATTGAGAGTCCAAACACATTTAGGCATCCACTAAATTCATCTATCTACAAAGCTAAGATCAAACTTCACAAAGTGCAAAAATCACCTTTATTTTTCAATCTTTGGTTTAATTCCCACAAACAGGATTTTCATCCTTTCACTAAGGGAATCATGAACTAAAGATTAAAAATCTCTTAAGTCATAGAATCTTCATTCTATCTTGACTTTCATCACTATTGCACTACTTCATTCTTTTGATCAAAGTTAGTAGAGTTTGAATAAATTTTATGCTTGTTGTCACAAGATCTCAAAAGAATTTGGAAAAAGACAAAAGTGTAGCAAGTGAAATGGGTGATAATACTGAGAAGGAAGAGATTCCTTGGCATTTTTCAACAATGGAAGAAATAACAGAATAAAAACTCCAAGAGGTTGAACAAGATCCAAACTTCCATGTTCTTATGGACAAGATGATGGAACGAAACAAGGGAAAATATTTTTATAATTTAGCTATGCAAGGAGCTAAGTTACCATCAAATTTTGACATGGAGAGGTTTAAAGAAAGTCCTAAAACCCACCTTGATGATGTTAGTGTCCTTACTCAACAGGTCAAGGAACTACAAGGGAAACTACAAGAAATGCAAGGGGGAACAACAAAGAAGTATGTTTTGGAGGAGATATGTCCTTATCCATTTGATAGAAATCTTCAAATGATTCCTTTTCCAAAACATTGCGAAATCATTAAGTTTGATAGATATAATGGGAAAACTAACCCCATTGAACATATAAGGGATTTCTGAAATATGATTTTAGAATTTGCTCATGAAGACACCTACTTAATGCGATTGTTTCCATGAAGTTTGGGTGGACAATCCATGGAGTGGCTTTCAAAGATCACTCCCCCCATCAAAACCTTTGAAGAGTTGATGAATAAATTCATATCGCAATACTCTTACAACATCCAACATCAGATAACTATGCTTGATCTTTGTAAGATAAAACAAAAAGTAGGGGAATCTTTCACTACATTTTTGCAAAGATGGAGAAAAACATTTGCTAGATATTCTCGTCCTGTTCTTGAAAAGGAAAAGATGGAAATCTTCATCGATAGTCTTAATCAAGAAATGAGTTACAGACTTAACCTTCATTGTCCTCCATCATTTGAAAAATTGATTGAAAACACAATCACTATTGAAGGAGCATTGATCAAGCGTGGAGTTCTAAAAATTGATAAAGAGGGTTCAAATTCGTACAACAATAACAACAACAATCATAATACTAACAATGACAAGTCACGATTTTGGACCCGAAATAAAAATGTTGGAAATGATGGGGTAGTGGGTGCTAACAACGTAAATTCAAAACCCATTGTTCTAAATGTGTCAGGTGCTCAACATAACAATAATGCTAGATTTTCTAACACCTAAGGCAATGTTTCTAATCAAGGAAACACAACTAATACTCATGGAAATAATTTTGGCAATCCTGGTACGCCCAGACCGTCATATTTTTTAAATCGATGGAATTTCACTCCCTTGGGTCAATCTTTGGAATCCATTCTCAAAGAATTATTGAATCAAAATGCTATTACATTGCCACCACAAAAAGACTATGAACCTTCAGTTAAACCACCATCGTGGAATGACTCACCCTTCTGTGATTATCATAGGTGCAAAGGACATAAGACAAACAATTACCACGGGTTAAAGAATATTGTTCAAGATTTGATTGATAATCGTACCATCATAGTTGAGGGGCATAATGTCAATAATGATCATCAAGCATTCAAAAACCCACTCCCTAATTATCACAAAGGGGAATCCTCGAATGATAAGGGCAAGAATGTTAATCACATCCAAGACATTATTATCAATCATATCTATACTGATGACCCTCAAATCAATGCTATCCGAATCAAAGGTAAGCTAGAATATCAAGAGGTCAATGTTACTACAAGGGGACAAGCCAAGATCATTGTCAAAGGTGGCTCATCTAAAGCAGCTATTCCCCCTCCAAGTCAATACAATTTGGTTGAGCAATTACGAAAAACATCAGCCCAAATTTCTATCTTGGAGCTCTTGAAGTTATCACCTGCACATAAGGACATTCTAGAAAAGGCTCTTATTGATACAACCGTATCTCCTGATCTAGATACCAATAAATTTCAAGCCATGGTGGGACACTTGTTGTCCAACACATGTTTATCTTTTTCTGAAAGAGATGATTCATCCATAACCCATCCACATAATTCATCACTCTACTTAGAATTCATGGTTCACAAAGCCCGCATTAGATGTGTCCTTATAGATGGGGGAGCTGGATTAAATATTTGTACTTTGAAATTGGTCCTAGCTTTGGGATATTCAACAGACTCTATAGACCCAAGGAGAAAAATTACAATCAAGGCCTATGATGATGAGGAAAGGACTTCAAAAGGACTCATCATGTTACCAATCAGAGTGGGACCTGTTGTGAAGAATACTTTTTGTCAAGTTCTCGATTGAGATCTAACCTACAACATACTATTGGGTTGTCCATGGATTCATGACATGCAAGCTGTCCTGTCTACTTACCATCAATGTTTGAAGTTTCCATATGATGGACAAGAAATAACAATACCAACTGATCACAATAGCAGTCAAACTTCTTCTAACCTAAGGGAAACTCAGGACACGTTCATCCCACATAACAAAGAGGCTTTGGCCATCTCTACTCCCAAAAACAAAGAACAAGTGCAAGAAATGATAAGAAATTTTGGCAGCAAGCTAAAACTGAAAGACAAGGGGGTGGGAGAATATTCTTTATCTCTCTCTAATCCACCCCTATCTCTGAGATCCCATGGTCAACCATCGACATCCACACAACAAGCTGCAGCAGTTTTAGCCTCAACTTCAACCCCCATCACCAAGTTTAATGGGATGTTTATCAAAGGAACTGAAGAGGAAGATAGAGCTATTTTTGATTGGCTCTACAAAGATGAAGAAGAATCCGTGCTACATATCAAGTTACCCACACAACAATATGGAAAGGGTTATGCTATAATGCAACAAATGGGTTATGAAGGAAATGGCCCTCTAGGTAAAAGAAAAGAAGGTATTGTTGAACCTGTCCAATTAAAAACAATGCACCCAAAGGATAAAACTGGGCTAGGATATGTAGAGGATATTAAGGAAGAAGTAGCACACTTAACATCCAATGAGGAGTCAGCTGAAAACATTCTACAAATGCAAGAAAATGATTCTGACATTGACTCCAATGAATATGAATGGGACACCATCTATGATGATGAATTGTGGAGAGATAAATGGGTGGATATCATACACAAATTCTCACCTACATTCTTACAAGGAGAAAGCTCAAGACCTTCACTTGATTGTGTCCTACAAAGTGATCAAGATTCTAGTGAGACCAATTCGATTCAAAGTGAGATAGATCATTTTGAGGAGGATACCATCATAGATCTCCCCTATAATAATGTTGACAATAACATCATGACCCTCACAACCAAAGACCTTACTCAATCTAATGATTCATTACCTTTGGTTCATCCCAAACTCATTGATTGGGAACAAATCGCACCCATTGATGTCCCAACTTTTCCAAATGACGAAACCATAATAAACTTTCTTTGTTCTTCCCTTCCCGAAACAAGTTCCACTAGGGAATCACCAGATCAGATTTTTCGACAGGAAAGTGCCAAGTTTCTCAACTATGAAATAAATAACATAAAAGAAAGACCTAATGGTGAAAACCTAACAAAGGCAGTATTAGGTCAAGAAAAAGGAAAAATGAAAGAAATATCTAATGGTGAAAACCTAACAAAGGCAGTATTAGATCAAGAAAAGAGAAAAATAAAAAGTGTATCCAATGGTGAAAACCTTTCAAAGGTGCCAGAGGATGGGAAACTTGACACTCTTCCGGAGTACTATCAGGAAAAATCTTCCATTTTGGTTGAACCAATAGAGGCACTCAATATCAGTACCATATAAAAGCCTAAAGTGTTGCAATTGGTTGCATCTCTTACAGATGAAGAAGTACCTAAATTCACAGAATTTCTCAAAGATAATCAAGTCAGTTTTGCATGGTCCTACGCAAATATGTCGGGATTGGATCTAGATCTCATCACGCATCATTTATCTATTACACCAGGGGCAAGGCCTGTAAAATAGAAACTTAGAAAAATGCATCCACATGTTGTGTTGTTGGTTAAACAGGAACTAAAGAAACTTTTAGATGTTGGATTCATCCAATCCATCGATTATGCAGAATGGATTTCCAATATTGTACCTATTACTAAGCTAGATGGAAGGATCAGAATTTGCACAGATTTTAGGGATTTGAACAAAGCATGTCCTAAAGATGACTTTCCTTTACCAAACATTGATATGATTGTGGATTTAACTACTAGACATGCAATGTACTCATTAATGGATGGATTCTCAGGATACAACCAAATAAATATTGCACCAGAAGATCAGGATAAAACAGCATTCACATGTCCTTGGGGTACTTATTGCTAGAACGTAATGCCATTTGGATTGAAAAATGCAAGAGCTACTTACCAACGAGCAATGACAACAATTTTTCACGACATGATGCATACATTTATGGAGGATTATGTTGATGATCTTCTTGCCAAGTCTAACACTAGAGAAGGACACATTGATATCTTGTCTAAAATTTTCAAAAGAATGGAACAATTCAAAGTAAGACTTAATCCTAAGAAATGTGTCTTTGGAGTAAAATCCGGAAAGTTATTAGGATACATTGTGTCAGAAAAGGGAATTGAAGTAGATCCAGCTAAAGTACAAGCAATCCTTGATATGTCACCACCAAGGAACATTAGTCAACTATGCTCTTTACAGGGATGGTTACAATCCATTCACAGATTCATTGCTCAATTGGTGGATAAGAGTTTACCATTTACGTATCTCTTGCACAAGAATGTTCCATTCAAATGGGAGAACAAATGTGAAGCAGCCTTTGAAAAAATAAAGCAATATCTCATGAATCCTCTAGTATTGGCTCCACCAATACAAGGTGCACCCCTCATATTATATATTGCTGCCATAGAAGTATCTTTAGGAGCATTATTGGCACAAGAAGACTATTCAGGAAAAGAACAAGCCATTTATTACATCAGCAGAACTCTAACAAGTCACGAACTAAATTACACCTTCATTGAAAAAGCTTGTTTAGCAGTGGTGTTCACTTCTCAAAAATTACGACACTACATGTTGACTCATACAGTAAAGCTTGTGGCTAAGATTGACCCACTCAAGTATCTTCTAAGCAAGGCAACCTTAACTGGCAGGTTGGCTAAATGGGTCATGATCTTAAGCGAGTTTGATATTCAATATATGGATCAAAAATCTATAAAGGGACAAGTAATTGCAGATCAACTAGCAGAAGCACCAATGCTAGCAAACACCCAATACATGTTGATTTTCTTGATGCTGATATTTTTACAGCGGATATTCAACAGTCATGGTCACTCTACTTTGATGGTTCTTATACTCAACATGGTTCAGGAGCAGGAATTCTTTTTATTACACCTCAAGGACATACGATCCCAAAATCTTATCAGCTAGTGTTTCCTTGCACAAACAACATAGCTGAGTATGAGGCATTGATAATCGGCATGAAAATTGCAGTAGATTGGAAGATCGCAGAACTTCAGGTTTTTGGCGATTCACAACTTGTTATAAACCAAATCAATGATGAATATCACACTAAAGATGACAAGTTGATACCTTACAAAAGAATGGTGGAAGATCTCAAGAAATACTTTGTTAACATCAAGTTCATACAGATTCCATGCATTGATAATAAAGCAGCAGACGCTATGGCTACAATTGCCTCTCTACTCCAATTGTCAGATAATCAAAGACGATATGATTTCCTGGTGGAACAATTGTTTTCTCCCACCCATGACAATCCTGAAACACAAATCATTTGCCATCTTACGAGTTCTGACTCTTCCTTATATGGCCAAATTTACACTTACCTGAAAGATACTACTTTACCCTTAGGCTTGTCTAGGAATCAAAAATGGAATTTCATTCGTCAATCATCCCGTTACACCTTAATTGCTAACATCTTATACCGGCATGGTCTGGATGGTACCCTCCTTAGGTGTCTTGAACGCGATGAATCAGAAAAAGCCTTACAAGAGGTCCATGGTGGAATTTGTGGGACACATTCAAGTGGACTAACCTTAGCGAAGAAACTTGTAAGATTAGGATACTACTGGCCAAACATGGAGAAAGAATCATTCACCTTTGTGAAGAAATGTGCCAAATGTCAGATTCATGGGAATCTCATTCACGCTCCTGCTCAAGAATTACAACCTTTTACCACAACATGGCCTTTCGCTCAGTGGGGATTAGATTTGGTTGGCAAGATACATCCATCATCTTCAAATGGACACAAATTTATCATTACAGCCACTGAATATTTCACTAAGTGGATTGAAGCTGTTCCTCTGACAACTGTTATGGGTAAACAAATCTCTTCATTTATCTTGAATCATATCATTTGCAGATATGGCATTCCTAGCTCCATTATAACAGATAATGGTAGACCCTTTAAAAATCAAGATGTTGATGAACTATGTGAAAGATTTCGCATCCAACACAGGTACTCCACACCTTATTATCCACAGGGGAATGGTCAAGCTGAAGCTTCAAACAAAACAATTCTAAATTTTTTGAAGAAAACAGTGAATGAAGCAGGTCGTGATTGGCATGTTCAGTTAAATCCAGCATTATGGGCCTATAGAACAAGCATTCGCACACCGACAGGAGCTACTCCTTATGCTTTGGTCTATGGAGCAGAAGCTATTTTACCACTGGAAGTTGAGATCCCTTCACTTCGAGTATCACTCAAAGGGCTAATCAATGATGAAGACTACAGAGTATCAAGGTTACAAGAGCTGGAACTACTTGATGAACGACGTCAAACTGGTTAATCACTTGAAGGGATACCAACAAATCATGTCTCGCAGTTACAACCACAGAGTCAAACCACGGAGTTTTCAAGTGGGTGATTTGGTCCTCAGAGAAAACCCTCAAAATCAACAAGATCGGGAAAAGAAAGGCAAGTTTGAAGCAAATTGGCTAGGCCCGTTATCATTGCAAACTATGGATCAGGGGCATATCAGTTGTCGACAGTAGAAGGGGACCTATTTGAAGATCCGGTCAACAACATTCATTTGAAGAGGTTCTACACTTGAAAAAATCAAAAACAATACAAAAAGTCCAAAAAAAAAAAAAAAAAAAACCCATTGCCTTGATGAAAACCTGGCAAACAGGCGTCTTGGTAATAGCAAAAAAATCATAAAATCAGGAAAAAGTGCAATAAAAACAAACAGTGAAAACCTGGCAAACAGGCATTGTTTGTGATTTCATTTAGCTCTCTCATCTATTAGGATTCATTCTGCATATGCATTCTCGCATCAGCATCACACACACCTCACTATCACATTCACATCATTTTCCTTGAAACGACAAGGATCTCATCATGGCTTGATGATTTGAGGTTTATCCATCGCAATGGTTGTGTCTAGCAAGAGTCAGAGTACAAGGTCACTAGGGGGCAGTTTGCTTTTCTAGGAGGTAGTCGGCAGCGTGTGTCTAGCATCAGAATGTCTAAAACAATAGTTTCTGAGCTTACATGTTTATCTTGACAGATGATTTAAAAGACAAATTGGATGATCTTAATCTGAATAAAATTAATGACAAAACCTACAAGCATAAGTTGCAAATTGTTGTTTTGATATTTGATGACATCATATCTTTGGAGTGGTTCAATGATGTACTGAACTAGAATCACGAGGAAGAAGTATGATTTTTCTTTGCTTGTTGTCTGTAAGTTAATCATTAGTATTGTGCAAATTGGTCGCGGGACATGCTCTACAACGTATCATTGATGACATTTCGAAATTTGCATAAGAAAACGGTTAACTTTTGTCTATTTCTGCAAGCAATACTCAGGTCATCTTGGTTCAATTATACCTCGATGCTTGTATTAACTTGCTATAGTAAACATTATGGAAGCAGTACTCAGGTCATCATTAGTGCTAACATACCCTTTGATGCTTGTACTAACTTTCAACATATCAAAACGGCTCAATGATGACAACTAAACATAGCAAGAAATGGCAACAAGGAGAATGATTCATAATTTCATTTAGGGTTGCATAATTTCATTTAGGACTGCATATTTCATTTCCATCTTGAGGTTCTTTTTAAATAGATTTTTGAGGGTGGATCACATTCTTACAATATCTTTTTTTTGACAATGGTTGAGTAAGACTGGACATTTGTTGCATCTCATCATCTCATTATCATATTCCTTATCATATCATTTTACATCAATATACATCATAGGCATTCATTACATTATAGGCATGATTATCATTCATCATTCATTAACATATACATCTACATATTTCACACATTCATAAAATAAGAAATTGCATTCATTTTTTTTACGTCATTACATCATATATCATAAGATCATTACATAAGTGCATTTTTCATCATCATCATCATACATTACACATTTCATCTAAAAGCATTCACATCTTACATATTGCATTCCATACATACATCATAAAAGAAATATTATCATCATTACATCATCATACATACATAACATATAAAAATCCAAATAAAACATCCATAACATGTGCATAAATCATCCATAACACATATATAATCAAATCGCCACTGCATATCATAGATCTCATCAAAACAAATGTCTAGAAATATAAGGATATCAAATGTTTCAAAAAGATATATCATACAATGGCATCAATATGTATAATAACTACTCATCAAGGAGGGGCATCCGTCATGGCTCATGGCTACTACTGCCGCCGGAGGTAGCGGGTCTCGCTGGATCTCTACTCTCGGAGGCTCTGCTCTCTCGTCAGGGTGGTTGACCCACACTCTTGGAGTGACTGCGTGAGTGATTTCGAGACCGAGTACCTGACTAAGTGAAGGCTATCCGTCGCTTAGGTGGCACTACCTCAAAATATTGCATCCTGTAATACTCAGCCTCCCGAGCAGTCTCTAATCCCTCAGCTACAACCTCTCCAATAGAGGTGCTCTCCACTAACCTCAGTAGTCTCTTGACTACCCCCTCAGCTTGTACGCATCTCTCTTAGAAGCTATCCCTCTCGGCCATAAGCTGTGCTATCTGTGGGTCTGGAGGTGGAGGTTGTGCTATCTATCCCTGTAACTGGCTGATGGTCGCCTGGGCCTGTGCTAACTGACTCCTCAGGTTTGAACCTCAATCTACATAGCATCCACCTGTCCCTGTGATGGAGCCTTGATGGTGATATGTGGCACTGAAGTACTAGCCTGACCCATTGCTCTAGATATTTGTGGCCTGGTACTGAAGGGAATATCAAAGAACAATCTCTGTCTCCCACCACCCCTATCATCCCCATCATCGAAGTCGTCTGACTCCTCCTCTGTCCCCTCGGTCTCAGAGCTCTCATCATCTACATCCATGGCTCCCCCACCAATATCTACCTGTACCTGCCCCTGATCATGTGGTTGCCCTACTGCTGGATGTCCCTGTGGCTGCTGTAACCCTGCCTGGATAACCAGACCTCCCATCAATGGGGTAGGCTCATCTGGACTAGTAAACCATGGAAAGGGATGTTTGTAGAAATATGCAGTGTAGTCACCTATCATCCTTGCATCTGTGACCTCTGGTCATGTGGTCCAATCATCGAGCTGCAGCTCAAGGTACTCCTCTCTGGCGGCCTCAATGGTCAAAACTGGCCCCCACTCTGGTATGTCTCCTCGATGCCCGGTATACTGTGTTGTCCCCTGGGGCATCATCTGAACCCATCCAAACTGTCTTAGAACCCTCTGACTCAGAAATCTCTCAATGATGAAGGGGGTGCGTCCAATCAAGTGTCTGGGCCTCGCAACATATGACATCTCTAGGTCATATGTCTACCACGGGTCGCAATCCACATACGGTCGCCAGATGACCATGTCCAAATCATCCAATACCCATTTCCAGTACTCTAATCTGCCCAGCCTTGGCTGGACAAGGGGCCCTATGTATGCATAAACGTATGGAAATCCGAGAGGGCGATCTCTCCTGACAATAGGCTGAGTGATGGAAAAATGCTCCCATGCGAATAACTGTAAAAGAGTCACCCCATAGGAAAGACTCTTCCCACCTGTATACACAACCTGATGAAGGTCATGGTACAGATGGGCAAGCATGCATGATCCCCATGCATATCTGGTGCAGTGGAGAAGCATGTCCTCCAAGATCCTACCCCACCCCAATGATAGTCCCTTTGACTTGCGATCAGGACAAAGGAAACCACCAATCATCCCTGCTAAAACTGAAGGTAGTGGGGCATACATCTCTATCATCTTTTTTCAGGGAATCTCATATCCGTGGACATGAAGATCCTAGAAGACTCATCTCAAAGCCTCTGTACCCCCAATCTCCTTGTGATCATAAATCACAAGCTCTCCAACCACAAGAATACCCAAAATCCTATAGACATCCTCTGGCATCACTATAATCTCTTATGTCAGCAAGTGGAAGGTGTTGTGCTCGCTGTGCCATCGCTTTGCTAAGGCAGTCAACAGTCCCCTGTTGACCCGATACTGTGGGATACTCAACAGAGCTCTCAAGCCACACTGGTCTATCACTCCCAAATCATCATAGGACAATCGAGGAATCATCTCCCATGTCTGCGAAAATCTCTCTCTGATCTGAAGGAGACTAAAATCCTCCTTTACAAAATTATCAAGCAATCATGCAAAATAAATCAGCAAAAGGATATCATCAATCAATCAGTGCATCAAGCAAGTTGACATCACATCTAATTTGTTTTTCATATCGCATAGAAATAAATTTAATAGTTATCATGACTTAATTTGACTTTCAAACAGGAAAGCAAATCTATCATCTATTTTGTTTCTCATATCGCATGGAAACAAATTTAACAATCATCATGACTTAATTTGACTTTCAAACAGGAAAGCAAATCTATCATCTATTTTATTTTTCATATCGCATGGAAACAAATTCAACGGTCATCATGACTTAATCTATTTGACTTTCAATCAGGAAAGCAAATTATCATCTCTATTTTGTTTTTCATATCGTATGGAAGCAAAATTTGTCAAATCTATTTGTTCTTCAAGCACGAAGGAAAATGTATCAAATCTATTCATCGATGATATTCAAATGTGTAAAAATCTATTGTCTAATCTAGCAACAATCATCAAGCATGCATCAATTTTTCTTCTAAATTGCAAATTGGCAAAAATTGATGAATGCGCTAAAACAGTCCACGGATGCACCATTTCATGTATGCGCTAATTCATTAATCAAATGCGCTATAATAGTGCATGGATGCGCTAAATCACCTATGCGCTACTCTATCATTGTCTGTAGGCAGGTTCCATAGATGCACCATTTTATCTATCCTATGCGCTAAATCCCCTATGCTCGATTATTTGGCCTATATGCATGACTGTTCTATCCCCATGTGTGACTTTGGATGCGTTAAAATATATACCATATGTGCTAAAAGACCTATCGCATGCGCTAAAATAGAATTTTGAAATTTAAAAAAATTTGAAAAAGCATCTAAAAACGCATAAAATTTTTACGGAGAGGTTTGGATCGACTTACCGGAGGTCCATACGTCAGTGGTCTCTGATGACAGAAAAATCGCTCGAATCTGTGGCTCTCATATGGGATCGGCATCACTTTTATCCCTCTTAGAGCTCCAATTTTCTCAAAGGTTACTGTTCAAATGAAAGTGACATTTCACCTTTTTCATCTTTTAAAGGGGTAAAAATAGCATTTCTTACTGGGCAAAGTGCTATTTCGAGAGTTAAATCGCCATTTTTCTTCGAAATCATCTGAAAATCTTCCAAATCAATCTCCTAATCATTCTCATCATGCAATTCATCTCTCAAGGGGGCATATAGCATCATCAGCAATTTTTCAAAGTCAGGGGAAATTTTTTTGAAGCAATGTGTAAAACACATCACTTCAAAGAGGGGCAAAATGTACACATCTAAAAATGGTCACGGTCGATCGAACCTGTTAATTAATTAAATATGAATTATTTAATTAATGTTTCTTAAGTCTTCTACATATAAATTAATGCTATCTTCCTCTTAATTAATTAAATAAATTTAATTAATTTATTTATTTATATTGTTCATTTTTCTAATTCTTCTAAATTAATTAAATAAACGAACTTTATTTAATTAATGCTATCTTCCTCTTAATTAATTAAATAAATTTTACAATTTATTTACATTAACTATCAAAGTTTAAATTCTAAATTTAAATGATATTCTTCCCTCCACATTTAATTAAATACTTTTTGATATTTAATTAAATCTCATTTTCCAAATTCCCACTTCTCTCACAAAAATTAAATATTCTTAATATTTAATTAAAAGGCTTTTTCTTTTTCTCATAATTAAATATTTACAATATTTATTTAATTATGAGAGACACCTTTCAATTTGTCTCTTCATTTTTCTGTCTCTTAGAATTCTGCCTTGTTTTCAAATTCTCGATCTCTCACCGTTCATTTCAACAAGTTTGAACTCGACCATCGATCTTGGCCAATCGAATTCCTACCTTCAAAAATCTATAAATACAGCTCTTTCATGAGCTAAAAGGGACCTCGAATCTCATACTTTCATGCGTAGTTATTATAGTCGCATATTAAGCATTTCATAGCATTTCAATTCAATAAGCTCAATCTTGTAGATGCATATGCATTTTAATAATCTCATTCTCTCAAGTGCCATTCTATAAGCTATGTTTGCACAACTAAGAGCAAACATATTGAAGCGAATTCTTGGAGATAGAGGACAATAGAACGAATTTGAAGAAGCTGCTATTTAGAGTTTGCATTTACTTTATTAATTTAGTTTTCTTCAATCTAATGTTGCATTGGTGTATTAGATTAGATTCAATTTAATTGACGCATTTTCTCATACACAGAAGCTATCAAGATTTTTCTAGCTTTTTCAACACACAAAGATTTAAAGTATATTACATGGATGTGAAGTATACATTCTTGAATGGTGAATTGGAAGAATAGGTATACATTGAACAACTAGAAGGTTTCTGGTTGTCAAAAGATACAAATATGGCCTGCAGATTGAAGAAAGAATTGTATGGACTAAAGAAAGCTCCTAGAGCTTGGTATGCAAGGTTACATAAGTACTTGTTGTAGCAAGGATTTGGAAAAGGTAATGTAGATAACAATTGTTATTTCAAAGTTGAAAGTGAAAAATCTTAATTGTGGTACTATATGTTGATGACATAATATTCAGAGGAAATGTAGAAATAATTTGAGATGTCAATATGTGGGGAGATGAATTTATTCCTTCATTTATAGATTATTCAATCAAAGAAAGGTATTTCATATCACAATCTTAAGTATGTTAAGGAAATGTTGAAGAATGTTGGAATGGATGACTCTAAATTGGTATGTACTCCTATGCTTACTAGTTGGAAGTTAAGAAAGAATGATGAATCTTGTAAGATAGATAAGATAAATTATATATCAATGATTGGTGGACTATTATACCTTATTGCTACTAGACTGGATATCATGCATTCAATTTATCTTGTGGATAGATTTCAAGAAGATCCCAAATAATCTCATGTTGCAACAGTGAAGAGGATATTCAGATATTTAAAGGGCACTTTTAGATTATGGTTTGTGGTATCCTAAGGACACTAACTTCTCCTTGAGTGAATATACAGATGCAGATTGGGTTGGATGTGTAGATGATAGTAAAATTACAAGTGGTGGTTCTTTATTTTTTGGAAGCAAGTTGGTTTCATGGCTAAGTAAGAAGCAGGATTTAGTTTCATTATCTACTGTAGAAGAAAAATATATTGTAGCAAGATCATGTTGTACACAGGTGTTATGGATGAAGCAAACATTGAAGTAAATCAAAGTTTCATATGATAAACCTATTTCTATCATGTGTGATAATACAAGTGCAATCAATATTTTAAATAATCTAGTAATACATTCAAGAAAAAAATATATCTCAATCTAGTATCACTTCTTGAGATAAATTTTTAGAGAATGAGGTGAAGTTGGAGTATGTGCCTACTAAGGATCAGGTTGCTAATATTTTCACAAAATCTCTCCCAAAAGATACTTTTGAGTATCTCTAGGAGAAGCTAGGGGTTATTTCCCCTCCTTTCAACTAGATGCATAAGTGTGTGCATCTTAGATCCAAGAATCATTTCAAGATACATTCTTGGTCCTAGACTGATGTTGAAGGCTACCTCTCAAGGGGAGTAGGTAAGAGGGGTTGTCGGTTGGTGCAGTCAGAAGGAGTATATTGTGTTCCCCTAAGGGGAAGAAAAATAGAGTTCAATATAGAAAAGAAAGTGCAAAAGAGAGAAAATTATGATTTGGCCCTTTCCCATTGATTTTAAAGGGGGAGAGAGTTAAAGTGATTGAAAAACCATAAGGGAGAAATAAAACCATGTCAAAAAAATTGTATATGGGGGAGAGTATTGTCTAAGGAGGAAAGGAGGAGAGTGATCTAGAATGCAAGTGTTGCAAGTGTTGTGGCAGAATAAGTTTGTGAAGGGAGAAGATGAAGAGTAAAGAGTTGTACTAGTCAGGGTGAGTACTGCTTATTGTAGTATTTCAATTGGTTTCTTTTTCATTTTTTGTTGATGGATTTTTAGAAAATAGATGTTTCCATCAATGACAAAGCGAGAGATTTTTGGATTTTTGGAGATTTTGGAAGCTCAAGTTAATTGTGAGTTGCTTGGGTGTTTTAAATTATTTCAACCTCTTGTTTAAAGAGAGTGTTGGAGTGCTAATGGTATTGATGATTTCTCTGGAATTTTTGGTATTGATGTCAACACATGCTAGTGTTGGCATTGATGTCCTACTTCAATATAGTTGCAAAGGTTGGACTAACTTGTGTTTGGGGAGATTGTTGTAGTTGGAAAGTGTTGCATGTTGTAGATTTTATAGATATAGATATATTATAGAGATGTTGGTGATGTTGTTGATGAAGTTGGTTCACTTGGTTTCCAAGTTTTCGAGAAAATTTAAATAAAAGAGAGTTTAGTGTGACAGAGTGGTGTTCAATGTTTTTCTCCACATTTCTTCATAATTGAAGATATGCTCATGTGTTTTTGAAATGATTCTTAGAGGTTTTCAAAGGTTTCATATCTAGATTTTAGGTTCTGGAATGTACTATAATGGAAGATATGTTTGATAGTATGTTTGTCTAGTTAAACAGGGTGCATGGGAGAAATGAGATTGCTCCACATTTCTCCACAGTGAAGGCTCTAGTGTTGCATATCTAGGAATGTGCTTATATCATTTGTATCTACCTTCCCTTGAAGTTTCAAGTGTTTATTTTTTTCATAAAGTTGTTTGGTGTGTTGGATGTATGTGTTTGTATGTCTGGTTGCATAGAATGAAGGTGTTCTTGAGTTTCAAGTGGTTGTAGTAGTTGTGGAAAAAAAATTGATGATGTACAATATTTTAAGATGTTTTGGAATGTTATTGTAACTAAGGAAAAATTTAGGTTAGCAATACAAAGCATAAACAAACCAAACCCTGGCTAAAAATGAAGCACAATGGAACATAAAGCATAAACTAATGACCAATCTCACCAAAAACCTTCATGCATTCCATGATTCATCTCCATTGCCCCTCTCCCTTTTGTTGTAAATAATATTTTCCCTCAAAGTTTATGGAGCAACTATGACCTATGACAAGACTAAGAAAAATATTGAAGGATTCAACTAAGCAATTGCAAGTGTACTCAAAAGTTCACAAGCATGAAGTCGCCAAGCATGAAGTCGTGACAGAATGAGGCTGACATTCTCTTTTTATAAAAGCCAATGTTTTGGATGAGTGGCCAAGATTAATAATTGAAATATGCCCTAAGATGGAAGGCTGAGATTGAATATGACAATTGTACACATCTAAAAATGGTCACGGCTATTCAAACTTGTTAATTAATTCAATATGAATTATTTAATTAATATTCTAAAGTCATCTACATATAAATAAATTTAATTATTTATTTATATTGTTCATTCTCCCAATTCTTCTAATTTAATTAATTAAATAAGTCTTTAATTATTGTCACTTTCCTTTTAATTTAAACTAAATAAATTTAATATTTATTTATTTGATTATCACTCCATTTCTAATAGTTTGAATATTTGAATTTGAATTATGAAATATTCTTCTAATCCATCTCACTTCTCATTTAATTAAATATGATAAATATTTAATTACTTTCACTTCTCACTTAATTAAATATGGTAAGTATTTAATTAACTCATTTTTGTTTCACTTCTCACACATAAGTAAATAGTAATTATATAATTTATGGAAACTTCCATTTGCACATGTCACACATAATTAAATAAATTTATTTATTTAATTAGCATTTATCCTCAACTTCAACCAATTTTCATAAATAAAGAAATAAATACCATGTTTATTTCCATTTTTCAATGAGGAAGGTTTTGTGGGTTGAAAGCATTCTTCCATTTTCTTCTCAACCTTCCATATTACTCTTAACCTCTCGATCTCACACCATTCATTCTAGCAAGTTTGAATTACAATCGTTGATCTTCTCCAAATGGGTTTTTGCCTCCCGAAAATCTATAAATACATCCATTCTGTAAGTAGATTTGATCCTAGCTTTTATATGCAATCACTATAGTCACATTCGAACCAGCATATTAGCATAATCAGCATTTTAGCATTTCAATTTCATAGCTTAAAGCATATTAGCAATGCATATGCATTTTCATTAATCTCATTCTCTCAAGCTACCATTCTACAAGCTGCTATTTAAAACAACTGAGAGCCAACATCTTGAAATGAATCCTTGGAGATAGAGGACAATGGGACAAATTTGAAGAAGCTGCCTGTGTTTAGAGTTTTTGTTTTGCTTTCTTTAATCTAATGTTTCATTGGTGTATTAGATTAGATTCATTTTGATTTACACATTCTAACGTACACATTTCTAGCACCCACCGTGGGGCCAAGCCCCGCATTTAATATTTCTTTTGCAGATTTTTTTGGCAGGTGACAGACTAAAATCGCGTTTTGGTGCATACGAGTCTTGGTTCAGCGCATACGAAGACTATTTCGGCGCATTGATGATATATTTTGGCGCATCCATTAACTATTTCAGTGCATCCATGGTTTGTTTTGGCACGTAGACTCTCTGTTTCGGTGCATCCCTGTGAGATCTTTCGGCGCATAGATAACCTGTTTCAGCAGATACAGTTGTAAAAATTTTAAATTTTGATTCCGACGCCATCCGCGGATAGAATTTTTCAAATTTTATTTTAATGGAATGAAGCAACCCTAGGGTAGACATTTAAATCTGAATTAACCAATCCTAGGACAGTCACCAAACATAAATTTCTTTTGGTTAAAATGAATCCCATGTTTTTGGTGAAGCAACATCTTCACTTAGTGTAGAGAATTATCAATTTGGGATTTAAAATTGAACCATTATTGTTTGCTATGATTGTGGGTAATAGGTTTATGCTCTCCCCTTAACTGGGTGATCAGAATGCCAGACTTACCTTTTATTTTCTGCAATTTAATGCTTTATTACATCCTTTAGAAGGCCTGCTCTTGTGGGAAAAAGTACTCACCCAAGAGGAACGACCTAAGTGGGAACACCTAAAGCCAAGGTTTCCAACCCACTTTAATCAAAAGTAAGTTGTTGATGAAAATCCAACTTGACAGTAGTGCGCAGGATAACCATCCCCAAAACCTTTGTTCTAAAGGTTGGGAGGTCTCTCGAGGGATTCTATCTATTTGCCACACTGAATGGATATCCTTACTAAAAACCATAGTGTAGAAAGCCAGTTGTGTCAGTATCCAAACATCATCTTAATCATAGTGCAAGGGGAGGGAAGAATCTGCCCCCAAGACACTCACCATATAATCACCACGGATTGTTTGCTCAGGGGATTCGGTATCCACTTCCGTCACCTTGAGTACGCACCTAGAAAAGACAAAAACATGGGCACCCTTTAGGGGGTGACATGGTTGTGTGAGTCGACGTGATTTTAAGCTGTGGGCTGTGATTACTATGATGACCTATTTGATGAATTAAGAGTGAGTCTGATTGAAGTGCTTATTTAGTTCAAAACCTATGAAAATCTCAAGAACATACACTCTTTGTTTAGATTTTAGGAGTAACACAACAACTGTCTGCTTCTCTATGTTGTGTTTTTCACATTTTAAATCAAATTAAGATCATCCAAAATTATCAAACTGTCCAAACATGTCTGTCTCACAAGTTTAAACGGATGTTTTAGCGCATCCTTGGTCTGTTTCAGCGCATAGCCTATCTGTTTCAGCGCATCACTGCTTTGTTTTAGTGCATTTGTGCTTTGTTTCAGCACATCTGTGCTCTGTTTCGGTGTATCACTGCTCTGTTTCGATGCATCTGTGCTCTGTTTTGGCGCATCCATGGACTGTTTCGGTGCATCCATGGATTTTTTTGGTGCATAGGTAGTCTGTATTGGCGCATTCCTACATTTGAGACTACACATTTCTTTACTGATATTCAAAAATCACTCTTCTCAGTTTAGTCATTTCCATGCTCAGAGTTTGGAAGCCTACAAATTTTTTCAAAAAGTCTATAGAAAGGAAAATAAAAAAGCTAAAGAAATCTATCGATTATAAGAATTTATTGAAGAAAAGGAAATTTCTCTACCAAATTCAAAAGGTCTTGATTGAATATAGGACCTTTATTCATCGATATCATGACTATATTAGAGGTTTCGCTGATGATTATGTTGTAGAACCTTTATACTCATGAGCCTTCTTTCAAAGAAGAGCCCTTTCTCAAAGGCACAACCATAGTCAGCGTATTCACTCTTCTTATATTCCCCAACCTGCAATTAAGTACACTACTCGTCCCAATCAAATTTTGCAATAGAGAACTCAAGCACATTAGGCATTTATCCCAATCCATCTGTTTACAAAGCTATAATCAAAACTTCACAGAGTGCAAAATCATCTTTATTTTTGGTCTTTGGTTTAATTCTCACAAACAGGATTTTCATCCTTTCAATCAGGGAATCACGAGCCAAAGGTTAAAAATCTTTTAAGTGATAGAATCTTCATTCTATCTGACTTTCATATCCATCAAAATTGCACTATTTCCATTTTTTTGATTAAAAGTTAGTAGAATTTGGACAAAGCTTATGCTTGTTGTCACAAGATCTCAAAAACGCATAGAAAAAGATGAAAGAGAAAGTACAGTAAGAAAAATGGGTGATAATATTGATAGGGAAGAGAATCCTTTTCATTCTGAAGAGATAACAGAGGAAAAGCTTTGAGAAGCACAGTAGGATCCACAATTCCATACCCTAATGGAAAGGATTTTAGAACGAAACAAAGAAAGATATTTCCTTTCATTAGCTAATCAAGGAGCTAAGTTACCTATTGATTTTGACATGGAAGGGATTAAAGAAGATCCTAAAAATCCTCCTAATGAATTTAATGCCCTTACCCAACAAATAAAAGAATTACAAGGGAAAATAAAAGAAATGCAAGGAGGTGCAACAAAGAAGTATGTTTTGGATGACATATGTCCTTATCCATTTGATAGGAGACTTTGAATGTTTCTTTTTCCAAAACATTATGAAATTCCAAAATTTGATAGATATAATGGGAAAACTGAACCCATTGAACATGTGAAGGATTTCTGAAATATGAGCTTAGAATTTTCTCATGAAGATACCTAGTTAATGAGATTGTTTCCACAAAGTCTGGGTGGACAATCCATGGAGTGGCTTTGAAAAATCACTCCCCCCATCAAAACCTTTGAGGAGTTAATAAATAAATTCATATGATAATACTCCTACAACATCCAACACCAAATAACCATGCTTGATCTTTGTAAGGTGAAACAAAAAGTAGGGGAATCTTTCACTACATTTTTGCAAAGGTGGAGAAGGGTGTTTGCTAGATACTCCCATCTTGTTCCTGAAACAGAAAAGATGGATATCTTTATTGATAGTCTGAACCAACAGATTAGTTATAGACTAAACCTTCACTATCCTCAATCATTTGAAAAATTGATTGAAAACGCAATTATTATTGAAGGTGCTTTGGTCAAACGTGGGGTTCTGAAAATCAATAAGGAGGGTTCAAATTCATACAATAACAACACTGGTAACAACAATGACAAGTCATGATTTTGGACTCAAAAAAAAAATGTTGTGAATGATGGGGTAGTAGATGCTAACAATGTAAAGGTGAAGCCTACCGTCCTTAATGTGTCAGGTGTTCAATGTACCAACAATAATACTAGAAATTCTAGTACCCAAGGTAATGTTTCTAATCAAGGGAACGTGACTAATAATCATGGAAATAATTTTGGCAATAATCAGAATTCAAGTATGCCCAGGTCTTCATATTTTTTGAATCGAAGGATTTTTACTCCCTTGGGCCAATCTTTGGAATCCATTCTCAAAGAATTATTGAATCAAAATGCTATTACATTGCCACCACAAAGAGACTATGAGCCTCAAGTTAAACCACCATCGTGGAATGACTCACACTTTTGTGATTATCATAGGTGTAAAGGTCACAAGAAAAACATTTGCCAAGGGTTAAAGAATATTGTTCAGGATCTAATTGATAACCACACCATCAAGGTTGAGGGACATAATGTCAATGATAACCATCAAGCATTCAAGGACCCTCTCCCTAATTATCAAAAAGGGGAATCTTCGGATAACAAGGGAAAAAATATTAATTATGTCCATGACACCATTATCAATCATATCTATACTGACGATCGGAAAATCAATGCCATCTGAATCAAAGGTAAGCAAGAATATCGAGAGGTTAATGCTACAACATGGGGACAAGCTAAAATCATTGTCAAAGGAAGCTCATCTAAAGTGGCTCCCCCTCCAAGTCAGTAAAATTTGGTTGATCAACTATGAAAAACACCAGCCCAAATTTCTATATTGGAGCTCTTAAAATTGTCACCTGCACATAAGGATGTTCTGGAAAAGGCACTTGTTGATACAACTGTATCCCCTAATCTGGATATTGATAAATTTCAAGCCATGGTGGGACACTTGTCCCCATCCACATGTTTTTCCTTTACTAAAAAGGATGACTCATCCATAAACCATCCACATAATTCATCACTCTACTTAGAGGTCATGGTTCAGAAAGCTCGCATTAGACGTTTCCTAATAGATGGGGGAGTCGGATTAAATATTTGTACTTTGAAGGTAGTCCTAGCTTTGGGATACTCTGAAGAATCTATAGATCCATGAAGGAAGATTACAATCAAGGCATATGATGATGAGGAAAGGACATCCAAGGGCCTCATCATGCTACCAATCAGAGTGGGACCTATTGTGAAGAATACCTTTTGTCAGGTTCTAGATCAGGATCTTACTTTTAACATACTCTTGGGTCGTCCATGGATCCATGACATGCAAGTTGTTCCATCTACTTATCATTAGTGCTTAAAATTTCCATATGATGGACAAGAAGTAACAATACCTACTAATTACATTAGCAGTCAAACTTGCTCTAACCTAAGAGCAACTCAGAACACACTCGTTCACCATAATAGAGAAGCCTTGGCAGTCTCTACCTCAAAGTACAATGACCAAGCAAGAGAAATGATAACTAATTTCGATGCCAAGCTAAAATTCAAAGATGATGGGGTGGGAGAATATTCTTTATCTCTCTCTAATCTACCCAAATCTCCAAGATCCCATGGTCAACCTTCAACATCCATACAGCAGGCTACAACAACTTTAGCCTTAGCCTCAGTTCCCATCACCAATTTTAATGGGATATTTATCAAAGAAAATGAAATGGAAGATAGAGCTATCCTTGATTGGCTCTATAAAGATGAAGAAGAATCGGTACTACATGTCAAGTTACCCACAGAACAATACGGAAAAGGTTATGCTATCATGCCACAAATGGGTTATGAAGGAAATGGTCCTATAGGTAAAAGGAAAGAGAGTATTGTTGAACCTATCCAACTGAAAACTATGCACCCAAGAGATAAAACTGGATTAGGATATGGTGAAGATACAAAGAAAGAAGTAGCACAAAGACCATCAAATGAGGAGTTAGTTGAAACAATTTTGTGAATTCAAGAAAACAATTTTGACACTAACTCCAATGAATATGAATGGGACACCATCTATGATGATAAATTCTGGAGGGATAAAAAGGTGGATGTCAAAAAAAAGTTCACACCCACACTCGTACAAGGGGAAAGCTCAAGGCCTCCACTGGTTACGTTCTACAAAGAGATCATGACTCAAGTGAAACTAATTTGATTCAAAGTGAGACGGATAATCTACAGGAGAATACCATCCTAGATCTCCCATATAACGACGTTACTAATAGTATCATGACTCTAATGGCCAGTGACCTTACTCATCCCAATTATCCATTTCCTTTGGTCCATCCTAAACTTATTGATTGGGAACAAGCCACACCTATTGATGTCCCAACCTTTCCAAATGATGAAACCATTATAAATTTCCTTTTCTCATCCCAACCGGAAACAAGTTCCACCAGGGAATCACAAGATCAGAGTTTTCAACAGGAAAGTGCCAAGTTTCTCAGCTGTGAAATAAATAACATAAAAGAAAGATCTAATGGTGAAAACCTAGTAAAGGCAGTATTAGATCAAGAAAAGAAAAAAATAAAAAGTGTATCCAATGGTGAAAACCTTGCAAAGGTGCCAAAAGATGGGAAACTTGACACTCTCCCGAAACACTACCAAGAAAGGTCTTCTATCTTAATTGAACCAATAGAGGCACTCAATATAGGTACTACAAAAAATCCCAAAATCTTGCAATTGGCCGCATCTCTAACAAAAGAGGAAATTCCTGGATTCACAGAATTTCTAAAGAACAATCAAATCAGTTTTGCATGGTCCTATGTGGATATGCCCGGATTGGATCCAGATCTCATCATGCATCACCTATCCATTATGTCAGGGGAAAATCCTATAAAAAAAAAACTCAAAAAAACGCATCCACATGTTGCATTATTGGTTAAAGAGGAATTGAAAAAGCTTTCGGATGTTGGATTCATTCGGTCTATTGACTATGCAGAATGGATCTCCAATATCATACCTATCTCAAAGCTAGATGGATGGATTAGAATTTGTACAGATTTCAGAGATTTGAACAAGGCATGTCCTAAAGATGATTTTCCTCTACCCAATATTGATATGATTGTTGATTTGATAGTTGGGCATGCAATGTACTCATTAATGGATGGATTTTTAGGATACAACTAGATAAAAATTGCACCAGAAGATCAGGATAAAACAGCCTTCACATGTCCTTGGGGTACCTATTGTTGGAACATAATGCCATTTGGGTTGAAGAACGTAGGAGCTACATACCAATGTGCAATGATAATGATTTTTCATGATATGATGCATACATTCATGGAAGAGTATGTTGATGACCTCCTTTCCAAATCTAACACAAGAGAAGGACACATAGATATCTTATCTAAAATTTTCAAGCGAATGGAACAATTCAAGGTGAGACTTAACCCAAAGAAATGTGTCTTTGGAGTAAAATCTGGAAAATTGCTAGGTTATATTGTATTAGAAAAGGGAATTAAGGTGGATCCAGCTAAGGTACAAGCAATTCTTGATATGCCACCACCAAGGAACATTAGTCAATTACGCTCTTTGCAAGGATGGCTACAATCCATTTGAAGATTCATTGTCCAATTGGCGGATAAAAGTCTACCATTCACTCATCTCCTACACAAAAATATTCCATTTAAATGGGAGGACAAGTGTGAAGTAGCATTTGAATAGATAAAGCAGTATCTCATGAATGCACCAGTGTTAATTCCACTAGTGCAAGGAAAACCTCTTATACTATATATTTCATCCACGGAAGTGTCTTTAGGGGCATTATTGGCACAGGAAGACAACTCAGGAAAGGAGTGAGCCATTTATTATATCAATCGAACTTTGACAAGTCATGAGCTAAATTACACATTCATAAAAAAAGCTTGCTTAGCGGTGGTGTTCACTTCTCAAAAGTTACGACACTACATGCTAGCACATACAATAAAGCTTGTGGCCAAGATTGATCCACTTAAATATCTTTTAAGTAAGGCAACCCTAACTGGTAGGTTAGCTAAATGGGTCATGATTTTGAGTGAATTTGACATTCATTATGTGGATCGCAAGGCTATAAAGGGACAGGTAATTGTTGATTAGTTAGTAGAAGCACCACTACTAGCAGAACACCCAATACACATTGATTTTCCTGATGCCGATGTATTCACAACGGTTATTAAGCAGTCATGGGCACTTTACTTTGATGGTTCCTACACTCAGCATGGTTCAGGAGCAGGGATTCTTTCTATTACACCTCAAGGACATACCATTCCAAAATCTTACCGACTCATGTTTCCTTACACAAACAACATAGCTGAGTATGAGGCATTATTAATTGGCATGAAAATTGCAGTGGATTGGAAAATCACAGAACTTCAAGTTTTTGGTGATTCACAACTAGTTATAAATCAAATTAATGATGAATATCACACTAAGGATGATAAGTTGGTACCTTACAAAAAGATGGTGGATGATTTCAAGAAATACTTTGTGGATATCAAGTTCATCCAAATTCCACGTATTTATAATAAAACCGCCGACGCAATGGCTACAATAGCATCTTTACTCCAATTGACAGAGAATCAAACAAGGTATGATTTCCTGGTAGAATAATTGTTTTCTCTTGCCCATGATAATCCAGAACATAGACCATTTTCCACTTAACAAATTTTGATTCTCCCCTATATGGCCAAATTTACGCTTACCTAAAGGATACTGTTTTACCTTTAGATTTGTCTAGAAATCAGAAAAGAAATTTCATCCGTCAATCCTCTCGTTATACATTAATTATTGATGTCTTATATCGGGGTGGTCTGGATGGTACTCTCCTTAGATGTCTCAAATGTGATGAATCGAAAAAAGCTTTACACGAGGTGCATGGTGGTATTTGTGGGACACACTCAAGTGGACTAACTTTAGCAAAGAAACTTGTGAGATTGGGTTACTACTGGCTGACCATGGAGAAGGAATCATTCATCTTTGTGAAGAAATGTGGAAAATGTTAGATTCATGGGAATCTCATTCATGCTCCTGCTCAGGAATTACAACCCTTCACCACAACATGGCCTTTCAGTCAATGGGGATTGGACTTGGTTGGCAAGATACACCCATCATCTTCAAATAGACATAAATTTATCATTACAGCCACTGAGTATTTCACTAAGTGGATTGAAGCCATTCCATTGACAACTGTTATGGGCAAACAAATCTCTTCATTCATCTTAAATTATATCATTTGTAGATATGGTATTCCCAACTCCATTATCATAGACAATGTAGACCCTTTAAAAATTAGGATGTTGATGAACTATGTGAAAGATTTCACATCCAACATAGGTTCTCTACATCTTATTATCTGCAAGGGAATGGTCAAGTTGAAGCTTCAAACAAAACAATTCTAAAGATTTTGAAGAAAACAATGAATGAAGCAAGTAGTGATTGGCATGTCCAATTGAATCCAACATTATGGGCCTACAAAACAAGCATACGCACACCAACGAGTGCTACTCCTTATGCTTTGGTTTATGGAGCAGAAGCTATTCTACCATTGGAAGTTGAGATTCCTTCACTTCGAGTATCACTTAAGGGGCTGATCAATGATGAAGACTACAGAGTATCAAGGTTGCAAGAGCTAGAATTGCTTGATGAACGGCGTCAAACTGCAGTTAATCATTTGAAGGGGTATCAACAGATTATGTCTCATAGCTACAATCATAGAGTCAAACCATGAACTTTTCAAGTGGGTGACTTGGTTCTTAAAGAGAACCCTCGAAATCAACAGGATCGAGAAAAGAAAGGCAAATTTGCACCTAATTGGTTGGGCCCATTCGTAATCATTGCAACATATGGATCGGGGGCATATCAGTTGATAACAGCAAAAGGGGACCTATTTGAAGATCCAACCAACAACATGCATCTGAAGAAATTCTATGCCTAAAAAAATCAAAAACAATGCAAAAAGTCTTGAAAAAATCAAAAACAATGCAAAAAGTCTTGAAAAAATCAAAAACAATGCAAAAAGTCCTGAAAAAAATAAAAAACAATACAAAAAGTCCTGAAATTTGAAAAAAAAAAAAAAAGAATCATAAAATCAAGAAAAAGGTGCAATAAAATCAAATGGTGAAAACCTGGTAAACAAGCATTGTTTGTGATTTCGTTTGGCTCTCTTATCTATTAGGATACCCTTTTGCGTATTCATCTTTTCATCTGCATCGCACACATGCCTGACCAATACATTCGCATCATCTCCTTGAAACAACAAGGATTTAATCATGGCTTGATGATTCGGGTTATCCTTAGCAGTAGTTGTGTCTAAGAGGAGTCACAGTACAAGGTCATTAGGGAAAGTAAGTTCCCTTCTTGGAGCTTTCTAGCAGACAATTGATAACATGTGTCAAGAATCAGAATATCAGGAAACAACAACATGATCCAATTACATTTGAGACTGCATGACTATTTGGATAGATAATAGAAACAAAAATTGGATGATTTTAATTTGAATAAAATGAATGACAAACTTAAAGCATAAGTTGCAATTGTTGTTTTGATATTTGATGACATCATATCTTTGGAGTGATTCGATGATATACTGAATTAGAATCACGAGGAAAAAGTATGATTTTTCTTGGCTTGTTGTTTGTAAATTAATCATTAGTATTCTGCAAATTGGTCAGGGACATGCTCTACAATGTATCATTGATGACATTTCAGAATTTACATAAGAAAATGGTTAGTTTTTGTCTGTTTATGCAAACAATACTCAGGTCATCTTGGTTCAATTATACCTCGATGCTTGTATTAATTTTCTATATCAAAAATCATGAAAGCAGTACTCAAGTCATCATTGGTGCCAACATACCCTTTGATGCTTGTACTAACTTTGAACATATCAAAAGGCTCAATGATGAAAATCAAGCACAGCATGGAATGGCAAAAGAGAGAATGATTCATTTAGGATTGCATTTTTTAGGCTGTATGAGGTAGAATTTTTGAAGGTTGGTAAGTATTTCATCTATCTTTTCAAAACAAACAATTGAGTAAATTTGGACATTTGTAACATCATTTTCATGATCATTCATTTCAGATCATTTTCCGTTATCATTTACTTTATCATTATCATTGCACTTGCATACTTACATCATCATTTCATTTCATTATCATCTCATTTCATTCATCATGATCATTATCCATCATTACATACCATATGCATGGTCGTTATTTTAATCATTTGTTAATCATTCATTAACATATACATTTGCATATTTCACACACATTCATAAATAAAATTGCATCCATTTCATTCTTTTCACATCATCACTTAGGTTATCATAAGTTCATTTCCATTACATCATTATTATCATTCATATTACATCATAAATCATATCCTCTCATTTCATCAAAAGAATTTACATCTTACATCATACATTCATTACATACATCATGAAAGAAAAATCATTCAGATTACATCATATCATTATTGCATCATCATACATGACATAGCATATAAAAATAAAAACATGCATCCATAACATGTACATAAATCATCCATAACATGTGCACCAATCATCCATAACACGTGCATAATCAAATCACCACTGCATCTCATAAATCTCATCAAAACAAATGTCCAGAAATACAAGGATATCAAATGTTTCAAAAAGATAAATCAAATACAATGGCATAAATGTGTCCCACATGCCCATCACTGAGGGGCATCGGACCAAGCAGCATGACTGATGTTGCCTCCTGAGGTAGTAGGTCTCATCAGATCTCTACTCCCAAAAGCTTTGCTCTCTCATTTGACCGGTTGACCCACACTCCTAGTAGCACTCCTGGAATGACTGCGTGAATGGGTCTGAGAGCAAGTACCTGACTATGTGAAGGAAATCCTCCTCTCAGGTGGGACTGCCTCAAAATACCTCATCCTATAATACTCAGCCTCCCGACTAGTCTCCAACCCCTCTGCCACAACCTCTCCAATGGAGGTGTTCTCAACTAATCTGAGAAGCCTCTCGGCTATCCCCTCAGCCTATATGCATCTCTCTCTAAAACTGTCTCTTTCGGCTATAAGCTGAGCTACCTATGGGTCGGGAGGTAGTGGCTATGCAATCTATGCCTACAACTGACTGATGGTCCCCTGAGCCTATGCTAGCTGACTCCAAAGGGTCTGAATCTCTGCCTGTAAACCATCAATTTGTCTCTGAGACAAAGCCCTAATAATAATCCGTGGAGCTAAAGTACTCGGCTGGTCCACTACTCTGGATGTTCGTGGACTCATGTTGAAAGGCACATCAAAGAAAAATATTTGTCTCCCACCACCCCCATCATCCCCGTCATCCCCACTATCTAAGTCATCTGACTCCTCATCCTCTGAACTCTCATCGTTCACATCCATAGCCACCCCACTAATATCCTCGGCCTACTCTACCTGTACCCCTCCCTGTGCTGGTACCTGTGCCTGACCCTGTGGCTGCCCTGATGCTAGAGGTCCCTGGGGCTACTTTCACCTCACCCGTGTAGCTGACCCTCCCATCAATGGGGTAGGCTCCTCTGGACTGGTAAATCTCGAGAAGGGATGTGTGTAAAAATAGGTTGCATAGTCATCCATCATCCCTACATCGCTAACCTCTAGATGCATCACCCAGTAAGCCAATTGTAGCTCCAAGTACTCTACCCTAGCTACCTCAATGGTCACAAAAGGACCCCACTCTAGTACATCCTCTCATTTCCTAGCATAGTGTGCCACACCCTGTGGCATCATCTGTACCAATCCTAGCTGTCTCAGCACCCTCATAACCAAAAACCGCTCAATGATAAAAGGTGTCCGCCCAATCAGGTATTTGGATCTAATCACATATGGTAGCTCTATATCATCAGCCTCCCATGGTTCATAGTCCACATACAGTCGCCAAATGACACTATCTAAATCATCAAGTACACACCCCCAGTACTCTAACTTTCCCAGCCTTGGCTAGACAAGGGGCCCTATATATGCATAAACATATGGAAATCCAAGGGGATGATCTCTCTGGATGATGGGGCGTGTAATCACAAAGTGCTCCCATGCAAATATCTATAATAGAGTCACCCCACAGGAGAGACTCTTCCCATCTGTGTACATGACCTGATGAAGATCATGGTACAAATGGGCAAGCATGCATGACCCCCATGCATATCTAGTACGATGGAGAAGTATGTCCTCCAGAATCCTACCCCACCCAACTGATAGTCCCTTTTCCCTACGATCAGGACAAAGGAAACCACCGATGAATCCTACTAAAACTAAAGGCAGTGGGGCATAGCTCTCCATCATCTCCTTCCAAGGAATATCATATTCGATGACATGAGGATCCTAGAAGACCCGTTTCAGTGCATCTATCCCCCCAATCTCCTTGTGATCATAGATCACAAGCTCTCCAACCACACGAATACCCAGAATCTTATAAACATCCTCTGGAGTCACCGTGATCTCTCCTATCAGCAAATGGAAGGTGTTATGCTTGCTGTGCCACCTCTCTGCTAAAGCAGTCAATAGTGCCCTATTGACCTGATACTGCGGCATTGCCAACAAAGAACCTAATCCGCACTAATGTATGATCCCTAAATCATCCTTAGATAACCATGGAACCATCTCCCAGGTACGAGGGAATCTCTCTCTAAACTGGAGGAGGTTAAATTCCTCCTTTATCAGATCAATCAAGCAATCAAATCAGTTCAATCAATCAATCAGATCAAATCTATTATCTATCATTTGTTTTCAAGCACGAAAGCAAATTAATCTATCTATTTGTTTTTCATATTGCATGGAAGAAAATTTAATAGTCAAATCAATCAACATCTATCAGCCTTTCAATCAAGAAAGCAAATCTATCAGCCTTTCAATCGGGAAAGCAAATCTATCAGCCTTTCAATCAGGAAAGCAAATCAATCATTTCAACTATTTGTTCTTCAAACACGAAGGAAAATTTATCAAATCACACAAATCTAATCTTGATGTTTTTCAAAAGCATAAAATCAGTTGTTTAATCTAGCAACAATCATCAAGCACGCATCAATTTTTCTTCAAAAATTGAAATTCAGCAAAAATCCATGGATGCGCAAATTTACTCCATGGATGCGCTAAAATAGATTATGGATGCGCAATTTCATGAATGCGCTAATTTATCAAACAAATGCACTAAAACAGTTCATCTATGTGCTAATCTACCATCCTACGCAGGCAGGTTTCATGGATGCGCCATTTGATCTATCCAATGTGCATATTCACCTATGTGCGATTGTTTTGCACCTATGCGCCACTTTGGATGCACCGGTTTATCTAATCTATGCGCTAAAATAAAGCTCGTATGCGCCGAAATAAAATTCTATGCGCCAAAACAGAATTCACAAAAACCAAAAAAACTCAAAAAAGCATTCAAAAATCATTTAAAATTTGAGAGGTTTTGATCGACTTACCAGAGGTCCATAGGTTGTGGATCTCTTATGACGACGGGCTCGCTCAAATCGGTGGTGCTCATAATGGATCGACATCTCGCTTTTATCACCCAAAGCTCATAAATTCTCAAAGGTTACTATTCAAATGAAAATGACTTTTCACCTTTTTCACCTTTTAAAGGGGTAAAAGTGGTAAATTATTTACATTTTTACTATGTAAAGTGCTATTTCAAGAGCTAAATCGCCAAATTTTCTTTGAAATCATCTGAAAATCTTTCAAATCATCCTCCTCATCATTCTCATCATGTGATTTAGCTCTCGAGGGGGCATCATGCATCATCAGTCAAATTTATTTTTTTTCAAAATTAGGGGCAAATTCTTTGAAGCAATGCGTAAAACACATTACTTCAAAGAGGGGAAAAATGTACACATCTAAAAATGGTCACGGTTATTCAAACTTGTTAATTAATTAAATATGAATTATTTAATTAATATTCTAAAGTCATCTACATATAAATAAATTTAATTATTTATTTATATTGTTCATTCTCCCAATTCTTCTAATTTAATTAATTAAATAAGTCTATTTAATTATTGCCACTTTCCTCTTAATTAAACTAAATAAATTTAATATTTATTTATTTGATTATCACTCCATTTCTAATAGTTTGAATATTTGAATTTGAATTATGGAATATTCTTCTAATCCATCTCACTTCTCATTTAATTAAATATGATAAATATTTAATTACTTTCACTTCTCACTTAATTAAATATGGTAAGTATTTAATTAAATCTTTTTCTTTCACTTCTCACTTAATTAAATATGGTAAGTATTTAATTGACTCATTTTTCTTTCACTTCTCACACATAATTAAATAGTAATTATTTAATTTATGGAAACTTCCATTTGCACATGTCACACATAATTAAATAAATTTATTTATTTAATTAGCATTTATCCTCAACTTCAACCAATTTTCATAAATAAAGAAATAAATAACATGTTTATTTCCATTTTTGAATGAGGAAGGTTTTGTGGGTTGAAAGCATTATTCCATTTTCTTCTCAACCTTCCATATTCCTCTCAACCTCTCGATCTCACACCATTCATTCTGGCAAGTTTGAATTACAACCATTGATCTTCGCCAAATGGGTTTTTGGCTCCCAAAAATCTATAAATACAGTCATTCGGTAAGTAGATTTAATCCTAGCTTTCATACGCAATCACTATAGTCACATTTGAACCAGCATATTAGCATAATCAACATTTTAGCATTTCAATTTCATAGCTTAAAGCATATTAGCAATGCATATGCATTTTCATTAATCTCATTCTCTCAAGCTGCCATTCTACAAGCTGTTGTTTAAAACAACTGAGAGCCAGCATCTTGAAACAAATCCTTGGAGATAGAGGACAATGGGATGAATTTGAAGAAGTTGCCTGTGTTTAGAGTCTGCATTTTTCTTTCATTAATTTAGTTCCTTTAATCTAATGTTTCATTGGTGTATTACATTAGATTCATTTTGATTTACACATTCTAACGTACACAACAATTAGCAATTAGGGTTAGGGAAAAATTTAGTTAAGATTTGAAATGGAAAGCTATGATTTTTTAAGAAAATCAAATCAAGAGAGATTGCCAAAAATTAATAATAATTTAAAATTATTTGATTTGGGAGAGAAAGTTGATTTTCTTGGATTTAAAATTAATTTAATTCAAAAGCGGAGGAGCCATGATAGTAAATAATGATTTTTAATTATTTAATTTGTGGGAAAATGGAAAGTGGGATTTAAATAAATGATTTTATTTAAATTTGGAGGCAAAGACAAAAAGGACAATTAAATAATTAACGAAAATTATTTAATTATAGAGGAAAGGGAAAGTGAATAATAATTAAATAAATTTAGGAATTTATTTAATTATAGAGGGATATATGAAATTAGTGATGTATTTAAATAATTAAATATAGTTTATTTATTTTAATAATGAGGAGGAATAAAAGATAGGAATTTATTAAATAATTAAGAATTATTTAATTAATAGTTGAATTAGGATCATAGGACATAATTAAATATTTAATTATGTTGAGAGGGAATACGGTAAGTCAGAAAAATAAAATATTGCAGGCCTAGGTTATTTTTATGTGTCTATAGTTATTGTATGATCTGTGAGATTTTTCCGGACCTAGAGAGGTGGTCTTGTGGTTGCTTGTTAGTGTTAGTGCAGATTTGGCTAACCCTGTGTACTGGCACTAATTGTGGAGGATCATTTTTGTTTAAGTGTTGAGAAGGTGTTGGTGTAGATATGGGTCCCAACTAAGTAGTGGCATGGTCTTTGTTCACTTCTTTCCATTGTGGAGGTGTTTGGTGCCAACCTATATGATTTTGCATGGTTAAGGTGTATATGTTTCCTTTATGCCAACCTAATTAAGATTGTCTTAGGTTGTGGAGAGTTAAATGAGGAGAATTATTGTGTGGATCAAGTGCAAAGTGTGTGATATGAAAGATGTGAATGTGATCAAGTGTGATGAACTGAGTGTGAGCTTTAAAGCCTATGAATTCTAGATGTAGTGAATAGAAGGTTTCTACATTTCAATTTGTTTGATGAGTTATTTGTGCTTCAGTGGAATTGCACCTTCAACATATGATGTGTTTGGAATTTTTGGTATTGATGTCAACACATGCTGGTGTTGTCATTGATGTCCTACTTCAGTATAGTTGTAAAGGTTGTCTTGACTTGTGTTCAAGGATATCATTATAGTTGGAAAGTGTTTTATGTTATAGATTTTTTAGATGTATATGTTTTATAGAGATGTTAGTGATGTTGTTGATGAAGTTGCTTCACTTGGTTTCCAAGTTCTTTTGAGAAAATTTGAATAAAATAGAGTTCAATATGATAGAATGGTGTTCAATGTTTTGCTCCACATTTATACATGATTGAGTATATGTTCATGTGGTTTGGACATGATGCTCAAAGGTGTTCAAAGGTTTCATATCTAGAGTTTTAGATTTTGGACCGTACTATAGTGGAAGATGTGTTTGATAGTATGTCTATCTAGTGAAACAGGGTTTCTAGGAGAAATGAGATTTCTTCGCATTACTCCACAGTGAAGGTTTTAGTGTTGTGGATCTAGGAACATGCTTATATCATTTGTATATACCTTCCCTTGAATAGGGTGGTGTTCAGTGTTTCGCTCCACATTTCTTCATGAATGAATATATGCTCATGTGGTTTAGATGTGATGCTCAAAGGTGTTCAAAGGTTTCATATCTAGATTTTTATGTTTTGGATCATACTATAGTGGAAGATGTGTTTAACAGTATGTTTATCTAGTGAAACAAGGTTTCTAGGAGAGATGATATTGCTTTGCATGTCTCCACAGTGAAGGTTTTAGTGTTGCAGATCTAGGAAAATGCTTATATCATTTGTATATATCTTCCCTTGAATAGAGTGGTGTTCATTATTTTGCTCCACATTTCTTCATGAATGAATACATGCTCATGTGGTTTGGATGTGATGCTCAAAGGTGTTCAAAGGTTTCATATCTAGATTTTTAGGTTTTGGATCGTACTCTAGTGGAAGATGTGTTTGACAGTATATCTATCTAATGAAACATGGTTTCTAGGAGAAATGAGATTGCTCCAAATTTCTCCATAGTGAAGGTTTTAGTGTTGCGGATCTAGGAACATGCTTATATCATTTGTATATGCCTTCCCTTGAAGTTTCAAGTGTTGAGTTATTTTGCAAAGTTGTCTGGTGTGTTGGATGTATGTGTCAATATGTTTGGTTGCATAAAATGAAGTTTTGAATGAACAAGACAACTGAGAGGGGGGTGAATTAGCTGTAGAAAAATAAAACATCAAAAACCCTCAAAAATAATTAGATCCACATAAATTCAATAAACCCTTATTCTATTAAAGTGATTAAACAAGAAATGTAGATAACATAAACTAAAATAAAAACACCATACACAAGAGAACACTATATTTACATGGAAAACATAATGAGGGAAAAACCATGGTGAGGATTAGCTCACAATATAAGTAATTGAAAAATTGGTACAAGGGCTCACTACTAGAATAGGATGCACTATCCAAAAAGGCTTACAGTTAGGGCTCATTGTCATAGAAAGATCACAAGAAGATAAAAGAGATTTTTTTGGGTAGAAAAAATCTCAATGCAACAAGGAATCCACCACAAATGCTCTAGAAATCTCATAGCTTTGCATGAAATATTTCAGACACCTTCAACTCACTGCCTTCAAGAATCCAATACTTGAAATTCACACTATTGTGCTCAAATTTGCATCATACACAACAATCGCATTGATCTCGCAGCTATCTTGCTTCTCTCTTGCATCTCACAACAACATTACTCTTATTTATATCAACCTCATCCTTGAAAACCTTCTCCAAGGTCGACAACTATTTTTCATACTTACAAATTCAAATTAGGTTGACACCTAAAATTATTTTAGTGGATAGAAATTAAGGCAACCTATATAAATCCTTAATTAGGACCCAAATGAATCCTAACACACCTCAACACGCCTCCACAAGCCTCACATTTAGTGTTAACACAAGGTCAACCAACATCTATGCTAAACACCATAAAAATTTAAGTACATGCTTCCTTAAATTCAATCTAAAATTTATGGACAACAAAATTCACTTGAACACAGTCTAGAATAATCTTTGAACTAATTGAGATCCATCAAACATTTCATCCAAACTTGCATCATACAAATACTTCAACTTAGGACAAATGTTAAACCTTATTCGCACACTAACACATGAAACACACCATACTATACCAAATCAAGTAAACCCTTGAATAATGAAATATACAAGCACTATAAGAAACTTCCCAAATCCATACATTCTGAATCCAAACTGCAAAGAAACATAGAGAAAATACATTTCTCCCAGGCCATAGAAAACATCACTGAAAAAATTGGTTCACACATTGGTGAAAATATCTCTTTGTACACTGATCTAGAAAACCAAATTATGAATTTAGAAACCTCTAACAACCCTAAACAACATATAAAATATGTAAGGAAATCTTAAGGTGTGGAACAAACTCTCCTAATGTCAAAACTCGGAGAAGAATGCAGATATGTCTTTAAATTTTAGAATTATAGTTCATTAAGATGCACATGAAAGGAATAACCTAATAAAGAAATAAACACATACACAATTAGACACTAGATTTACATGGGAAAACTCTTACGAGAAAAAAAAACCCACACTCCAAAAAAAAAATCACTTGTATTACAGTAATTGAATTACATACAAGTTACAGACTCTCCTTTCAGATAATCAATCTCACAGCAGCAACATTTCTCTGATCAACCTTGCACAGAACAAATTTTGATCACACTTTGTTATTTCTTACTATTCCAATGCTCATACAACATACAGTTCAAAACACTAACTACTTTGAACATTTGATCAGTTACAATACATTGCTATTTATCCCATAGTCATGGTCCATTCGTTCTCTCAACCAACAATTCAGTTCAGCTTCCTTCAATTGCATCACATATCAGTGAGACACCAGATTGTGTCTCACCGATGCCAAATTTCCCATTTAACAATCACACACTACACATTCTTCTATCACTCTATCACTCTGATTTGGTGAGTCTCTCTTAACAAAAGACCATCGGGCTAAGATCTTGCCTCAGAGGGAGTCTCCAAAGCTCATCTGACAGTTCATGTCATACCGAAGGTTTTTATTTTTTCATCTCCCATCAGGAAGACTTACCCCAATCAATTCCATCAGGCTTACCACTATAGATGAGATGATAATCCAAAGCTAGGCCGAAGACCCAGGTTATTCTAATGCCATTCAGGAATGGTCCATCGGCAAGACTTACTCCGATGAGGTTCCATCGGAGAGAGATCCAAAACCGGTGTGAGATTCCAAAGCTCCTTTGATGATATAATTCAGTCTGATGACCTTCCATCAAAATGAGTCTCTTTGATGATTTTACACATAAGAACTTCACAAACTTGTTCAGATCGACAAGAGTCACACTGATCACATCTCATCGATCAGATTGGCACTGTCGATATGACACATATCGAAGTCCAATGTCAACCTGATTGCTTTCATCGGAAAGACCAGTCACTAGTCACACCAACTTGATCAAGTCCATTATTTAGAGCTAAGCTGCTTTTCGGTAAGACATTCCAAGAGTCTCATCGATTTTTCTCTTTCAGGAGTTTCATGTCAATAAGTTTGAGGCACATTTTCCAAAAATCTCCCACTTGACGAAGATCTTACTGACACCTCCAGAGCATTCAAAAACTACTGAGATTCATGGGAACCAAGACCCATCGAACTGGCACACCACCTATACTTGTCCGTGCTCACTGGTTTCGTCAATGCATCTATGAAATTTTCCAAAGTATCCACTTTTTCTAGACAAACCTTTCCATATTCCACCATATCTCATACAAAGTGATATTGCACATCAATATGTTTCGTCCTGACATGGAAAGTAGGATTTTTCACCAGAAAAATATCACTTTGACTGTCACAGTAAATTGTAGTCTGCCCCGCATCAAACCCAATGTATAACACAAACATTTTAACCAAGTTGCTTCTTTACAGGCGTGTGTAGCTTCCATGTATTCTACCTCCGTAGTGGACAAAGCGACTATAGTCTGTCACTTGCTCATCCAACTAACAACACCACCATTCACCATGAAAATATATCCACTGGTGGATCTATTGCTATCAATGTCCCCTGCCCAATCAGAATCCACATACCCATGAATGTTGAGAGTCTTCTATGATCTAGCCAAATTGTCATGGTAACACAAAGCATATTTTGAAGTGCCCTTCAGATATCTAAACACTCTTTTCACAGCATCCCAATGTGGCCTTCCTAGATTTTCCATAAAATGAATAAGTACTCCCACTGCTTGGGAAATGTATGGCCTTGTATAGACTATTGCATACATTAAACTACCAACTGGACTTGCATAAGGCATCCTAGTCATGTCCTCCATCTCAAAAGGAGATTTTGGACAATCTTCAATAGATAGCTTCGTTCCTTGCAAAATTGGAATAACTAGATGCTTGCAATCAGTCATACCAAACCTCTCCAAAATAGTGTTAATATACTTACTCTAGCTAAGCCAAATTTTTCTACTCTTTCTGTCTCTAGTGATTTCCATCCCCAGAATCTACCTAGCTGCACCTAGATCTTTCATTTCAAATTTTGCAAACAACTAAGATTTTAAATCAAAAATCATAAACTTACTATTCCCAATGAATAACATATCATCAACGTAGAGGGAAATGATAAGAATACGATCATTTTTCAGTTTTGAAGTACACACAATGATCTGATTTCGATCTTACAAAACCCAATGACAAAAAAATGTGTCAAATTTCTAGTACCACATTCTAGGAGATTTTTTTAATCCATACAAAGATTTTTTTAACTTGCAAACCAAATTTTCTTTACCTTTTTTCACAAAGTTCTCTGGCTAGGACACAAATTTCTTCTTCAAGATCACCATGAAGAAACCTTGTCTTCACATCCATCTGTTCGATCTCTAAATCATATGCAGCTGCAAGTGACAAAAGAAATCTGACAGATGTCAGCTTTGCTATTGGAGACAAAATTTCCCCTTAATCAATTCCCTCTACCTAGGAATATCCCTTTACAACCAACCTTGCTTTATACTTTTCAATACAGCCATCCAAACCAATTTTCTTTTCAAATACCCATTTACATCCCACAAGCTTTCTACCTTTAGGCAATGGAACCAGATCCCAAGTATCATTTTTCCTTAATGATGTCATTGCTTCATTCATGGCTTCCAACCAGGAATTTGAATCAGACATTTCAGTTGCCTCTTTTATAGTCCTAGGCTCATTTGCATCAATAATCAAAGCATAGGCACAACTAGAATCCAACATAGAGAATCCATACCTATCTGGTTGTCACCTTTCATGTGTAGACCTCCTCACAGGTTGAGACTGAGGATATTGTTCATCATCTTGCTCAAAACTTTCAGAGTTTCTTGAGCTCTCCTCAGATTTAGGTAGCTTTTGAATTTTTAATTCCTCTTTATCTGGTGTGGGAGGAACTTCAACTACATCCTTTTTATTTTCTAATTTTGTCTCTAACTACAGATCCAAAGTAGAAGGCTTCAGCTCATGAAAAATAACACTTATGTTGTACAAAACCTTCTCAGTCTCAAGATTCCAAAGTTTGTATCCTTTTATGCCAGCACTATAGCCAATAAAAATACATTAATAGCCTTGTTCTCCATTTTAGATATTTTTTCATTTGGCACATATGCATATGCCTCACAGCCAAAGACTCAAATATGTCTTAGAGAGGGCTTCTTTCCAAACCATGCTTCCAAAGGTGTTTTATCAACAAGGGCAAAGTTAGGGGAACAATTTATTAAGTAGCATGATATTGCAACTGCCTCGGCCCAGAATTTCTCCTCCAAGCCAACACTACTCAACATACCTCTTTCCCTTTCCATCACTGTCCTATTGAACCTTTCAACAAGTCCATTTTTCTGCAAAGTGTAGGGTGTAGTTTTATGTCTTTTAATTCCATGATCTTTGCAGTACCTTTCAAACTCATCAGACAAAACTCACTACCATTTTCAATCCTTAAACACTTTATTTTTCTTCTAGTCTGATTTTCCACAAGGTTTTTAAATTCCTTAAAATGATTGAACACTTCTGATTTACTTTTTATAAAATACAAAAATGCCCTTCTTGAATAGTCATCAATAAAAGAAACATAATATTTATATTTCGATAATGAAAGAAAATTCACTAGACCACACACATCAAAATGAATGTAATCAAGTATAGAAGAAGATTTATGAGCACTAGAATAAAATGAAACATGATGTTGTTTGCTATATATACAATGCTCAAAAAATTTGAATTCAAGGTTATAGTCGTCAAGCCCTTCAACCAGGTTTTTATATTTCAATTTTTAAACATTTTTCTCCAATGTGGCCAAGCCTATGATAGCACAACATTGTTTTCTCAATTGGAAGCTTCATCTCCAAATAATTAGCTCTTGCTAGAACAATCGTCCCTTTCCCTACATGTTCAGATTTACATGGTTTTTCAAAAACATTGTTGCATTGAACTGCATAGGCATCCAACTTATACATAGTACCCACTCGAGCACCATTTTCCAAAATAATAGAGCCTCTATTCATCTTACAAACACCATTATAGAAAGAGACATGTACACCAACATCATTCAACTTACTAACAAAAAGTAAATTTTGAGCCAGACTTGGTATATGCATTACATCATTGATTCCCTTCACTCTTCCATTAGGGAACTGAATTCTAACTCTTCCATAGCTAACTATTTTCAGAGATGAATTGCTTTCCAAATACACCTTTCCACCATAGTATTTTTCATACTTTGTAAACCAGTCTCTACGAGATGTCATGTGGAAAGATGCTCCAGAATCAATCAGTCAGACATCATCTGACACCCGAGTTTCCAAGTTTGCAATGAAGTCATCCGCTTTACTCTAAGAAGAATAATTGTCAGAAGAGTTCTTCTTCTTCTTATTTTTCTCCTCTTTGCAATCCTTTCGAGTATGACGAGGCTGCCCATAGTTCCAGTACTTCACCTTGGACTTCTTGCCAAGAGACTTTGATCTCCCTTCCAATTTTGATTTGGACTTCTTTTTGTTCTTCTTTCCCTTTTCTTTCGATCTGCCTCGAATAGAAAGAGCCCCATTCGCCATCTTAGAAGATTTCCTTCTCATCTCTTATGATAACAAAGAAGCAATGACATCTTCCATCTTAAAAGTGGATGTCATACTCCTAATAGCCATCACCAAGTGATCCCAAGAATCCGAAAAAGAACATAACAATAGCATACAATGATCTTCTTCATCAGTATTCACACCCACAAATGTTAACTGAGTAAAGACACATAAAATTGACCTTGACCAGTGAACTCAATTTTCTCCATAATTCTTCTAAACATAATTAAAATACTTGATTATGTTTGTCTATCCAAATTCAACTATTAATTAAATGATTCTTAATTATTTAATTAATTCATATCTTTTATTCTTCCTAATTTTTTAAATAAATAAATCATATTTATTTTATTTAAATGCATCTCTAATTTCTAAAGTCCTCCTCAATTAAATAAATTCTTTAATTTATTTAATCCAGTATTCCCTCTTGATTATTTAAATAAATAAATTTTATTTATTTAAATATGTCTCTAAATTCTAATGTCTTCTCTTAATTAAATAAATCCTCCATAATTTATTTAATTATTGGTCCACTTCCTCCACAATTAAATAATTAAAATTAATTATTTAATTGTCTCATTTAATTTTTCTCCAAATTTAAATAAAATTATTTATTTAAATTTCCCTCTCTCCAAGTAAATAATTTTAAATTATTATTTACTATCACATGACCCCACCTTTTTGAATTAAATTAATTTTAAATTTAAAATATTATCTTCCTCCATAAATCAAGTAATTTCTAATATTATTTGATTTTCCAACTGCCTCCTTTTTCTGTGCCAATCTTATCTCATTGACATGCTTTCTTGTCCCTTGATTTGATTTTCTCAAATCAAAATCTTGTCCACTCATTTGAATTCACCCTAATGTTTCTCTAACCCTAATTGTGGGTTGTCATATTGAATATTTTCCATTGATTCTAGGGAATTTGTCAATCTTCAATCTTGGTCATTCCCCCAAAATTACATTTTCTATAAAAAGGCAATTTTTCTCTCATTTTACCACCTCTTAATCTCTTAACTTTATGCAATCTTATTTTAGGCACTCTTATTCTCTTGCATTCTTGACATCTTAGAATTTTGGCATTCTTTAGGCATACTTTAGGCTTTTCTTACTAGTTGCATAGTTGCATAGTGTAGCATTTTGATTCAAATCCTTCAAATTTTGCTTTGGTCTTGGCATAGTCATTGTTGCTCCCACAAAATCTGAGGGCAAACATCATATTGCAACAAATAGAGAAGGTTTAATGGAGGTCAATCATGGAGGTTGAAGAATTTTGGTAAACTCTTTCCTTTTGTTTTCATTTTTTCTCCTATGTGCTTCATTATTTACTTTTTTATTTTATTTTATTATGCTCTAATCATGCTAACCTAAATTTACCCTTAGTTACATTGGGAAATCAGCATGTTAAAAGTATTCAAATGATCAGCAACAAACGCTCCTTCCTGCATTTTCAAAGAGAACAACTTCTTCCTTAAGAATAGCTTATTCACCAAGGACTTGCCCTAATAAATATCACCAAGTTTCTTCCACAAAGAGGCTACAGTCTTCTCTTCATGAACATTCATGAGAACAGATTCTGCTAAATAGAGTTTTATCAACCCTTTTGCCTTTCGATCTTCTAGTTCCCATTCTTCTTGCTTCATGCTAGAAGTTTTCATTCCAGACACAACAACCCAAAGATCACGATCAACCAACAGATCTTCCATTTTGAGTTTCCACAACTCAAAATTGCTGCCATTGAATTTCTCAATTTCAATCTTTCTTGATGTACTTTCCATTGCCATCACAATCTATAATTTCAATTACCAGACTTCTACAAGTCTCCCACTA
>CM021107.1:94704163-94938968 GCA_007115665.2 Sequoiadendron giganteum | reverse complement strand
AAGCAATCCTATGATAGAAATTTAAAATCTGGAATTTATCAATCCTAGGATAGTCACCAAACTTTATTCCATGCTGGTTAAAATGAATCCAATGCTTGTTGTGAAGAAAAATCTTCACTTAGTGTAGAAAATCATCATTTGGATTTAAAACTCAACCACTTGTTTGTTGTGATTGCTGGGTAATAGGTTTATGCTCTCCCCTTTACTGGGTGACCAAAACACCAGACTTATCTTTTTCATTTTATGCATTTCATGTTTTATTAAATCCTTTAGAAGGCCTGCCATACTGGAAAAGTACTCACCCTACGAGAACGACCTAAGTGGGAATAACCAAAGTCAGGTTTTTCAACCCATTATAATCAAAAGTGAATTTTGGCGAAACCTATATTCAACAGAAGTGAGCAAGATAACCATCCCCAAAATCTTTGTTCTAAAGATTGGGAGGTCTCCTAAGGGAGTTCATCTATTGCCACGTCAAACACAAACCTTTACTATGAACGATAGTGTAGAAAGCTAGCCATGTTAGTATCCAAACATCATTTTAATCATGGTGCAAGGGGAGGGAAGAATCTGCCCCCAAGACACTAACCATACAATTGCCACAGATTGTTTGCTCAAGGGATCAAGATATCTAACCTTGAGTATGCACCTGGAAAAGACAAAAAACACGGGTGCCCTCTAGGGGGTGACACGGCTGTATGAGTCGACACGATTTTAAGTTGTGGGCTGTGATTCCTATGATGACCTATTTGAAAACTAAGAGTGAGTCTGTTTGAATTGCTTATCTTGTGAAAAACCTATGGAAATCTCAAGAAAATACACTCTTTGTTTAGATTTTAGGATTAACAAAACAACTGTCTGCTATTGTATGCCGTGTTTTTCACATTTAAATTAGATTAAGATTATCTGAAAATATCAAACTGTCAAAACATGTCTGTCTCAGAAAAATAATTGGATAGTTTAACGCATCCTTGGCCCATTTTGGCGCATATGTGCTCTATTTTGGTGCATCTATTCTTTGTTTCAGCGCATCTGTGCTCTGTTTTAACGCATTTGTGCTCTGTTTCAGTGCATCTATGCTCTATTTCGGTGCATCAGTGCTTTGTTTTAGCGCATATGTTCTCTATTTTAACGCATATGTGCTCTATTTCGGCGCATCTGTGTTCTGAGCCTAGGTAATTTTTTGACATTCAGAAAATCAGTCATCTTAGTCTAGTCTTTTTCTATGCTCAGGGTTTGGAGGTCTGCAACTTTTGTGAAAAAGTCCCTAGAGAGGAAGATTAGGAAGCCAAAGAAATCTATCAGTTATAAGAAGTTATTGAAAAAGAGGAAATTTTTATACCAAATTCGAAAGGTCTTGCTTGAACACAAGACCTTTATTCATCGATATCATGACTTTATTAGAGGTTTCACTGACGATTATGTTGTAGAACCTTTATGCTCATGAGCCTTCTTTCAAAGAAGAGCCCTTTCTCAAAGGCACAACCAAATTCAATGTATTTGTTCCTCTTATATTCCCCAACGTGCAATTGTATACTCTACTCGTCCTAATCAATTTTTGCAATAGAGAACTCAAGCACATTAGGCATTTATCACAAATCCATCTTTTTACAAAGCTACGATCAAACTTCACAAAGTGGAAAATCATCTTTATTTTGATCTTTGATTTAATTCCTGCAAACATGATTTTCATCCTTTCAATCAGGGAATCACGAGCTAAAGATTAGAAATCTCTTAAGTCATAGAATCTTCATTCTATCCTAACTTTCATATCCATCAAAATTGCACTATTTCATTCTTTTGATCAAAAGTTAGTAGAAATTGGGCAAAGCTTATGCCTGTTGTCACAAGAGCTTGAAAGCACATAGAAAAAGACGAAAGAGAAAGTACAGTAAGCAAAATGGGTGATAATAATGATATGGAAGATAATCCTTTTCATAATTCAAATACTGAAGAGATAATGGAAGAAAAGCTTCAAGAAGCAGAGCAAGATCCCCAATTCCCTACTCTTATGGAAAGGATTTTAGAATGAAACAAGGAAAGATATTTCCTTTCAGTAGCTAATCAAGGAGCTAAGTTACCTGCCGATTTTGACACATAAGGGATTAAAGAAAATCCTGAAGCCCCTCTTAATGATTTTAATGCTCTTACTCTATAGTTAAAATCATTAGAAATGAAAATGAAAGAAATCCAAGGGGGTACAAAAAAGAAGTATGTTTTGGATCATATATGTCCTTATCCATTTGACAGACTCTTCAAATGATTCATTTTCCAAAACATTGTGAAATCCCTAAATTTGATAGGTATAATGGGAAAACTGACCCCATTGAGCATGTGAGGGATTTTTGAAATATGAGCTTAGAATTTGCTCATGAAGATACCTACTTAATGCGATTATTTCCATGAAGTCTAGGTGGAAAATCCATGGTGTGGCTTTCAAAGATCACTCCCCCCATCAAAAATTTTGAGGAGTTGATAAATAAATTTATATCACAATATTCCTACAACATCCAACACCAGATAACCATGCTTGATCTTTGTAAGGTGAAACAAAAGGTAGGGGAATCTTTCACCACTTTTTTACAAAGGTGGAGAAGGGTATTTTCTAGATACTCCCATCCTGTTCCTGAAACAAAAAAGATGGAGATCTTTATTGATAATCTGAATCAAGAGATGAGTTATAGACTAAACCTTCACCATCCTCAATCATTTGAAAAATTGATTGAAAACACAATTACTATTGAAGGTGCCTTGGTTAAGCACAGAGTTCTGAAAATTGATAAAGAGGGTTCAAATTCATACAACATCAACAACAATAGCAAAAAAAATGATAAGTCACGATTTTGGACTCGAAATAAAAATGTTGTGAATGATGAGGTAGTAGATGCTAACAAAGTGAATGTGAAGCCTACCATCCTTAATGTATCAGGTGTCCAACGTAGCAATAATGCTGGAAATTCTAGTACCCAAGGTAATGTTTTCAATCAAGGGAATTGACTAATAATCATGGAAATAATTTTGGCAATAATCAAATTTCAAATGTGCCTAGATCTTAATATTTTTCAAATCGACGGAGTTTTACTCCCTTGGGCCAATCTTTGGAATCCATTCTCAAAGAATTATTGAATTAAAATGCTATTACATTGCCACCATAAAGAGACTATGAGCCTAGGGTTAAACCACCATCGTGGAATGACTCACACTTTTGTGATTATCATAGGTGTAAAGGTCATAAGACAAATAATTTCCAAGGGTTAAATAATGCTGTTAAAGATTTGATTGATAATCGTACCATTATAGTTGAGGGACATAATGTCAATGATGACCATCAGGCATTCAAGGATCCTCTCCATAATTATCAAAAGGGGTAATCTTCAGGTGACAAGGGAAAGAATGTTAATTATGTCCATGACACTATTATCAATCATATTTATATTGATGATCAGCAAATCAATGCTATCCAAATCAAAGGTAAGCAAGAATATCAAGAGGTCAATGCTACGACACGGGGACAAGCCAAAATCATTGTCAAAGGAAGCTCATCTAAATCAATAGTTCCTCCTCCAAGTCAATACAATTTGGTTGATCAACTATGAAAAAAAATCAGCCCAAATTTCTATCTTGGAGCTCTTAAAGTTATCGCCTACGCATAACGACATTCTGTAAAAGGCACTTCTTGATACAACTGTCTCTCCTAATCTGGATATCAATAAATTCCAAGCCATGGTGGGACACTTGTCCTCATCCGCATGTTTATACTTTACTAAGAAGGATGAATGATCCATGACCCATCCACATAACTCATCACTTTACCTAGAGGTTATGGTTCACAAAGCTCGAATTAGATGTGTTCTAATAGATGGGGGAGCCAGATTAAATATTTTTACTTTGAAATTGGTCCTCGCTTTGGGATATTCTGAAGAATCTATAGATCCACAAAGGAAGATTGCAATCAAGGAATATGATGATGAGGAAAGAGCTTCCAAAGGCCTCATTATGCTACCAATCAGAGTGGAACCTATTGTGAAGAATACCTTTTGTCAGGTACTAGATCGGGATCTATCCTATAACATACTCTTGGGTTGTCCATGGATCCATGACATGCAAGTTTCCCCATCTACTTATCATCAATTCTTGAAGTTTCCATATGATGGACAAGAAGTAATGATACCTGCTGATCACATTAGCATTCAAACTTGCTCTAACCTAAGAGCAACTCAGGACACACTCGTCCCACATAATAGAGAGGCTTTCACCATCTCTACCTCCAAATACAATGTGCAAGCATGAGAAATGATAAGTAATTTTGGCGCCAAGCTAAAATTGAAAGATAATGGAGTGGGAGAATATTCTTTATCTCTCTCTAATCTACCCATATCTCAAAGATCCCACGGTCAACCATCAACATCCATACAACAAGCTACAACAACTTTAGCCTCCGCTTCAGTTCCTATCACCAATTTTAATGGAGTGTTTATCAAAGAAAATGAAATCGAAGATAGATCTATCCTTGATTGGCTCTATAAAGATGAAGAAGAATCATTACAACATATCAAATTACCCACAGAACAATATGGAAAAGGTTATGCAGTAATGCAGCAAATGGGTTATGAAGGAAATGGCCCTATAGTTAAAAGAAAAGAGGGTATCATTGAACCTATCCAACTAAAAACAATGCACCCAAAAGATAAGGCTAGGTTAGGATATGGTGAAGATACAAAGGAATAAGTGGTAAAAAGAATGTCTAAAGAGGAGTTAACTGAAACAATCCTGAGAATTCAAGCAAATAATTCTGACACTGACTCTAATGAATATGAATGAGACAACTTCTCTGATGATACATTCATCTCTAAGAAAATGGTGGATGTTGTACACATCTAAAAATGGTCACGGTTATTCAAACTTGTTAATTAATTAAATATGAATTATTTAATTAATATTCAAAAGTCATCTACATATAAATAAATTTAATTATTTATTTATATTGTTCATTCTTCCAATTCTTCAAATTTAATTTATTAAATAAGTCTATTTAATTATTCCCACTTTCCTCTTAATTAAACTAACTAAATTTAATATTTATTTATTTGATTATTACTCCATTTCTAATAGTTTGAATATTTGAATTTGAATTATGGAATATTCATCTAATTACTCTCACTTATCATTTAATTAAATATGATAAATATTTAATTACTTTCACTCCTCACTTAATTAAATATGGTAAGTATTTAATTAATTCTTTTTCTTTCACTCCTCACTTAATTAAATATGGTAAGTATTTAATTAACTCATTTTTTTTTCACTTCTCACACATAATTAAATAGTAATTATTTAATTTATGGAAACTTCCATTTGCACATGTCACACATAATTAAATAGATTTATTTATTTAATTAGCATTTATCCTCAACTTCAACCAATCTTCATAAATAAAGAAATAAATGCCATGTTTATTTCCATTTTTGAATGAGGAAGGTTTTGTGGGTTGAAAGCATTCTTCCATTTTCTTCTCAACCTTCCATATTCCTCTCAACCTCTTGATCTCACACCGTTCATTCTAGCAAGTTTGAATTAAAACCGTTGATCTTTGCCAAATGGGTTTTTGCCTCCCAAAAATCTATAAATACAGCCATTCGGTAAGTAGATATCATCCTAGCTTTCATACACAATCACTATAGTCACATTTGAACAAGCATATTACCATAATTAGCATTTTAGCATTTCAATTTCATAGCTTAGAGCATATTAGCAATGCACATGCATTTTCATTAATCTCATTCTCTCAAGCTGCCATTCTACAAGTTGTTGTTTAAAACAACTGAGAGCCAGCATCTTGAAACGAATCCTTGGAGATAGAGGACAATGGGACAAATTTGAAGAAGCTGCCTCTATTTAGAGTTTGCGTTTTTCTTTCTTTAATTTAGTTTCTTTAATCTAATGTTTCATTGGTGCATTGGATTAGATTCATTTTGATTTACACAATCTAACGTACACATTTTTGGCGCCGACCGTGGGGCCAAGCCCCACATTTAATATTTTTTTTGCAGATTTTTCTGGCAGGTGATGGACTAAAATCGCATTCTGGCGCATACGAGTCTCGGTTCGGCGCATACTAAGACTGTTTTAGTGCATTGATGATATATTTTGGTGCATCCATTAACTGTTTCGATGCATCCATGGTTTGTTTCGACGCATAGACTCTCTATTTCGACGCATCCCCATAAGATCTTTTGGCGCATCCATGGCCTGTTTCGGCGCATACATAACCTGTTTCGGTGCATATAGTTGTAGAAATTTTAAATTATGATTTCGACGCCATCCGCGGATAGAATTTTTCAAATTTTATTTTAATGGAATGAAGCAACCCTAGGGTAGACATTTAAATCTGAATTGACCAATCCTAGGACAGTCACCAAACATAAATTTCTTTTGGTTAAAATGAATTCCATGTTTTTGGTGAAGCAACATCTTCACTTAGTGTAGAGACTTGTTAATTTGGGATTTAAAATTGAACCATTATTGTTTATTGTGATTGTGGGTAATAGGTTTATGCTCTCCCCTTAATTGGGTGATCAGAACGCCATACTTACCTTTTATTTTTTGCAATTTAATGCTTTATTACATCCTTTAGAAGGTTTGCTCTTGTGGGAAAAAGTACTCACCCAAGAGGAACGACCTAAGTGGGAACACCTAAAGCCAAGATTTCCAACCCACTTTAATCAAAAGGAAGTTGTTGATGAAAATCCAACTTGACAGTAGTGCATAGGATAACCATGCCCAAAACCTTTGTTCTAAAGGTTGGGAGGTCTCTCAAGGGAGTCTATCTATTTGCCACACTGAATGGATATCCTTACTAAAAATAATAGTGTAGAAAGCTAGCCATGTCAGTATCCAAACATCATCTTAATCACAGTGCAAGGGGAGGGAAGAATCTGCCCCCAAGACACTCACCATATAATTGCAATAGATTGTTTGCTCAACGGATTCGGTATCCACTTCCGTCACCTTGAGTACGCACCTGGAAAAGACAAAAACATGAGCGCCCTTTAGGGGGTGACATGGTTGTGTGAGTCGACACGATTTTAAGCTATGGGCTGTGATTACTATGATGAACTATTTGAAAAATTAAGAGTGAGTCTGATTGAAGTGCTTATTTAGTTCAAAACCTGTGAAAATCTCAAGAACATACAGTCTTTGTTTAGATTTTAGGATTAACACAACAACTATCTGCTTCTCTATGCTATGTTTTTCACATTTTAAATCAAATTAAGATCATCCGAAATTATCAAACTATCCAAACATGTCTATCTCAGAAGTTTAAACGGATGTTTTAGTGCATCCATGGTCTGTTTCGACGCATAGCCTATCTGTTTCAGCACATCGCTGCTATGTTTTGGCGCATCTGTGCTCTGTTTCAGCGCATTGCTGCTCTATTTCGATGCATCGCTGCTCTGTTTCAGTGCATTTTTGCTTTGTTTCGATGCATCCATGGACTGTTTTGATGCATCCATGGATTTTTCTGGCGCATAGGTAGTCTGTTTTGGCGCATTCCTACATCTGAGACTAGACATTTCTTTACTGATATTCAAAAATCAATCTTCTCAGTTTAGTCTTTTCCATGCTCAGAGTTTGGAAGTCTACAACTTTTGTCAAAATGTCTATAGAAAGGAAAATAAAAAATTCAAAGAAATCTATCAGTTATAAGAAGTTATTGAAGAAAAGCAAATTTCTCTACCAAAGTCAAAAGATCTGGCTTTAATACATGACCTTTATTCATCAATATCACGACTATATTAGAGGTTTCACTGACGATTATACTGTAGAACCTTTATACTCACGAGCCTTCTTTCAAAGAAGAGCCCTTTCTCAAAGGCACAACCATAGTCAGCGTATTCGCTCTTCTTATATTCCCCAACTTGCAATTATGTACACTACTCATCCCAATTAAATTCTGCAATAGAGAACTCAAGCACATTAGGCATTTATCCCAATCCATCTTTTTACAAAGCTATAATCAAAACTTCACAAAGTGCAAAATCATCTTTATTTTTGGTCTTTGGTTTAATTCCCATAAACAGGATTTTCATCCTTTCAATCAAGGAATCATGAGCCAAAGGTTAAAAATCTTTTAAGTCATAGAATCTTCATTCTATCCGACTTTCATATCCATCAAAATTGCACTATTTCCATTTCTTTTGATTAAAAGTTAGTAGAATTTGGACAAAGCTTATGCCTGTTGTCACAAGATCTCAAAAATACATAGAAAAAGATGAAAGAGAAAGTACAGTAAGCAAAATGGGTGATAAAATTGATAGGGAAGAGAATCCTTTTCATTTTGAAGAAATAACAGAGGAAAAGCTTTGAGAAGCAGAGCAGGATCCCCAATTCCATACCCTTATGGAAAGGATTTTAGAACAAAACAAGGAAAGATATTTCCTTTCATTAGCTAATCAAAGAGCTAAGTTACCTACTAATTTCGACATGGAAGGGATTAAAGAAGATCCTGAAAAATCCTCCTAATGAATTTAATGCCCTTACCCAACAGATAAAAGAACTACAAGGGAAAATAAAAGAAATGCAAGGAGGTGCAACAAAGAAGTATGTTTTGGATGACATATGTCCTTATCCATTTGATAGGAGACTTTGAATGTTTGCTTTTCCAAAACATTATGAAATTCCTAAATTTGATAGATATAATGGGAAAATTGACCCCATTGAACATGTGAGATATTTCTGAAATATGAGCTTAGAACTCGCTCATGAAGATACCTACTTAATGTGATTGTTTCCACAAACTCTGGGTGGACAATCCATAGAGTGGCTTTCAAAAATCACTCCCCCCATCAAAACCTTTGAGGAGTTAATAAATAAATTCATATCATAATACTCCTACAACATCCAACACCAAATAACCATGCTTGATCTTTTTAAGGTGAAACAAAAAGTAGGGGAATCTTTCACTACATTTTTGCAAAGGTGGAGAAGGGTGTTTGCTAGATACTCCCGTCTTGTTCGTGAAATAGAAAAGATGTAGATCTTTATTGATAGTCTGAACCGGGAGATGAGTTACAGACTAAACCTTCACTATCCTCAATCATTTGAAAAATTGATTGAAAACATAATTACTATTGAAGGTGCTTTGGTCAAACGTGGGGTTCTGAAAATCGATAAGGAGGGTTCAAATTCATACAATAACAACAACACTGGTAACAACAATGACAAGTCACAATTTTGGCCTCGAAATAAAATGTTGTGAATGATGGGGTAGTAGATGCTATCAACGTAAAGGTGAAGCCTACCATCCTTAATGTGTCAGGTGTTCAGTGTAGCAACAATAATACTAGAAATTCTAGTACCCAAGGTAATGTTTCTAATCAAGGGAATGTGACTAATAATCGTGGAAATAATTTTGGCAATAATCAGAATTCAAGTATGCCCAAGTCTTCATATTTTTCGAATCAAAGGAGTTTTACTCCCTTGGGCCAATCTTTGGAATTCATTCTTAAAGAATTATTGAATCAAAACGCTATTACATTGCCACCACAAAGAGACTATGAGCCTCAAGCTAAACCACCATCATGGAATGACACACACTTTTGTGATTATCATAGGTGTAAAGGTCACAAGACAAGCATTTTCCAAGGGTTAAACAATATTGTTCAGGATCTGATTGATAACCGCACCATCACAGTTGAGGGACATAATGTTAATGATAACCATCAAGCATTCAAGGACCCTCTCCCTAATTATCAAAAAGGGGAATCTTCGAGTAACAAGGGAAAAAATATTAATTATGTCCATGACACCATTATCAATCATATCTATACTGACGATCAGCAAATCAATGCCATTCGAATAAAAGGTAAGCAAGAATATCGAGAGGTCAATGCTATGACATGGGGACAAGCTAAAATCATTGTCAAAGGAAGCTCATGTAAAGCAAAAATTCCCCCTCCAAGTCAATACAATTTGGTTGATCAACTACGAAAAACACCAGCCCAAATTTCTATATTGGAGCTCTTAAAATTGTCACCTGCACATAAGGATGTTTTGGAAAAGGCACTTGTTGATACAATTGTATCCCTAGATCTGGATATTGATAAATTTCAAGCCATGGTGGGACACTTTTCCCCATCCACATGTTTGTCCTTTACTGAAAAGGATGACTCATCCATAAACCATCCACATAATTCATCACTCTACTTAGAGGTCATGGTTCACGAAGCTCAAATTAGATGTGTCCTAATATATGGGGGAGCCGGATCAAATATTTGTACTTTGAAGGTAGTCCTAGCTTTGGGATACTCTAAAGAATCTATAGATCCATGAAGGAAGATCACAATCAAGGCATATGATGATGAGGAAAGGAATTCCAAGGGCCTCATCATGCTACCAATCAGAGTGGGACCTGTTGTGAAGAATACCTTTTGTCAGGTTCTAGAACGAGATCTAACTTATAACATACTCTTGTGTCATCCATGGATCCATGACATGCAAGCTGTTCCATCTACTTATCATCAGTGCTTAAATTTTCCATATGATGGACAGGAAGTAACAATACCTGTTGATTACATTAGCAGTCAAACTTGATCTAACCTAAGAGCAACTCAGAACACACTCATTCCCCATAATAGAGAAGCCTTGGCAGTCTCTACCTCAAAGTACAAAGACCAAGCAAGAGAAATGATAACTAATTTTGGCACCAAGCTAAAATTGAAAGATGATGGAGTGGGAGAATATTCTTTATCTCTCTCTAATCTACCCAAATCTCCAAGATCCCATGGTCAACCTTCAACATCCATACAGCAGGCTACAACAGCTTTAGCCTTAGCTTTAGTTCCCATCACCAAGTTTAATGGGATATTTATCAAAGAAAATGAAAGGAGATATCCTTGATTGGCTCTATAAAGATGAAGAAGAATCAGTGCTACATGTCAAGTTACCCATAGAGCAATACGAAAAAGGTTATGCTATTATGCAACAAATGGGTTATGAAGGAAATGGCCCTATAGGTAAAAGGAAAGACGGTATTGTTGAACCTATCCAACTGAAAACCATGCACCCAAGAGATAAAACTAGATTAGGATATGGTGAAGATATAAAGAAAGAAGTAGCACAAAGACCATCAAATGAGGAGTTAGCTGAAACAATTTTGCGAATTCAAGAAAACAATTCTAACACTAAGTCCAATTAATATGAATGGGACACCGTCTATGATGATAAATTTTGGAGGGGTAAAAAGGTGGATGTCATAAAAAATTTCACACCCACACTCGTGCAAGGGGAAAGCTCAAGGCCTCCACTTGATTACGTTCTGCAAAGAGATCATGACTCAAGTGAAACTGAATCGATTCAAAGTGAGATGGATAATCTACAGGAGAATACCATCCTAGATCTCCCATATAACGATGTTAATAATAGTATCATGACTCTAACGGCCAGTGACCTTACTCATCCCAATGATCCATTTCCTTTGGTGCATCTTGAACTTATTGATTAGGAACAAGCCGCACCGATTGATGTCCCAACCTTTCCAAATGATGAAACCATTATAAATTTCCTTTGCTCATCCGAACCGGAAACAAGTTCCACCAAGGAATCACAAGATTAGAGTTTTCAACAGGAAAGTGCCAAGTTTCTCAGCTGTGAAATAAATAACATAAAAGAAAGATCTAATGGTGAAAACCTAGTAAAGGAAGTATTAGATCAAGAAAAGAGAAAAATAAAAAGTGCACCCAATGGTGAAAACCTTGCAAAGGTGCCAGAGGATCGGAAACTTGACACTCTCCCAAAATACTACCAGGAAAGGTCTTCTATCTTAATTGAAACAATAGAGGCACTCAATATAGGTACTATAGAAAAGCCCAAAATCTTGCAATTGGCCGCATCTCTAATGGAAGAGGAAATTCCCAGATTCACAGAATTTCTAAAGAACAATCCAATCAGTTTTGCATGGTCCTATGCGGATATGCTTGGATTGCATCCAAATCTCATCATGCATCACCTATCCATTATGCTGGGGAAAAATCCTGTAAAACAAAAACTCAGAAAAATGCATCCACATGTTGCATTATTGGTTAAAGAGGAATTGAAAAAGATTTTGGATGTTGGATTCATTCGGTCTATTGACTATGCAGAATGGATCTCCAATATCGTACTTGTCTCAAAGCCAGATGGATGGATTAGAATTTGTACAGATTTAAGAGATTTGACCAAGGAATTTCCTAAAGATGATTTTCCTCTACCCAATATTGATATGATTGTTGATTTGACAGCTGGGCATGCAATGTACTCATTAATGGATGGATTTTCAGGATACAACTAGATAAAAATTGCACCAGAAGATCAGGATAAAACAACCTTCACATGTCCTTGGGGTACCTATTGTTGGAACGTAATGCCATTTGGGTTGAAGTACGCAGGAGCTACATACCAACGTGCAATGACAACAATTTTTCATGATATGATGCATACATTCATGGAAGATTATGTTGATGACCTCCTTGCCAGATCTAACACAAGAGAAGGACACATAGATATCTTATCTAAAATTTTCAAGCAAATGGAACAATTCAAGGTGAGACTTAACCCAAAGAAATGTGTCTTTGGAGTAAATTCTGGAAAATTGCTAGGTTATATTGTATCAGAAAAGGGAATTGAGGTGGATCCAACTAAGGTACAAGCAATTCTTGATATGCCACCAACAAGGAACATTAGTCAATTACACTCTTTGCAAGGACGGCTACAATCCATTCAAAGATTCATTGTCCAACTGGTGGATAAAATTCTACCATTCACTCATCTCTTACACAAAAATATTCCATTTAAATGGAAGGACAAGTGTGAAGCAACATTTGAATAGATAAAGTAGTATCTCATGAATCCACCAGTGTTAATTCCATCAGTGCAAGGAAAACCACTTATACTATATATTTCGGCCACGAAAGTGTCTTTAGGGGAATTATTGGCATAGGAAGACAACTCAGGAAAGGAGCGAGCCATTTATTATATCAGTCAGACTTTGACAAGTCATGAGCTAAATTACACATTAATCGAAAAAGCTTGCTTAGCAGTGGTGTTCACTTCTCAAAACTTACAACACTACATGCTAGCACATATAATAAAGCTTGTGGCCAAGATTGATCCACTTAAATATCTTCTAAGTAAGGCAACCCTAACTAGCAGGTTGGCTAAATGGGTCATGATTTTGAGCAAATTTGACATTCATTATGTGGATCGCAAGGCTATAAAGGGATAGGTAATTGTTGACTAGTTAGTAGAAGCACCAATGCTAGCAGAACACCCAATACACATTGATTTTCCTGATGTTGATGTATTCACAACGGTTATTAAGCAGTCATGGGCACTCTACTTTGATGGTTCCTACACTCAGCATGGTTTAGAAGTAGGGATTCTTTTTGTTACACCTCAAGGACATACCATTCCAAAATCTTACCAACTCATGTTTCCTTGCACAAACAACATAGCTGAGTATGAGGCATTATTAATTGGCATGAAAATTGCACTGGATTAGAAAATCACAGAACTTCAAGTTTTTGGTGATTCACAACTGGTTATAAATCAAATCAATGATGAATATCACACTAAGGATGACAATTTGGTACATTACAAAAAGATGGTGGATGATTTCAAGAAATACTTTGTGGATATCAAGTTCATACAAATTCCACGTATTGATAATAAAGTAGATGACGCAATGGCTACAATAGCATATTTACTCCAGTTGACAGAGAATCAAACAAGGTATGATTTCCTGGTAGAATAATTATTTTCTCCTGCCCATGATAATCTGGAAACATAGACCATTTGCCACTTAACAAATTCTGATTCTACCTTATATGGCCAAATTTACGCTTACCTAAAGGATACTATTTTACCTTTAGATTTGTCTAGAAATTATAGAAGAAATTTAATCCATCAATCCTCCCATTATACATTAATTGCTAATGTCTTATATCGGCGTGGTCTGGATGGTACTCTCCTTAGATGTCTCAAACGTGATGAATCGGAAAAAGCTTTACACGAGGTGCATGATGGTATTTGTGGGACATTCAAGTGGACTAACTTTAGAAAAGAAACTTGTGAGATTGGGTTACTACTGGCCGACCATGGAGAAGGAATCATTCATCTTTGTTAAGAAATGTGAAAAATGTCAGATTCATGGGAATCTCATTCATGCTTCTGCTCAGGAATTACAACCCTTCACCACAACATGGCCTTTCACTCAGTGGGGATTGGACTTGGTTGGCAAGATACACCCATCATCTTCAAATGGACATAAATTTATCATTACGACCACTGAGTATTTCACTAAGTGGATTAAAGTTGTTCCTCTGACAACTATTATGGGTAAACAAATCTCTTCATTCATCTTAAATTATATCATTTGTAGATATGGTATTCCCAACTCCATTATCACAGACAATGCTAGACCCTTTAAAAATCAGGATGTTGATGAACTATGTGAAAGATTTCACATCCAACATAGGTTCTCTACACCTTATTATCCGCAAGGGAATGGTCAAGTTGAAGCTTCAAACAAAACAATTCTAAAGATTTTGAAGAAAAAAGTGAATGAAGCAGGTCATGATTGGCATGTCCAATTGAATCCAGCATTATGGGCCTACAGAACAAGCATTCACACACCAACGGGTGCTACTCCTTATGCTTTGGTTTATGGAGTAGAAGCTATTCTACGATTGGAAGTTGAGATTCTTTGACTTCAAGTATCACTTAAGGGGCTAATCAATGATGAAGACTACAAAGTATCAAGGTTGCAAGAGCTAGAACTGCTTGATGAACGACATCAAATTGTAGTTAATCATTTGAAGGGGTATCAACAGATTATGTCCCGCAGCTACAATCATAGAGTCAAACCATGAAATTTTCAAGTGGGTGACTTGGTTCTCAAAGAGAACCCTCGAAATCAGCAGGATCGAGAAAAGAAAGGAAAATCTGAACCTAATTGGTTGGAATCATTCGTAATCATTGCAGCATATGGAATAGGGGCATATCAGTTGACAATAGTAGAAGGGGACCTGTTTGAAGATCCAACCAATAGTATGCATCTGAAGAAATTCTATGCTTGAAAAAATAAAAAATAATACAAAAAGTCCTAAAAATATCAAAAACAATACAAAAAGTCCTGAAAAAATAAAAAACAATACAAAAAGTCTTGAAAATAAAATAAAAATAAAAATTGTTGCCTTGATGAAAACCTGGCAAACAGGCGTCTTGGTAACAACAAAAAAAATCATAAAATCAGGAAAAATGTGCAATAAAATCAAATGGCGAAAACCTAGCAAACATGTGTTGTTTGTCATTTCGTTTGGCTCTCTTATCTATTAGGATACCCTTTTGTGTATTCATCTTTTCATCTGCATCGCACACATGCCTAACCAGTACATTTGTATCATACATCGCATCATCTCCTTGAAACAGTAAGGATTTCTTCATGGCTTGATGATTCGGGTTATCCTTAGCAGTAGTTGTGTCTAAGAGGAGTCACAGTAAAAGGTCATTAGGGAATGGCAGTTCCCTTCTTGGAGCTTTCTAGCAGATAATTGATAACATGTGTCGAGAATCAGAATATCAGTAAACAACAACATGATCCAATTACATTTGAGACTGCACGACTATTTGGACAAATAACAGAAACAAAATTTGGATGATCTTAATTTGAATAAAATGAATGACAAACTTAAGGCATAAGTTGCAATTATTGTTTTGATATTTGATGACATCATATCTTTGGAGTGATTCGATGATATACTGAATTACAATCACAAGGAAGAACTATGATTTTTCTTGGCTTGTTGTCTGTAAATTAATCATTAGTATTCTGCAAATTGGTCAGGGACGTGCTCTATAATGTATCATTGATGATATTTCAGAATTTGCATAAGAAAATGGTTAGTTTTTGTCTGTTTATGCAAACAATACTCAGGTCATCTTGGTTCAATTATACCTCGATGCTTGTATTAATTTTCTATATCAAAAATAATGAAAGCAGTACTCAGTTCATCATTGGTGCTAACATATCAAAAGGCTCAATGATGAAAATCAAGCACAACATGGAATGGCAAAAGAGAGAATGATTCATTTAGGATTGCATTTTTTAGGCTATATGAGGTAGAATTTTTGAAGGTTGGTAAGTATTTCATCTATCTTTTCAAAACAAACAATTGAGTAAATTTGGACATTTGTAACATCATTTTCATGATCATTCATTTCAGATCATTTTCCGTTATCATTTACTTTATCATTATCATTGCACTTGCATACTTACATCATCATTTCATTTCATTATCATCTCATTTCATTCATCATGATCATTATCCATCATTACATACCATATGCATGGTCATTATTTTAATCATTTGTTAATCATTCATTAACATATACATTTGCATATTTCACACACATTCATAAATAAAATTGCATCCATTTCATTCTTTTCACATCATCACTTAGGTTATCATAAGTTCATTTCCATTACAACATATATCATGTTCATTTCCATTACATCATTATTATCATTCATATTACATCATAAATCATATCCTCTCATTTCATCAAAAGCATTTACATCTTACATCATACATTCATTACATACATCATGAAAGAAAAATCATTCAGATTACATCATATCATTATTGCATCATCATACATGACATAGCATATAAAAATAAAAACATGCATCCATAACATGTGCATAAATCATCCATAACATGTGCACCAATCATCCATAACACGTGCATAATCAAATCACCACTGCATCTCATAAATCTCATCAAAACAAATGTCCAGAAATACAAGGATATCAAATGTTTCAAAAAGATAAATCAAATACAATGGCATAAATGTGTCCCACATGCCCATCACTGAGGGGCATCGGACCAAGCAGCATGACTGATGTTGCCTCCTGAGGTAGTAGGTCTCATCAGATCTCTACTCCCAAAAGCTTTGCTCTCTCATTTGACCGGTTGACCCACACTCCTAGTAGCACTCCTGGAATGACTGCGTGAATGGGTCTGAGAGCAAGTACCTGACTATGTGAAGGAAATCCTCCTCTCAGGTGGGACTGCCTCAAAATACCTCATCCTATAATACTCAGCCTCCCGACTAGTCTCCAACCCCTCTGCCACAACCTCTCCAATGGAGGTGTTCTCAACTAATCTGAGAAGCCTCTCGGCTATCCCCTCAGCCTATATGCATCTCTCTCTAAAACTGTCTCTTTCGGCTATAAGCTGAGCTACCTATGGGTCGGGAGGTAGTGGCTATGCAATCTATGCCTACAACTGACTGATGGTCCCCTGAGCCTATGCTAGCTGACTCCAAAGGGTCTGAATCTCTGCCTGTAAACCATCAATTTGTCTCTGAGACAAAGCCCTAATAATAATCCGTGGAGCTAAAGTACTCGGCTGGTCCACTACTCTGGATGTTCGTGGACTCATGTTGAAAGGCACATCAAAGAAAAATATTTGTCTCCCACCACCCCCATCATCCCCGTCATCCCCACTATCTAAGTCATCTGACTCCTCATCCTCTGAACTCTCATCGTTCACATCCATAGCCACCCCACTAATATCCTCGGCCTACTCTACCTGTACCCCTCCCTGTGCTGGTACCTGTGCCTGACCCTGTGGCTGCCCTGATGCTAGAGGTCCCTGGGGCTACTTTCACCTCACCCGTGTAGCTGACCCTCCCATCAATGGGGTAGGCTCCTCTGGACTGGTAAATCTCGAGAAGGGATGTGTGTAAAAATAGGTTGCATAGTCATCCATCATCCCTACATCGCTAACCTCTAGATGCATCACCCAGTAAGCCAATTGTAGCTCCAAGTACTCTACCCTAGCTACCTCAATGGTCACAAAAGGACCCCACTCTAGTACATCCTCTCATTTCCTAGCATAGTGTGCCACACCCTGTGGCATCATCTGTACCAATCCTAGCTGTCTCAGCACCCTCATAACCAAAAACCGCTCAATGATAAAAGGTGTCCGCCCAATCAGGTATTTGGATCTAATCACATATGGTAGCTCTATATCATCAGCCTCCCATGGTTCATAGTCCACATACAGTCGCCAAATGACACTATCTAAATCATCAAGTACACACCCCCAGTACTCTAACTTTCCCAGCCTTGGCTAGACAAGGGGCCCTATATATGCATAAACATATGGAAATCCAAGGGGATGATCTCTCTGGATGATGGGGCGTGTAATCACAAAGTGCTCCCATGCAAATATCTATAATAGAGTCACCCCACAGGAGAGACTCTTCCCATCTGTGTACATGACCTGATGAAGATCATGGTACAAATGGGCAAGCATGCATGACCCCCATGCATATCTAGTACGATGGAGAAGTATGTCCTCCAGAATCCTACCCCACCCAACTGATAGTCCCTTTTCCCTACGATCAGGACAAAGGAAACCACCGATGAATCCTACTAAAACTAAAGGCAGTGGGGCATAGCTCTCCATCATCTCCTTCCAAGGAATATCATATTCGATGACATGAGGATCCTAGAAGACCCGTTTCAGTGCATCTATCCCCCCAATCTCCTTGTGATCATAGATCACAAGCTCTCCAACCACACGAATACCCAGAATCTTATAAACATCCTCTGGAGTCACCGTGATCTCTCCTATCAGCAAATGGAAGGTGTTATGCTTGCTGTGCCACCTCTCTGCTAAAGCAGTCAATAGTGCCCTATTGACCTGATACTGCGGCATTGCCAACAAAGAACCTAATCCGCACTAATGTATGATCCCTAAATCATCCTTAGATAACCATGGAACCATCTCCCAGGTACGAGGGAATCTCTCTCTAAACTGGAGGAGGTTAAATTCCTCCTTTATCAGATCAATCAAGCAATCAAATCAGTTCAATCAATCAATCAGATCAAATCTATTATCTATCATTTGTTTTCAAGCACGAAAGCAAATTAATCTATCTATTTGTTTTTCATATTGCATGGAAGAAAATTTAATAGTCAAATCAATCAACATCTATCAGCCTTTCAATCAAGAAAGCAAATCTATCAGCCTTTCAATCGGGAAAGCAAATCTATCAGCCTTTCAATCAGGAAAGCAAATCAATCATTTCAACTATTTGTTCTTCAAACACGAAGGAAAATTTATCAAATCACACAAATCTAATCTTGATGTTTTTCAAAAGCATAAAATCAGTTGTTTAATCTAGCAACAATCATCAAGCACGCATCAATTTTTCTTCAAAAATTGAAATTCAGCAAAAATCCATGGATGCGCAAATTTACTCCATGGATGCGCTAAAATAGATTATGGATGCGCAATTTCATGAATGCGCTAATTTATCAAACAAATGCACTAAAACAGTTCATCTATGTGCTAATCTACCATCCTACGCAGGCAGGTTTCATGGATGCGCCATTTGATCTATCCAATGTGCATATTCACCTATGTGCGATTGTTTTGCACCTATGCGCCACTTTGGATGCACCGGTTTATCTAATCTATGCGCTAAAATAAAGCTCGTATGCGCCGAAATAAAATTCTATGCGCCAAAACAGAATTCACAAAAACCAAAAAAACTCAAAAAAGCATTCAAAAATCATTTAAAATTTGAGAGGTTTTGATCGACTTACCAGAGGTCCATAGGTTGTGGATCTCTTATGACGACGGGCTCGCTCAAATCGGTGGTGCTCATAATGGATCGACATCTCGCTTTTATCACCCAAAGCTCATAAATTCTCAAAGGTTACTATTCAAATGAAAATGACTTTTCACCTTTTTCACCTTTTAAAGGGGTAAAAGTGGTAAATTATTTACATTTTTACTATGTAAAGTGCTATTTCAAGAGCTAAATCGCCAAATTTTCTTTGAAATCATCTGAAAATCTTTCAAATCATCCTCCTCATCATTCTCATCATGTGATTTAGCTCTCGAGGGGGCATCATGCATCATCAGTCAAATTTATTTTTTTTCAAAATTAGGGGCAAATTCTTTGAAGCAATGCGTAAAACACATTACTTCAAAGAGGGGAAAAATGTACACATCTAAAAATGGTCACGGTTATTCAAACTTGTTAATTAATTAAATATGAATTATTTAATTAATATTCTAAAGTCATCTACATATAAATAAATTTAATTATTTATTTATATTGTTCATTCTCCCAATTCTTCTAATTTAATTAATTAAATAAGTCTATTTAATTATTGCCACTTTCCTCTTAATTAAACTAAATAAATTTAATATTTATTTATTTGATTATCACTCCATTTCTAATAGTTTGAATATTTGAATTTGAATTATGGAATATTCTTCTAATCCATCTCACTTCTCATTTAATTAAATATGATAAATATTTAATTACTTTCACTTCTCACTTAATTAAATATGGTAAGTATTTAATTAAATCTTTTTCTTTCACTTCTCACTTAATTAAATATGGTAAGTATTTAATTGACTCATTTTTCTTTCACTTCTCACACATAATTAAATAGTAATTATTTAATTTATGGAAACTTCCATTTGCACATGTCACACATAATTAAATAAATTTATTTATTTAATTAGCATTTATCCTCAACTTCAACCAATTTTCATAAATAAAGAAATAAATAACATGTTTATTTCCATTTTTGAATGAGGAAGGTTTTGTGGGTTGAAAGCATTATTCCATTTTCTTCTCAACCTTCCATATTCCTCTCAACCTCTCGATCTCACACCATTCATTCTGGCAAGTTTGAATTACAACCATTGATCTTCGCCAAATGGGTTTTTGGCTCCCAAAAATCTATAAATACAGTCATTCGGTAAGTAGATTTAATCCTAGCTTTCATACGCAATCACTATAGTCACATTTGAACCAGCATATTAGCATAATCAACATTTTAGCATTTCAATTTCATAGCTTAAAGCATATTAGCAATGCATATGCATTTTCATTAATCTCATTCTCTCAAGCTGCCATTCTACAAGCTGTTGTTTAAAACAACTGAGAGCCAGCATCTTGAAACAAATCCTTGGAGATAGAGGACAATGGGATGAATTTGAAGAAGTTGCCTGTGTTTAGAGTCTGCATTTTTCTTTCATTAATTTAGTTCCTTTAATCTAATGTTTCATTGGTGTATTACATTAGATTCATTTTGATTTACACATTCTAACGTACACAACAATTAGCAATTAGGGTTAGGGAAAAATTTAGTTAAGATTTGAAATGGAAAGCTATGATTTTTTAAGAAAATCAAATCAAGAGAGATTGCCAAAAATTAATAATAATTTAAAATTATTTGATTTGGGAGAGAAAGTTGATTTTCTTGGATTTAAAATTAATTTAATTCAAAAGCGGAGGAGCCATGATAGTAAATAATGATTTTTAATTATTTAATTTGTGGGAAAATGGAAAGTGGGATTTAAATAAATGATTTTATTTAAATTTGGAGGCAAAGACAAAAAGGACAATTAAATAATTAACGAAAATTATTTAATTATAGAGGAAAGGGAAAGTGAATAATAATTAAATAAATTTAGGAATTTATTTAATTATAGAGGGATATATGAAATTAGTGATGTATTTAAATAATTAAATATAGTTTATTTATTTTAATAATGAGGAGGAATAAAAGATAGGAATTTATTAAATAATTAAGAATTATTTAATTAATAGTTGAATTAGGATCATAGGACATAATTAAATATTTAATTATGTTGAGAGGGAATACGGTAAGTCAGAAAAATAAAATATTGCAGGCCTAGGTTATTTTTATGTGTCTATAGTTATTGTATGATCTGTGAGATTTTTCCGGACCTAGAGAGGTGGTCTTGTGGTTGCTTGTTAGTGTTAGTGCAGATTTGGCTAACCCTGTGTACTGGCACTAATTGTGGAGGATCATTTTTGTTTAAGTGTTGAGAAGGTGTTGGTGTAGATATGGGTCCCAACTAAGTAGTGGCATGGTCTTTGTTCACTTCTTTCCATTGTGGAGGTGTTTGGTGCCAACCTATATGATTTTGCATGGTTAAGGTGTATATGTTTCCTTTATGCCAACCTAATTAAGATTGTCTTAGGTTGTGGAGAGTTAAATGAGGAGAATTATTGTGTGGATCAAGTGCAAAGTGTGTGATATGAAAGATGTGAATGTGATCAAGTGTGATGAACTGAGTGTGAGCTTTAAAGCCTATGAATTCTAGATGTAGTGAATAGAAGGTTTCTACATTTCAATTTGTTTGATGAGTTATTTGTGCTTCAGTGGAATTGCACCTTCAACATATGATGTGTTTGGAATTTTTGGTATTGATGTCAACACATGCTGGTGTTGTCATTGATGTCCTACTTCAGTATAGTTGTAAAGGTTGTCTTGACTTGTGTTCAAGGATATCATTATAGTTGGAAAGTGTTTTATGTTATAGATTTTTTAGATGTATATGTTTTATAGAGATGTTAGTGATGTTGTTGATGAAGTTGCTTCACTTGGTTTCCAAGTTCTTTTGAGAAAATTTGAATAAAATAGAGTTCAATATGATAGAATGGTGTTCAATGTTTTGCTCCACATTTATACATGATTGAGTATATGTTCATGTGGTTTGGACATGATGCTCAAAGGTGTTCAAAGGTTTCATATCTAGAGTTTTAGATTTTGGACCGTACTATAGTGGAAGATGTGTTTGATAGTATGTCTATCTAGTGAAACAGGGTTTCTAGGAGAAATGAGATTTCTTCGCATTACTCCACAGTGAAGGTTTTAGTGTTGTGGATCTAGGAACATGCTTATATCATTTGTATATACCTTCCCTTGAATAGGGTGGTGTTCAGTGTTTCGCTCCACATTTCTTCATGAATGAATATATGCTCATGTGGTTTAGATGTGATGCTCAAAGGTGTTCAAAGGTTTCATATCTAGATTTTTATGTTTTGGATCATACTATAGTGGAAGATGTGTTTAACAGTATGTTTATCTAGTGAAACAAGGTTTCTAGGAGAGATGATATTGCTTTGCATGTCTCCACAGTGAAGGTTTTAGTGTTGCAGATCTAGGAAAATGCTTATATCATTTGTATATATCTTCCCTTGAATAGAGTGGTGTTCATTATTTTGCTCCACATTTCTTCATGAATGAATACATGCTCATGTGGTTTGGATGTGATGCTCAAAGGTGTTCAAAGGTTTCATATCTAGATTTTTAGGTTTTGGATCGTACTCTAGTGGAAGATGTGTTTGACAGTATATCTATCTAATGAAACATGGTTTCTAGGAGAAATGAGATTGCTCCAAATTTCTCCATAGTGAAGGTTTTAGTGTTGCGGATCTAGGAACATGCTTATATCATTTGTATATGCCTTCCCTTGAAGTTTCAAGTGTTGAGTTATTTTGCAAAGTTGTCTGGTGTGTTGGATGTATGTGTCAATATGTTTGGTTGCATAAAATGAAGTTTTGAATGAACAAGACAACTGAGAGGGGGGTGAATTAGCTGTAGAAAAATAAAACATCAAAAACCCTCAAAAATAATTAGATCCACATAAATTCAATAAACCCTTATTCTATTAAAGTGATTAAACAAGAAATGTAGATAACATAAACTAAAATAAAAACACCATACACAAGAGAACACTATATTTACATGGAAAACATAATGAGGGAAAAACCATGGTGAGGATTAGCTCACAATATAAGTAATTGAAAAATTGGTACAAGGGCTCACTACTAGAATAGGATGCACTATCCAAAAAGGCTTACAGTTAGGGCTCATTGTCATAGAAAGATCACAAGAAGATAAAAGAGATTTTTTTGGGTAGAAAAAATCTCAATGCAACAAGGAATCCACCACAAATGCTCTAGAAATCTCATAGCTTTGCATGAAATATTTCAGACACCTTCAACTCACTGCCTTCAAGAATCCAATACTTGAAATTCACACTATTGTGCTCAAATTTGCATCATACACAACAATCGCATTGATCTCGCAGCTATCTTGCTTCTCTCTTGCATCTCACAACAACATTACTCTTATTTATATCAACCTCATCCTTGAAAACCTTCTCCAAGGTCGACAACTATTTTTCATACTTACAAATTCAAATTAGGTTGACACCTAAAATTATTTTAGTGGATAGAAATTAAGGCAACCTATATAAATCCTTAATTAGGACCCAAATGAATCCTAACACACCTCAACACGCCTCCACAAGCCTCACATTTAGTGTTAACACAAGGTCAACCAACATCTATGCTAAACACCATAAAAATTTAAGTACATGCTTCCTTAAATTCAATCTAAAATTTATGGACAACAAAATTCACTTGAACACAGTCTAGAATAATCTTTGAACTAATTGAGATCCATCAAACATTTCATCCAAACTTGCATCATACAAATACTTCAACTTAGGACAAATGTTAAACCTTATTCGCACACTAACACATGAAACACACCATACTATACCAAATCAAGTAAACCCTTGAATAATGAAATATACAAGCACTATAAGAAACTTCCCAAATCCATACATTCTGAATCCAAACTGCAAAGAAACATAGAGAAAATACATTTCTCCCAGGCCATAGAAAACATCACTGAAAAAATTGGTTCACACATTGGTGAAAATATCTCTTTGTACACTGATCTAGAAAACCAAATTATGAATTTAGAAACCTCTAACAACCCTAAACAACATATAAAATATGTAAGGAAATCTTAAGGTGTGGAACAAACTCTCCTAATGTCAAAACTCGGAGAAGAATGCAGATATGTCTTTAAATTTTAGAATTATAGTTCATTAAGATGCACATGAAAGGAATAACCTAATAAAGAAATAAACACATACACAATTAGACACTAGATTTACATGGGAAAACTCTTACGAGAAAAAAAAACCCACACTCCAAAAAAAAAATCACTTGTATTACAGTAATTGAATTACATACAAGTTACAGACTCTCCTTTCAGATAATCAATCTCACAGCAGCAACATTTCTCTGATCAACCTTGCACAGAACAAATTTTGATCACACTTTGTTATTTCTTACTATTCCAATGCTCATACAACATACAGTTCAAAACACTAACTACTTTGAACATTTGATCAGTTACAATACATTGCTATTTATCCCATAGTCATGGTCCATTCGTTCTCTCAACCAACAATTCAGTTCAGCTTCCTTCAATTGCATCACATATCAGTGAGACACCAGATTGTGTCTCACCGATGCCAAATTTCCCATTTAACAATCACACACTACACATTCTTCTATCACTCTATCACTCTGATTTGGTGAGTCTCTCTTAACAAAAGACCATCGGGCTAAGATCTTGCCTCAGAGGGAGTCTCCAAAGCTCATCTGACAGTTCATGTCATACCGAAGGTTTTTATTTTTTCATCTCCCATCAGGAAGACTTACCCCAATCAATTCCATCAGGCTTACCACTATAGATGAGATGATAATCCAAAGCTAGGCCGAAGACCCAGGTTATTCTAATGCCATTCAGGAATGGTCCATCGGCAAGACTTACTCCGATGAGGTTCCATCGGAGAGAGATCCAAAACCGGTGTGAGATTCCAAAGCTCCTTTGATGATATAATTCAGTCTGATGACCTTCCATCAAAATGAGTCTCTTTGATGATTTTACACATAAGAACTTCACAAACTTGTTCAGATCGACAAGAGTCACACTGATCACATCTCATCGATCAGATTGGCACTGTCGATATGACACATATCGAAGTCCAATGTCAACCTGATTGCTTTCATCGGAAAGACCAGTCACTAGTCACACCAACTTGATCAAGTCCATTATTTAGAGCTAAGCTGCTTTTCGGTAAGACATTCCAAGAGTCTCATCGATTTTTCTCTTTCAGGAGTTTCATGTCAATAAGTTTGAGGCACATTTTCCAAAAATCTCCCACTTGACGAAGATCTTACTGACACCTCCAGAGCATTCAAAAACTACTGAGATTCATGGGAACCAAGACCCATCGAACTGGCACACCACCTATACTTGTCCGTGCTCACTGGTTTCGTCAATGCATCTATGAAATTTTCCAAAGTATCCACTTTTTCTAGACAAACCTTTCCATATTCCACCATATCTCATACAAAGTGATATTGCACATCAATATGTTTCGTCCTGACATGGAAAGTAGGATTTTTCACCAGAAAAATATCACTTTGACTGTCACAGTAAATTGTAGTCTGCCCCGCATCAAACCCAATGTATAACACAAACATTTTAACCAAGTTGCTTCTTTACAGGCGTGTGTAGCTTCCATGTATTCTACCTCCGTAGTGGACAAAGCGACTATAGTCTGTCACTTGCTCATCCAACTAACAACACCACCATTCACCATGAAAATATATCCACTGGTGGATCTATTGCTATCAATGTCCCCTGCCCAATCAGAATCCACATACCCATGAATGTTGAGAGTCTTCTATGATCTAGCCAAATTGTCATGGTAACACAAAGCATATTTTGAAGTGCCCTTCAGATATCTAAACACTCTTTTCACAGCATCCCAATGTGGCCTTCCTAGATTTTCCATAAAATGAATAAGTACTCCCACTGCTTGGGAAATGTATGGCCTTGTATAGACTATTGCATACATTAAACTACCAACTGGACTTGCATAAGGCATCCTAGTCATGTCCTCCATCTCAAAAGGAGATTTTGGACAATCTTCAATAGATAGCTTCGTTCCTTGCAAAATTGGAATAACTAGATGCTTGCAATCAGTCATACCAAACCTCTCCAAAATAGTGTTAATATACTTACTCTAGCTAAGCCAAATTTTTCTACTCTTTCTGTCTCTAGTGATTTCCATCCCCAGAATCTACCTAGCTGCACCTAGATCTTTCATTTCAAATTTTGCAAACAACTAAGATTTTAAATCAAAAATCATAAACTTACTATTCCCAATGAATAACATATCATCAACGTAGAGGGAAATGATAAGAATACGATCATTTTTCAGTTTTGAAGTACACACAATGATCTGATTTCGATCTTACAAAACCCAATGACAAAAAAATGTGTCAAATTTCTAGTACCACATTCTAGGAGATTTTTTTAATCCATACAAAGATTTTTTTAACTTGCAAACCAAATTTTCTTTACCTTTTTTCACAAAGTTCTCTGGCTAGGACACAAATTTCTTCTTCAAGATCACCATGAAGAAACCTTGTCTTCACATCCATCTGTTCGATCTCTAAATCATATGCAGCTGCAAGTGACAAAAGAAATCTGACAGATGTCAGCTTTGCTATTGGAGACAAAATTTCCCCTTAATCAATTCCCTCTACCTAGGAATATCCCTTTACAACCAACCTTGCTTTATACTTTTCAATACAGCCATCCAAACCAATTTTCTTTTCAAATACCCATTTACATCCCACAAGCTTTCTACCTTTAGGCAATGGAACCAGATCCCAAGTATCATTTTTCCTTAATGATGTCATTGCTTCATTCATGGCTTCCAACCAGGAATTTGAATCAGACATTTCAGTTGCCTCTTTTATAGTCCTAGGCTCATTTGCATCAATAATCAAAGCATAGGCACAACTAGAATCCAACATAGAGAATCCATACCTATCTGGTTGTCACCTTTCATGTGTAGACCTCCTCACAGGTTGAGACTGAGGATATTGTTCATCATCTTGCTCAAAACTTTCAGAGTTTCTTGAGCTCTCCTCAGATTTAGGTAGCTTTTGAATTTTTAATTCCTCTTTATCTGGTGTGGGAGGAACTTCAACTACATCCTTTTTATTTTCTAATTTTGTCTCTAACTACAGATCCAAAGTAGAAGGCTTCAGCTCATGAAAAATAACACTTATGTTGTACAAAACCTTCTCAGTCTCAAGATTCCAAAGTTTGTATCCTTTTATGCCAGCACTATAGCCAATAAAAATACATTAATAGCCTTGTTCTCCATTTTAGATATTTTTTCATTTGGCACATATGCATATGCCTCACAGCCAAAGACTCAAATATGTCTTAGAGAGGGCTTCTTTCCAAACCATGCTTCCAAAGGTGTTTTATCAACAAGGGCAAAGTTAGGGGAACAATTTATTAAGTAGCATGATATTGCAACTGCCTCGGCCCAGAATTTCTCCTCCAAGCCAACACTACTCAACATACCTCTTTCCCTTTCCATCACTGTCCTATTGAACCTTTCAACAAGTCCATTTTTCTGCAAAGTGTAGGGTGTAGTTTTATGTCTTTTAATTCCATGATCTTTGCAGTACCTTTCAAACTCATCAGACAAAACTCACTACCATTTTCAATCCTTAAACACTTTATTTTTCTTCTAGTCTGATTTTCCACAAGGTTTTTAAATTCCTTAAAATGATTGAACACTTCTGATTTACTTTTTATAAAATACAAAAATGCCCTTCTTGAATAGTCATCAATAAAAGAAACATAATATTTATATTTCGATAATGAAAGAAAATTCACTAGACCACACACATCAAAATGAATGTAATCAAGTATAGAAGAAGATTTATGAGCACTAGAATAAAATGAAACATGATGTTGTTTGCTATATATACAATGCTCAAAAAATTTGAATTCAAGGTTATAGTCGTCAAGCCCTTCAACCAGGTTTTTATATTTCAATTTTTAAACATTTTTCTCCAATGTGGCCAAGCCTATGATAGCACAACATTGTTTTCTCAATTGGAAGCTTCATCTCCAAATAATTAGCTCTTGCTAGAACAATCGTCCCTTTCCCTACATGTTCAGATTTACATGGTTTTTCAAAAACATTGTTGCATTGAACTGCATAGGCATCCAACTTATACATAGTACCCACTCGAGCACCATTTTCCAAAATAATAGAGCCTCTATTCATCTTACAAACACCATTATAGAAAGAGACATGTACACCAACATCATTCAACTTACTAACAAAAAGTAAATTTTGAGCCAGACTTGGTATATGCATTACATCATTGATTCCCTTCACTCTTCCATTAGGGAACTGAATTCTAACTCTTCCATAGCTAACTATTTTCAGAGATGAATTGCTTTCCAAATACACCTTTCCACCATAGTATTTTTCATACTTTGTAAACCAGTCTCTACGAGATGTCATGTGGAAAGATGCTCCAGAATCAATCAGTCAGACATCATCTGACACCCGAGTTTCCAAGTTTGCAATGAAGTCATCCGCTTTACTCTAAGAAGAATAATTGTCAGAAGAGTTCTTCTTCTTCTTATTTTTCTCCTCTTTGCAATCCTTTCGAGTATGACGAGGCTGCCCATAGTTCCAGTACTTCACCTTGGACTTCTTGCCAAGAGACTTTGATCTCCCTTCCAATTTTGATTTGGACTTCTTTTTGTTCTTCTTTCCCTTTTCTTTCGATCTGCCTCGAATAGAAAGAGCCCCATTCGCCATCTTAGAAGATTTCCTTCTCATCTCTTATGATAACAAAGAAGCAATGACATCTTCCATCTTAAAAGTGGATGTCATACTCCTAATAGCCATCACCAAGTGATCCCAAGAATCCGAAAAAGAACATAACAATAGCATACAATGATCTTCTTCATCAGTATTCACACCCACAAATGTTAACTGAGTAAAGACACATAAAATTGACCTTGACCAGTGAACTCAATTTTCTCCATAATTCTTCTAAACATAATTAAAATACTTGATTATGTTTGTCTATCCAAATTCAACTATTAATTAAATGATTCTTAATTATTTAATTAATTCATATCTTTTATTCTTCCTAATTTTTTAAATAAATAAATCATATTTATTTTATTTAAATGCATCTCTAATTTCTAAAGTCCTCCTCAATTAAATAAATTCTTTAATTTATTTAATCCAGTATTCCCTCTTGATTATTTAAATAAATAAATTTTATTTATTTAAATATGTCTCTAAATTCTAATGTCTTCTCTTAATTAAATAAATCCTCCATAATTTATTTAATTATTGGTCCACTTCCTCCACAATTAAATAATTAAAATTAATTATTTAATTGTCTCATTTAATTTTTCTCCAAATTTAAATAAAATTATTTATTTAAATTTCCCTCTCTCCAAGTAAATAATTTTAAATTATTATTTACTATCACATGACCCCACCTTTTTGAATTAAATTAATTTTAAATTTAAAATATTATCTTCCTCCATAAATCAAGTAATTTCTAATATTATTTGATTTTCCAACTGCCTCCTTTTTCTGTGCCAATCTTATCTCATTGACATGCTTTCTTGTCCCTTGATTTGATTTTCTCAAATCAAAATCTTGTCCACTCATTTGAATTCACCCTAATGTTTCTCTAACCCTAATTGTGGGTTGTCATATTGAATATTTTCCATTGATTCTAGGGAATTTGTCAATCTTCAATCTTGGTCATTCCCCCAAAATTACATTTTCTATAAAAAGGCAATTTTTCTCTCATTTTACCACCTCTTAATCTCTTAACTTTATGCAATCTTATTTTAGGCACTCTTATTCTCTTGCATTCTTGACATCTTAGAATTTTGGCATTCTTTAGGCATACTTTAGGCTTTTCTTACTAGTTGCATAGTTGCATAGTGTAGCATTTTGATTCAAATCCTTCAAATTTTGCTTTGGTCTTGGCATAGTCATTGTTGCTCCCACAAAATCTGAGGGCAAACATCATATTGCAACAAATAGAGAAGGTTTAATGGAGGTCAATCATGGAGGTTGAAGAATTTTGGTAAACTCTTTCCTTTTGTTTTCATTTTTTCTCCTATGTGCTTCATTATTTACTTTTTTATTTTATTTTATTATGCTCTAATCATGCTAACCTAAATTTACCCTTAGTTACATTGGGAAATCAGCATGTTAAAAGTATTCAAATGATCAGCAACAAACGCTCCTTCCTGCATTTTCAAAGAGAACAACTTCTTCCTTAAGAATAGCTTATTCACCAAGGACTTGCCCTAATAAATATCACCAAGTTTCTTCCACAAAGAGGCTACAGTCTTCTCTTCATGAACATTCATGAGAACAGATTCTGCTAAATAGAGTTTTATCAACCCTTTTGCCTTTCGATCTTCTAGTTCCCATTCTTCTTGCTTCATGCTAGAAGTTTTCATTCCAGACACAACAACCCAAAGATCACGATCAACCAACAGATCTTCCATTTTGAGTTTCCACAACTCAAAATTGCTGCCATTGAATTTCTCAATTTCAATCTTTCTTGATGTACTTTCCATTGCCATCACAATCTATAATTTCAATTACCAGACTTCTACAAGTCTCCCACTAAACAAAATTGACACAAAAAACCCAACCTACCCACAAGGATAACACAATTGACCAGGCTCTGATACCACTTGTAAGGAAAGCTTAAGGTGCAGAACAAACTCTCCTAATGTCAAAACTCAGAGAAAAATACAGATATTTCTTTAAATTTTGCAATTATAGTTCATTAAGATGCACATGAAAGGAATAACATAATAGAGAAATAAACACATACAAAATTAGACACCAGATTTACGTGGGAAAACCTTTACAGGAAAAAAACCCACACACCAAAGAAAAATCACTTGTATTACAATAATTGAATTACATACAAGTTATAGACTGTCCTTTCAGATAATCAATCTCACAGTAGCAACATTTCTCTGATCAACCTTGCACAGAACAAATTCAGATCACACTTTGTTATGTCTTACTATTCCAATGCTCATACAGCATACAGTTCAAAACACTAACTACTCTAAATGTTTAATCAATTACATTACATTGCTATTTACCCCACAGCCATGGTCAATTTTTTCTCTCAACCAACAGTTCAGTTCATCTTCCTTCAACTGCATCGTGTGTCAATGAGACACTAGACCGTATCTCACTGATGCCAAACTACCCATTTGACAATTGCACACTACACAGTCTTCTATCACTCTGACTTGGTTAAGTCTCTCTGAACAAAAGACCATTGGGCTAAGATCCTACCTTGGAGGGAGTCTTCAAAGCTCCTCCGATAGTTCATGTCATACTGAAGGTTTTTGTTTGTTCATCTCCCATCGGGAAGACTTACCCTGATCGATTCCATTGGGCAGACCAATACAGTTGGGACGATAATCCAAAGCTAGGCCGAAAACCCAAGTTATTCCGATGACATTCAAGAATGGTCCATCAATAGGACTTACTCTGATGAAGTTCCATTAGAGAGAGATCCTAAACTAGTGTGAGATTCCAAAGCTCCTCCGATGACATAAGTCAGTCTAATGACCTTCTATCGGGAGGAGTCTCTTCGATGAGTTTACACAAAAGAACTTCACAAAATTGTTCAGATCGGAAAGAGTAACACTGATCATATCTCATCGATCACACTGGCACTACCAATATGACACATACCAAAGTCCAGTGTCAGTCTAATTACTTTCCTCGGCAAGACTAGTCACTATTCACACCGACCTAATTGAGTCCATTGTTCAGAGCTAATTTTCTTTTTGGAAAGACATTCCAAGAGTCTCACCAATTTTTCTCTTTTAGGAGTTTCATTTCAATAAGTTTGAGGCACATTTTCCAACAAAATCCACACAAGAATAGAATCAACACAAAAGAAATGCAGAGCACACTCTAAAATCTTGCACAACACTATTTTTTTTGTTTATTGAATTTTCTCAAAAGAACCTGGAAACCAAGTACCAAAGACATCATCTCAACTCATTACTTCATTCCAACACATCTCCAGACACTACAACATAAAGATAGCTCCATTTACTCACAACACTTCCTCAATATCTCAACTATACATGCACAACCTGCAACATCCTATTTTTCACAATCTTCTCAATATCCTCCACATCTTCATCATGCAACAAACTTTATTAACACATAGTTGACATAAATGACAACACCAATTAGTAGACATCCTTTTGACATCAATGACAACACCTTCACACTCGCAACACGAAGGTTTTCTTCAGTTTCAAATGGCTATAGTAGTTGTGGAAAATATTCTTATGATGTGAAATATTTTGAGATGTTTAGGAATGTTATTGTTTGGTTTGCGAGATTTTTCCAAATTTGGAGAGGTATTCTTGTGGTCACTTGTTAGTGTTAGTGTAGGTTTTGACAACCTAGAGTGCTAGTGCTAATTGTGGAGGATAATTATTGTTTGAGGAAGTGTTGAGAAGGTGTTGGTGTATATTTGGCTCTTAGCTAAGTAGTGGCATGGCTTGCCTTCACTTCTTTACACTGTGTAAGTGTTTTGTGCCGATGTATTTGATGTTGCATGGTTAAGGTGTATATGTTTCCTTTAGCCCGACCTAATTGAGATTGTTTTAGGTCATGGAGGGTATAAATGAAAGGGGAATTATTGTTTGGATCAAGTGCAGAAAACATGATATGAAATATGTGAATGTGATCAAGTGTAATGATCTAACTGTGAACCTTAATGCCTATAACTTCTAGATGTAGTGAGCATAATGTGTCTACATTTCAATCTATTTGATGATTTATTTTTGATTCAATGGAATTGCAATTCCGACATATGAGATATGTATTGTTAGCAATTAAAATTGGTAGTGAGTCACTCCTTCTATTCTTCTTTCTTTTAGATAGTGAGTCCCTTGGAAGTGAGCCACCAGTAGTGAGCCTTATTATATTCAGTGTTACAATTCATATATTAGTGAGCTAATCCTCACCGTGGTCTTTCCCTTCTTGGGTTTTCCATGTAAATCTGGTGTTCTTATGTGTTTCATTTTTTTTCATTACTACTTTACATGTTTACTTTTTGTCAATGCATATTAATGGTCTAATGGTAGATTAGGGTGTGAAAATATATTGACGGTTTGAATGTTTTAAAGTATACAACCAATTCACCCCACCTCTTAGTTGTCGTATGCATCTAACAGAGTTATTGAGGAATGAAATTTTGTACATGATTTCTCTTTTGTTGGGTAAACCGGTGGACCATCACAGTAGACTTTGGAGAATAAGGTACTCTCTTTAGCTCAAATTTGTGTGGAGATTTATTTAAAAAATCTATTGGAACTTCAAGTTGGGTCCACTTCATGGATTCAACAACTGGATTATGAGGCTTTTCCCTTTCAGTGTCGAACCAGCCATGAACATGGACATCTACAAGAAAAATGCCCAAAACTTAATGTCTTTGGTAATTTCTTTAGTGGGGTTTCTATTAGGATGCCTCCTTGCCCAGTGCCATCAAGGGATAAAGGGAAAGCCCCTATATCAGAAGGGGAAACAGATACAGAGGTTTTTGTTCCTATGAAGTCTCGCAACAAGGGAAGAGGCTGAAAAAGAACCCTTAAGGATAGGCATGATGATGCCTCATTTAATAGGTTCAAGGCCTTGGAAGACCTTTGTTGTGCATTTTTTGCACACACACCCCACTAGAGGTGAGGACCCTCTTTTTCTTCTACATCTTTGGACCTTGGCTTTGTAAATTTCTAGTTTTTCTCTTCTTGGAGGTTATTTTGGGATTAAGTCCGGATTTGGTTTGATAGGGATGGTATTTTGAAGCATTTTGGGGCCTTGGATTTTAGAAATGGGGATTTTTCTAGTGAATTTTCAATGTGATATGTAAATATTTTTACACCAATGGATAGAGGACGAAAAATTAGGCCAAGTTGCTTTTTGAACTTTTTGAAAATTCATTCGGGAAAAAAAGTTATGGGGTTTCGAAGTTTTTCTCCGGATTTCTAGTCAAATTCGGGATTTTCCACCCCGTCCGGATTTTTCTAGGTTTTTTGTCAAATCCAGGATTTTCCACCCCGTCTCGATTTTCTGGATTTTTGGCCATTTTTGGGGATTTTCCCTTCCTGGACGATTTTTCTGAACTTCCTGTCACGATTTTCCTGAACTCTGAAATTTATTAATAGGGTTAAATTTCCAAAATTTTATGACGGACTTGAAATTTCCAAGGGTTTATCTATGCTTAATTTTAATATTTTGTGGTTGGATTTTCACATGTGAGCTATTAATGATTATATTTGTTTTTTAGGATTAAATAAATAAAAAAAGGAGGACTTGCATATGGATTTGTGCCAAGAGGAAAATTTGGAAAATATTTAAAATGCACCTTCATAAGAATCTGTGCCACAACCTCTCTACAGCTTGAAGATATGTTTCAAACATGGAGTGATGTGTGATGCTATTTTCACTCTCCAATCATAATTTTTTATTAAAATCGAGGTGTTAAATTGTTGATTTCTTATTGCTCCTAGATGTAACTACTTTTATTGTATTGGATGATGATGTACCACTTTTTTCAAAAAACCCAAATGTAAATTTTTAGGGTTTCTTGAGGATTAATTGCATCCATTGGATTGAATTTAATACTGGACCTTGATTTAAAAATGTAATATCTATAAAAGTTCATTACCTTCTCATTTGTAGGGAGGTTAGAAGGGGTTAGAGAATAGTTGATCAGAGGCTTCAAAGCCAGAATTAGCTAAGTTAGAGGTTAGATTTTGCAAGTCAGTAGTTGTAGGAGAGGAGAGAGACTGGAAATTGTTATGTAATGTTGGAGAAGATAATGCAAATGGGTTGTTTATTTGGAAAATATTGTGTTATGTTTCAAAAATTTTATGGTTTCTTGTTCTTGATTCTCAGTGTTAGATGTTAGTTTTCAGTTCTTTCATGATAATGGTGAAATGTTAATGATGTTGATCGATCTTCGGTCCATACTTTTGACAATTTGTTGATTGTAAGTTGTCATGTAAAGTTAGTTTGGGCCTTATTTTGTGCTAAGTTCAACTGTGGATGCTTGTTTACATTGCGCCATTTACTGGGTATGTGGATGAATGTTCATAGTCTAAAAATCTTCAGTTTCCTCAGAAGATTGCACCATTTTTTGTGGAGTTGCAAGCTTGTCCTTGATTAAGTAGAAATTGGTTTTATTGGAGATTTGTCCGTTTGCAGCATTCATCATTGTTGTGATTGATTTTAGGAGTAATTTTAATCTTAGGATCTCTTTTAAACTCTTATCTTTTGCTATTTCATTTATTATCTAGGTTACATTTAAGAATCTGAGTATCAATATATTGCAAAATCTGATAAATTTGAAGATCTGGTATTTGTTTGTAAGGCCCCTTGTGATTATCAGCATTTTCACATTATCTTTAAGTTGTTTCACTTCATTGTCAAGACTTGACATTAGAGACCTTGGGGTTATCCCTTTTCCCATAGAGATTTACCTTTCAAGAGAGATAGGATATCATATTCGGTCTAAGTTGTTACTGTGTAGAAAACACCATCAATAGATTGGCACTAGAAGGAGGGCCTGAACATGCAAGCTAGATTGATTTATGTTTGTCATTTCCCCTGAGAGGTTCAGAAGAAGAACCAGATCTACTCTAGGAGAGGAAGAATTAAAAGAGCTGCAAGCCCCTACTAGGTCAAGAAGGGACAAAAGAAGGGGAGAATCATCATCCACCTAACCAATCCCATCATTCCCATCATCTTCATCCTCATCATCCTCATTCTCATCTGATTCTAAGGGAATTCCTATTCCGCAACCTCAACTAGCCATTACCATCCCCACCTCCACCAATGGCTTTCCTTGCCAATAACCCATCTCCATTGATTTTCAACAACTATAATGCTATGCCAAAAAACCCTGAGCATTTTTGCTCTAGGTTTCACACAAATGAACCCAAAAGGACTGTTGAAGAGCATGTTAGGATTTTTAAAATTACCCTCAAGGATAGGGGAATTAATCAAGAGGATGTTGCCTATAGACTTTTCCCCTATTCTCTAGGAGATGAGGAATTCTATTGGTATAACCATCTTCCTGTTGGGTCTATCACTACTTGGCTTCAGTTGGAGACTGCATTTTTACAAAGATTTGGGGTCCCAATCAGTTCCATTGGGCTTTATCTGTAGTTTACTAAAGTAAAGAGGGAGGAAAATGAACCAATAGGGGCTTTCAATAATAGGTTCCATAGGGCTTATGCTAGACTGCAACCCCCTTATGTTGTGGATGATGCCTCTACCAGGGAGGTTTATTATGAGGCTTTGGATAGTTTAACATCCACCTTTGTGAAGTGGAGAGAAAACCCTCCTGATAGCCTGCTTGAAGCTTATGATGTGGCTAGTAAAGTGAGCACAGATTTGAGACAACACTTGTCTGGACCCCTGCCATTAGCTGGTCAAACAATTATGTTGGGTTCAACTCCTCAGCTGCCTTTGGTTTCACACCCAAGTCAACCCTTGAATCAAACGCCACCCATGTTGAATTACTATCCAAATATGAATCAACCTTCATTCTCTCACCAACAAGCTAATGTACCCAGCTACTTGCAGAGCTCTGAGAAATTTATCCAATCCTCATACCATGGGTTCCATTATGTTTATATGCAAGATTTGGCTGGTGTTGTTCCTCCATTAGACAATGCAGATAAGGGAAGGCTAGATGAACTCACAGAGCTAGTAAAGAAGTCGGCCACCAAAGTCACCTACCTAAGGAACCAAAACAACCAACCTCAGGTCATCCAAAGGGGAAATCAGTTCAATCACGATCAAGATAAGGGGTAGAATCTTGATAGGGGACAATATTTTAAAGATCAGCCCTCAGGGCCAACATTTGATAGAGGGTAGCTACCACGCCAAAATAGGACTTGGGATATAAGGTCTGACAATGAAGGAGTCCTAACATCTTTGGAGCATCCAAACAATCAAGAAAATCCCCTAGCTGGTGTATATCTAGCAGAAGTAGCTCTATCTGGATGGTGTAGGCTTCATAAAACCAATCAACACTCTGAATTGGATTGTCAAGAATTTCAGACTATTGCATCTATTTTCCAATAGGAGATCCAACATACCAACAAAAAATTGACTGGACAAGAGATAATACCATCTATTCCTTATGACATATTGGTCTTCGTGGTGGATCATGCACCATTTCCAAGGAGTGAAGAGAATGGACCAGAAGAAAAACAAGACAAAAGTGTTGAAACAGAGTATGCATACAATGAAGAATCTATAGTTCAATATTTTGAAAGTGATGAGGATAATGGCAATGGTCCACTAGAGGTGGAAGAGCACATCTGGTTGTTAGATTATACAAAGGATGCACACCAAACTACGAAGAATGAGTCTCCAATAGAAGAATTTCAGCAAGATGTTGAGGAATTTCCAATAGAAAAGTCAACTAGCATTGGATCTGAGAAGGGCATAGCAATAGAAACTAAGGTAGCCCTGGAGGGGGTTGAGCTTTCAATTGAGAAGCCTCAACAGATTATCAATGAGTTTCCCATGAAGCAAATTGAAGGAACTGATGTTGTTGATAAAGGGGTTGATGTTCCTGAGGGTTACAGTTACAAGCTTGAACTAGTGCCAACAAAAGAATTCAGGGAGTCTTCTTATTCATCTAATTATGTTCTTTCTCTATTTTTTGGTGGGATAAATATTGGAAATTGATAGATTTTATGCATTAATGATGGGATAGCTAATGTGGTTAATTTTGATGCACAAGGAAAATTGAATGATGCTGAAAATAGTAATATTACAGTCAAATTTGAGCACATGGTTGTAGGTGAAAATTTTCTCGAGGATCAGTATGTCATGCCTCCTGGTGAACATCCTATTGAGAAACTTTCCATGCATGACAAAGCTTATGTCGTTTCATCACTAATTCCTCATGAAGATACTCAAACAGGTGAAAAGTTCCATGATGTTAATTTTGAATCTATTCACTCTAATTTTCACCCTGAATTGCTCATTGATGACTCTGATTTTGTTGTGCATGTTTCAAATGCAAGAGGAATACTAAATCATCAGTTGAGACCTCCTGACCTCATGGATGTTAACTCTGCACGATTGGAGGACAATAAATTTAACATTCAGTCTGAACAAGCACAACACCTGGTTGTTTCTTTCCTTTATGAAACTTCTAAAGTTTATCATTTTGATTATGGAGGTTTAGGGAAGACAACATGCATATGGATTTGTCATGGTTTCAAAGAGTTACCTCCATTGCTAATTATTCATGTTGAGATTTTTGAGTTTGAATGTTGTATTGTTGAGGTTTATTTTGCTGAATATAAAGATGAATTTGCATTCTTGAGGACTGTTACTATCACCTTACTGCTTGTCCATGCACTGAAAAGAAAAACAGGTGTGGGTCTCAACTCACCTTGTCTGATCATCAATCATTTTGAGTCCCTTTGTACATGATGTTGATTTTAATAAATGCAGCTTGCCCTGCTGTTCTTTCACTTTAGGGTTTTCTTTAGGATAGATGGCTTTAGTTTAGATTGCTTTGCTTTGCCTTTGGTTGGCTTTTGTGTTGCTTTTGGTTTCGGTTTGGTTGTCTGCTTTGCTTCTTCAGCTTGGTTTCCCTTGTTTTCTATTGGGAGTGTCTTATTTTCACAACAACAATTATTTTATCTGGGGTTGTTTTGGGTATTCCTTTTACAAAATCTAATCACCCTTCCAAGATATGTTGGTGGAAATCTTCTATTCAGTGTCACATGTGCTAAATATTTAAATTGGACAAGTCATTGGATTGAATTAGCTCCTGAATGTGCTTGAATCTTACATTTTACACACATCTTAAGAATCTTGAGGTTGTTGTAGGATCTTTGTGAGGTCTTATTAAGTGAAAAATCTTATATTTGTACTTTAGTGCCACTGTGATTCTAAGCCCTGAGTGTGAGCTTCATTGCTTATAGGTTGAAATGAAACAATGAAAAGAAATTAAAAAAAAAAGAAAGAAAGAAAATAAAATATTGAATATCCAAAGAAAGTGAGTTCAACCTTTTAGGGGAATCCAAATATCTCTACCGGGGCTATGGACGCTTGGCTGGTAATAAAGCTATGATTGGGATAATCACAGTGATAACCTCGTTGGGGCTATGGATGCTTGACTAGCAACGAGGCTCTATCCAGGTTGCTTTTGAAGTTAGAATCTTTATGTAGCTTAGCATGACTGAACTTGGTTTCTTGCAACATCTTAAGGACGAAAATTTATACACTTGCACACACTTGGATTTCCAGCATAGGAAGGGCTAGCTTGTCCATTGATTTTGAAACTTTAGTTTGTTGGTTGACTTGATGTGAGGATCAAAACTAGAGATTATGGGTTGTTGATTCCAGTTTGTCATCGAAATGCTCTGAAGCATTTTCCTAGCGGAGTTGCCATTTTTTGTGCTTTTTTTGCACACACGCCCCACCGGAGGCGGTGACCCTATTTTTCTTCTACATCTTTGCACCTTGGTTTTGTAAATTTTGGGTTTTTCTCTTCTTGGAGGTTATTTTTGGATTAAATCCGGATTTGGTTTGATAGGGGTGGTATTTTGAAACATTTTGGGGCCTTGGATTTTAGAAATGGGGATTTTTCAAGTGAATTTTCAATGTGATGTGTAAATATTTTTGTACCAATGGATAGAGGATGAAAAATTAGGCCAAGTTGCTTTTTGAACTTTTTGAAAATTCATTCAGGAAAAAAATTTATGGGGTTTCGAAGTTTTTCTCTGGATTTCTGGTCAAATTCAGGATTTTCCACCCCGTCCTGATTTTTCAGGGTTTTTTGTCAAATCTAGGATTTTCCACCCCGTCCAAATTTTTCCGGGTTTTTTGTCAAATCTGGGATTTTCCATCCCATCTGGGTTTTTCCAGAATTTTTTTGTTAAATCTGTGATTATCCACCCCGTCCAGATTTTTCCGGATTTCTAGCCATTTTTCGGGATTTTCCCTTCCTGGCTGATTTTTCCGAACTTCGTGTCACTATTTTCATGAACTCCAAAATTTATTAATAGGGTTAAATTTCAAAAAATTTATGACGGAGTTGAAATTTCCAAGGGTTTATCTATGCTTAATTTCAATATTTTGTGGTTGGATTTTCACATGTGAGCTATTAATGATTATATCTATTTTCTAGGATTAAATAAATAAAAAAAGGAGGACTTGCATATGGATTCATGCCAGTAGGAAAATTGGAAAATATTTAAAATGTACCTCCATAAGAATCTATGCCACAACCTCTCTACAGCTGGAAGATATGTTTCAAACATGGAGTGACGTGTGATGTTGTTTTCACTCTCCAATCATAATTTTTTATCAAAATCGAGGTGGCAGATTGTTGATTTCTTATTGCTCCTAGATGTAACTACTTTTATTGTATTGGAATATGATGTACCACTTTTTTTCAAAAAACCCTAATGTAAATTTTTAGGGTTTCTTGAGGATTAATTGCATCCATTGGATTGAATTTAATCCTAGCCCTTGTTTTAAAAATGTAATATCTATAAAAGGCCAGCGCCTTCTCATTTGTAGGGAGGTTAGAAGGGGTTAGAGAATAGTTGATCGGAGGCTACAAAGCTAGAATTGGCTAAGTTAGAGGTTAGATTCTACAAGTCAATAGTTGTAGGAGAGGAGAGAGACTGGAAATTGTTATGTAATGTTGGAGAAGATAATGCAAACGGGTTGTTGATTTGGAAAACATTGTGTTATGTTTCAAAAGTTTTATGGTTTCTTGTTCTTGATTCTAAGTGTTAGATGTTAGTTTTCAGTTCCTTCATGATAATGGTAAAATGTTAATGATGTTGATCGATCTTTGGTCCATACTTTTGGCAATTTGCTAATTGTAAGTTGTGTAAAGTTAGTTTGGGCCTTATTTTGTGCTAAGTTCAACTATGGATTCTTTTTTACATTGCGCCATTTACTGGGTATGTGGATGAATGTTCATAGTCTGAAAATCTTCAGTTTCCTCAGAAGATTGCACCATTTTTTGCAGAGTTGCAGGCTTGTCCTTAATTAAGCAAAAATTGGTTTTATTGGAAATTTGTCCATTTGCAGCATTCATCATTGTTGTGATTGATTTTACGAGTAATTTTAATCTTAGGATCTCTTTTATACTCTTATCTTTTTCTATTTCTTTTATTATCTGGGTTATATTTAAGAATTTGAGTATCAATATATTGCAAAATCTGATAAATTTGAAGATCCGGTATTTGTTTGTAAGGCCCCTTGTGATTACAAAAATTTTCACATTATCTCTAAGTTGTTTCACTACATTGTCAAGACCTGACATTAGAGACCTTGGGGTTATCTCTTTTCCCATAGAGATTTACCTTTCAAGAGAGATAGGATATCATATTTTGTCTGAGTTGTTGTTGTGCAGAAAACACTATTAACAACCTTTATCAGCAAATGGATTCTATTGATAAGACTCTAAATGATAATACCTTCTTGGAGGAGGAACAAGTAGCTTCCAAAGGGGATGTACATTGCACTAATTTAGTGGAAGTGGGTACCAAGTCATTATTGATGGTTTTTGGTCAGATCCTAGAATCTTCTAGTCTACCAGTTATTCCAGTGTAAAATGAGGTGGGTGCTGGTCCAACCATCGATCATCTAGATTTGCAACCAATGGTAGAGGCCTAGGATCCTGGTAAAGGCTACAATATCTCCTCTACCTTGGGGATGCACCAAAAAAATCTCAAGAAGGGGAATTCAGATAATTCATCTAAGGTAGGCAAGAAGAAAGACCAAGATAAGATTAAGTTAATGGGTGAGAATTTTGTGGAGTCAGGGTCTACTAAACACCTTTACTCTCACTCTTCTAACCCCCAAATATTATTGTTCTCTCTTGGAATGTGAGGGGGTTAACCAACACCCCTCGGAAAAAGGTTGTTTAAGAAATGATCAAGGCTCATTCCCTAATGTTATGTTTATTCAAGAATCTAAGTTTTCTATGGAGGGTACGGTCAAGGTATCCTCCAATATTTTGTGGTATGGTAAGTGTCAATACGATGGGGAACAAGGTAGTGCTAGTGGGATTGGATGTATTTGGGACAAGAGAAAGGTGTCCCCTCTATGGTGGATTGTGGTTAGGCACTCCTTATCCATGGTTTCTTCAAGTTTTGATTGTGGATAAATCATGTTCCCTAATATCTACACTTAGATTCATTGGGCTAGTAAACTTTTCTTGTGGGATCATAAAGGTATGTGTGGCCCTTATCTCCCCTATTTCCTAGGATTATAGCTAGTGATTTTAATGCTATCCTCATTCTAGATGAAAAGAGGGGAGGGTTGGATCATTTGGAGTCTTCTTCATCAATGTAGAAATAATATAGCCCTGTTGAATTTGATCGATATAAAGCCTCTCAATGGTATGTTCACCTGGAGTAATACGAGATGTGGAGAGAATTTTATCTCTGAGAGGTTGGACAGGTTCTTGGTTTCTAGTTTTCCAATAGGCAATTAGTGGATCTCCAGTTCAAAAATTCTTGAATGGAGAGGTTTGGACCACTAGCCTATAATTTGTTTTCTCATGGTAGGGATTTTTTGGTGTAGGTTTCTATTTTTCTAGTGGGTTAATTTATTTTCCGTTAGTCCTAGGTTTTTCCTACACTTAATTAAACTTGCTTAGGATAATAAAGTGGTTTTATTATAAGGAAATAAGTGATGAGGTGTCCCATTCCTTAAAGGGTGGAAAGACTTTCCACTTTTGGTGGCATCCTCCACTTTTGGTGGTCCATCTCCACTTTTTGTGGTTTATTCCTATTGATTGGATTTGCCACCTACCTCTTCTCCTGAGTTCTATATAAACTCACTATCTAGCTTTTATTTTCATCCATTATTGCAATACTCTTGCATCCATTCATTCATATTTGCATTGTATCTTTTCATCTTGGAAACTCTTAATGCAATTTTATCACATCGACATTGCATAATCTCTCGGAGTCCTGGTTTTCATTCTTATTTTTTCTAGTTTATGTAGCTTTGATTTTCTCTTAAAACATTTATTGGGTTATTCAATCTATTTTAGACTTCTAACATGGTATCAAAGCTTTTGTTTTGAGAAATCTAAGTTCTTATATTCTTGATTGAGAGATTGAGTTTCTTGTAAAAATCTTGTAAATTCTCGTATGCACTTCTCTTGCATTCTTGAGCGATCTGGAGAATCAGAAAGGATTTGCAAAGATTTAATTACCTCTTTATTTTGCATATGTGTTTTGTGAGATGTGGGTGATTACAACATTTCTGATTATACTGGCAGCATTTTTAACTATTCCAACACATCCAAAAGGCTTGAGAAAGTCAGATTTGGCTTTTGTTTCATCCAAATTGGAAATCATTTGGCATAGTTGCAAGTGGGGGTTTGAAGGAATCTATTTTTCATTGGAGCCATTTTTTAGCTTCAGAATTCCTGCTTCCACTCATTTGTAAGAAAAATGATTTTTGGGTTTCGTAGCCAAGGTTAAAATCTCAACTAGGCATCTTCTAGATTTTGCATATCTTGCATAGGTCTAAAGAAAAATATTGTACAAAAATTTCCCTGTGTCCTTTTTCCTCCTAGCTAAAGCTTAAAAAAATCATTTTTTTCATCTTCTACTTGCTAGATCAAAAAACCATTTCTGGGTTTTGTTCTTAGCATCAAAATATTTTCGGGTTTCTATTATTGTCTACAAACAGTGAGTAGATTTTTCATAAATCAAATCAGAAGTAAACTTTTTTGCTAGAAAACTTGTTTCTTGTAGGCTAAATTCAGTCGATTTCTCAAAAATTTATAACTTTTTCTTCAGGCGTTGGATTTCAGCAAATAAGATATCGTTGGAAAGTTGGAGATGAGCACTTGCCATCCACTAAGGTATTGAAAAGAATTTTTTCCATTTTGTACCAAATATTTCAAGTTGAAATTGTCTTGTGCTAATTTCTTCAATAGGCCATAACTTTTTCCCTGGTGCTCCGATTTTCAGAAACAAATAGGTGTTGGAAAGGTCTTGAAGAGCACTACATAGCTATAAAGCTAATTTTTATAGGTTTTGGCTTAGGTTTATTTTATATCAAATTTATAATTTTGGCTATTTTGAGCGTATTGAGCATTGTATCTTGGAAAAGGCTTTGTAAATGCACTAAATTATACAGAGCCAACCTTATAATATTTGGGGGGTGATCTTTGATACTAGTGAAAAGGGTGGGAGTGTATTGATGTTCTTTTTTTGGTTGTTCTTTTGTAGTCATTTGAGGATTGTATCATGGATTTTTCTACTCATCATTATGTGATAGTTTTGGATAAGGCTAATTATGATTTTTGAAAAAAATACATTTTAATCCATCTCCGATGGCTAAGATTTTTTCCTTACCTTTATGGAATCATTCCTGAACTAGACACACCTGATAAGAAGAATTTTTGGGGTAATAGAATTGATCATGTAATAGGAATAATTGGTTGTCCTATTGATTAAGACACTTTGTTGTCTATAGTGGGCATTGAATTTCCCCACATAGTTTGGACCAAGATTTGGGAGATGTTTCGACACCCTCATGTTTCTCCATTCCCAAATGATCTTATTGCAGATTGCCTCATTCCACTTGACGATGTAGACAATATACCCTATGACGATGATACTTTAGAGGAGCTTAAGTATTATGCGCATCTTGAACATTCAGATGACACAAAGACTTATCTTGCTTCTCATCCTCATGTTGAGATTACATAATCACCTGTTGCAGATTTGGATTCTACAGATGCTTCATCAAGAGCCTACAACGATACATTACAACACGAATAGTTATGTCTTTTAGATTCAATTCATTAGGATCAATTTTTACAAGACATCTCTTGTTTGTTCATACTAATGGCACTTTCAAATTTTGTAAATTTGAGATGCCCATTTCGAATTTTTGCCTGTGCACTTTTAGAAGTGCACTTGAGGGGTCAGTTTGAGTGACCTACTTTAGAGGCTTGGAATTTGAAGCTTGTTGATTTTTGTGAAAAACCCATTTACAAGCATGTTTGATTGACATATGTGAACGTGTGTGTCAATTTTCAGCTTCCCACAATAAGTTTTGATAGGGTTTTGAAAAGTGAAACTAGAGGGTTTTTGCACTTTTTGTTGTTTGCAGACTGTCAGTCTTGTAAAGTAGCCTCCTATTTGGGCTTTCATTTTAAAATTGGTTGAATTTCATAAGAAGATGAGTGTTGTTCTACTTTCTCCCCACCTAAATGAGATCACGTGTCAATTTTCAGAGTATGATGATCTATTTTGCTATTTTTAACAGATCGAAACCAAATGCAATTTATCTTGTTTTGCACCTGCATTTGCAGAAACCTTTATGAGTGGTCAATTTTGACCCTGAATAACTTTTGATCAATGATGATTTAAGAGAATTCATTTTGTACATGTGCTCAAGGTACCTAAATGAACTCATGTGTTTGATGGTAGATCGCCAAGAGTTGATTCGCTATTTTTTTCAAATCGGCAGTTGAGTGAGTTTTAATTGGTTCAGAATATGTGCAGTTTTAGAAACGTTCAACTGAGCATCTTTGTGGATTAATATCTGCCACCTCATGACTCCTTTTGTTGAGCCATTTATTTTTCTGTACTCTTGGACCATATGTCTACATGTTTGAAAGTTTTCATAACTTCAGAAGGTTGTTTGACTAGTTTTCCAAGCTGATTTTGGAGCCGACTTGGCCAGTTTTGCTCATTTTTCAAATATGTCCAAAAGCAATTTTAATGCCGACCTAGTTCATCATTCCACTTCACAAGCATTCAAGGGTTGCCTCAGACCAATTCAAGGGTAAAATTTGTTTGAAATCGAAAAAAAAATTAGTCGGGCCCGCGAAAAGACCCGACGTGTGCCACACAAATTGAAAGAGTTTTTGCTCAGTTGGGTCAATGTGCCTCAAGATAAGCATTTTTCAAAATGAATGGATTGATTTAAAAGTCTGTTGGATCAGAACCATAGAAGTTACTTCAAAGACTCTTGAACATGGTTCACAAACAATTGTTTGAACTAAAATTTTCCATTTTAATAATTGGTTGCATATCCTCTCCTTATTAACCACGAGGTAGATGAAGGGAAAAGCATTTGAGTCAAAAGTTAATTCAAATAGGCTCATGACTATAGTAAAGACATGGCTCTTGTAAACGGCAGAAAAAATTAAATAAAGAGGGTAGCCTTGCTTCTGATCTTGATGCCATCATGTCAAGGACGAATGAATTTGTTTAACAGATTTTTCCCCAACTAATGTGGTTTCTTTGAACACCACAAACAAGCAAATTTGCACATCCGATGAGGGTTTGAACCCTATTGTGTGGTATCATGGATGCTAGGATTGTTGGCAATGCACAAAGTGGATGTCTTGTTAATAATTATTTGAAACTTTTAAGTAATTGCAGAATGAGGAGGGGCGTGGTTTGTGTTGGTAGTGAAAATATACTATAATTGTTTGAGGAAGTCCTATTTATGGTTTTTCAAGGATGTGGACAGCCACGTGCCCCAAAAAAATGTGGTCTCATAGAACGCCATGAGCATGGGTTGCTTGTTAAATGGATCTATTTGAATGTGCCTTAGAAACTTCCAAGCAGGTGTGATTGGTGGTTGGGCTGCCCATTTGTGGAGCATTGAGTGAATCCCTATGCACATGCAAACACATATAAAGTATTTGTTGAAAATGAATGTGGGAAGCACATAGCAAGTTTCAGGAGATGTGGTTTGGAGAAAGGTATGTTTCATGTGTGATAGGTTCCCTAGATCGGCATGAGTACCACCGAGTGCCTTAGGACCTGCAGCTCACACACGCAGGAGATATTTGTGGAAAATGCTTTACTAACTTTCAAGAAAATTCTTTAGACACCGACCCAACAAAGCACAAGGGTGTCATGGCCAAGCAAAACAGGGCTCCAAAATTGTCATCAAAGCATTGAGTTGAATGATGGATGGCTAGAGCAAGATTAGAGGGTGAGTGTGCTATAGATGAAGGGGAATGGTGTTGCTGCCATGATTCCCGAGAAGCATAGCTCGAGCAACCAAGCGCAAACAAGGATTAGGGAAAATGAAAAGAAGCGGGAAGGTGTTCAACGATAGTCAAAGCACAACAAAATGCAGCCAAATCACAACCGTTCCCCACCAACCCACAATCCCAACTTTCTCACCTTTTAATGATCACGAGATGGCGGGGAGGGTGGCTTCGTGTTGATTTGGTGGGATCAAGGAATTTTAATGCACACGTAAAGTTTTTGTTTTAAATTGTCACCCAAGTATTAAAAAGGATATCATATTTTTAAATGATGGGGGCATAGACAATAAAGAATGGAATATTTAAACAAGTTGTTTAAGTTGGTACTAAAGTGTTGGGGAATTTTTTGTTTTAAAAAATATTTTTCCCGATAAGGAGATAGGTTTTTATGAAAGAGGGAAAAGTATTTCTTGATAAATAGTAAAGTGTGAGGGAAAACATTTAAAGTGAAAGTGCATGGGATAAGGTAAATAAAGTATTTACTATGAAAATAATATGACTTTGCTGGAGTGAAAAGTGAAATCGTGAATACTTTGTGCAGCTGGGTAATTTTTTAACAGGACCCCAATATAAATACAAATGTTTTGAGTAAAGTATTTAAAATACTTTGCACAGGAGGATAAGTTAAGTGAAAATAAAATATTATATTCACTGGAGGTGAATAAAATAAAATACAGCCACAGCAAATAAAGGCAAAACAAGAGCAGAAAATAATTTTTTCACGAGCAGAGGCAATTTTTACACAACAAGTGAATGGAGTAAAACTCATCATATGAGCATATTTTATGTTGGAGAACAAAATGGGAAAAGGTTGTTTTGGAAGAAGAGTGGGTTTGTTACAGGGAGAGGAGAAGATTCTTTTAAGTTTGATGATCAATGGTGAAGGTGTTTCCAAATGGCATTTTCGGATCAGTTTTAGGGCTTCTTCTGGAGCATTCCTTTCCTCTACATTTTCTTTTCTTTTCTCATTGTAACAGGTTGGCAAGTCAGAAATCTAGGGTGAAGCTGCATAGAAAATTGTAAAATCTATAGTGACAGAGAAAATCCAAGTTGGATTCTAAGTCTTTTTATTGTAGGATTTGAATTTATGGAGATTTAGTGTTTCATAACAGTATTGGCATTTGAGTTAAACTGATAAATCCAGGCTCATGTCTCTCCTATGTGCAAGTGCATTCAAATTTTGAATGAAGTAATCAAGGGTTATTTTGTTCATCTCACTATTGTGGTGTGTGCAATTCTTGTTTTAGCTTTGATTCAAGGAGTTAATTAAAATGCTTAAATGATATTGCAGGTTGATATGTTCTGTACAAGGATTTGGTAAGTAGTATTGAGTTGAGGTACATATTGGTAATATTGTAAGGCAATATAATCAGAGATATTATATATTGTGTTGAATCTACTATGAACCATTAGGTATTGATGAATTTGACTCCTCTAATAGAAGTAAGGCACTGGTCTGAGTTGCATTTGTTCTTTGTGATTCAATGTTTATTTGTGTTCACCTGGAACTTGCTACAACTTTAAAACTAATGATTATCTTTCAATATGAAGTGTTGTTGTAATTATCTCATGCTCCAAATGGTTGATATTACTGATGAACAACCAATTCTTTTTCAATTTTATCCCATTTTGTTGAGCTATTAAGTGAGATTATCTATTCTAGTTAATGTTGTTTATAATTTTGTTGCCGACATTGTAAACACATTAGGGGATCACCCTCTCGGGTCTTGCAGAGCCCAAAGTGTAGGAGGTCTTTTCAAATCCTCGTCAGTTGTTCTAGGTCCTTCGAGCTGCCCTCGATTGGAATTGGAAATTCCATAGGTAGATTAGGAGATAAACCTGGTTATAGTAAAAACAACCAACAAAATGGCGACTCTGTTGGGGACCATTGTTGAAAATTATTCTGCCTTATAGAGTCATGAGCTTGTTATGATAGGTTCAATCTCCTTGTCAAGTGAGTCAATTCTCATAAATGTTGCCAGAGAATTTGTTGTAATTCATCTTTGAATGTAAGTTTTGTCTAAGATTTTTCCATACTTCATGATTATTTCATAATACCTCACAAACTGTGAGTGGCGACTCCGAGATCTATGCACTAGTCTGCATTATTTGAGAAGAATTGGGAAAGAACCAAAGGATTTGCAGTAGAGATGAAGCAGATTTGAGCTCTTGTGATGAAGTACCCTGACAAGTTTGGGGAAGGAACTTGTATGATGTCATATTGTTGGATAAGAAGGTGTTGCAGTGCTTGTGCTGGTTTTTAAAGAAATTTGACCTGTGAAGAAATTTCAGTTGATAAAAATTTTGTCCTCTGCAAAGAGGTGGTGACTCTACCAAAGAACATAATGAAGAGGTGAATACGGTTCCAGATTTACAAATATTTCCAATCAGAAGAACCATTTGCAGCTGCTGCAACAATTCCAGGTATTTTTCACTCTTGGTTTTCAAGAAATTGTGTATGGAAACAATATGTGAAAATTTTAGGAAAACTTTGGTTCCCTATTAGATGAATCTACATTAAGAAAGGGAACAACATTAGTATTTCTTTCCATACTTCTAAAATGTAATATCCAACATGAGTAGAGAAGTATGTTTACTTTGAGTTATGTCTTTGAGAAAGCTTAAGGCATAAGTATTGATTTGGTAAATGAAGTAATTGATAACCATGTATGAAGTGGATAATGATTGAATTTATATACAAGAGGGTTTCCCTGTGAAATGGAAACTAAAAGTATGCAGGGAAAACAAGTTGTCCCAAGCCTCCCAAGCCCTCAAAGGGATTTTTCTATTAAAAGGTATATGCCATTGGTTTTCAGTGGTATTGGAGGTTTCCCAAACCTAATCCCTAAATATGTTAGGAAGTATTTTCCCATATTCACAGGGAAAAGTTCAGAATCAGCCTCTAAGCATCTACAAGCATTCGTGGATGTGATGGGGGACTATGAGATAAATCATGAGGACGTTGTTATGAAACTATTTGTTCAATCCTTGAAGGATGATGTCAGGGATTGCTTCTCATTTTTACTGTCATGTTCTGTAGCTTCATGGAATTAGTTTATGACAGCCTTTGTGGAGCAATTTGGTGAAAGGGTAAATCCAAGTGAATTGAGAAAATAAAAATTAGAGATCCATATTAGTGAAAATGAGTTGGTCCCTGTTTTCAATATTCAATTTGCAAAGGCAATAAGAAAGATCCCAGAGTACATGAGACTGAATGATGTTGAATGCTTGGTCGTGTATCTTGGTGTATTTGGCAGTAAGATGGGATTCTTGTTAAGGGATAAAGAGCCTGCAACTTTACTTCAAGCATATCCAACTACCATGGGCATTGAGAACAATTTAAAATACTCTATGATGAAAGGGTATTTGGCTACAAGTGTTGATTACCCAAGCACACCTTATTCCTATAGAATTCAAGAGTTGGGTAATGGAAATGATTGTCAAGCTAACAATGCCTCTGCTGTTATGATCTCTTCATCATCAAAATATGAAGATCATAGTGAGCTCCAGGTTGAATGTCAACAAAATTTGGGCATTGTTGATAAAAAATATTTTGTACAAGAGTTGTATGAAATGAGAAGATAGGAAGCGGAATCATCATTCAAGTTGTTTTTGAGATTTTTGGATGCTTTGATAAAGGTTCCCACATATTTTAGACCTGAGGAATCTGTGTGCATTGATTTGTTTTGTGAGATTTATGAATCTGGGCTGAGTACTTTTCCAGAGGAATTGAAGCCCTATAGCTTTGATCAAATACCTAATTGGATAAGGAGTGTAGAATCAGCCAAGTGTGGTCATGCACAAAGTGTGGATTCTCAAAATGGAGACAACAGCTGTCCTCTTGAAGAAAATCAGACAACAATGCAAATAAGTGAAAAGAGTATGTTAGAGGATGAGTATTGTGATTATTTCACAATCAACACATGTGTTGATCCTTGCAGCAGTGAGGAAGATGATGTCACATGGGATGATAACATAGTAGAAATGAAAAAATGCTTCTCTTGTGATGTCTCGGGTGAGGAAGATGAAAATGAGATACATAGTGCTACTTCATGTCACGTTGTGACCAAAAATTACAAGGCATTTATTTCTGACATTTCATTAGAAAGTGGTGACTATGGTTGTGGAAGTGCAGCCTCAAGCATTCATTCAGAAGATTTTGAACATGGTTCATGTAGTGAGGATTTTTCTGGTGATGAAGGTCATGATGGGGTTGATAGTTCTAATTACTTCTCTAAAGATTGTGATTGCTTTTCTGAAAATGATATTGAAGCATATTCCTCACTTGAAGAATGCAATGATATAAATGTGTATGAAGTCACTTGTCCCTAAGTGAAAGAACAAGGAACATGTGATAAATATACCGAATGTAATTCGGGTTCAGAATCAGAGGAGCATGTTCATTGTGAGAGTGATACAGAATTTGAAGACAAAAATGTGTGTGAACAATATGCTGACTCAAAACATAATGTTGAATATGATGAAGGTTTTGATGAGTGTGCTTATTCTCCTACTCTTGATGTTTGTTTGAATGAAGCAAAGATGGAAATTTTTGTGATGCATGATGAGCATGATGATAAAATAATGGATTCATCAAGAATATATATGGATGAATCAATATTATTACCCATTGATGATATTGAAAAGCCTGTTGATTCATATGATAGTAAAGTTTTAGATTGTGTTTATATGGAAAATGCTGTTAATCCATGTGTGGAGTAGCCAAGCAGTGAAAATAATGGTGAATCTCATGTTGATGAATGTGAATTTGAGTGTAATTACCTTTTGTTTGATGCTCTTAATTTTTTAGAATGTGCACATGGACATGTTTCCACCGCATGTGAGAAGCATTGATGTGAAAGAAACTAAGGATTGTTGTTTCATTACTAATGAGGATTTTTCAGTCGGCAATGAGTCTTTCACTTTTGGATCAACATACATACCAGCTAGTGTTGTACATGAGGTTACTAGTTCACAGGGTTGTCTTCCTGCTGTCCTTGTTGATGATGATTTTCTCGAACCCTCACTTGAGGTATTTGGTTTTGACAGGTTTGATGATGTGAAAAATGAATCAAAACATGTTCTGATTCCTGAGATGAATGTATTTACTCATTCCTTAGATGTTAATGATGCATGTGATTCCCATCTCCTTGATACCAAGATGTGTTCTTATGTACCTGAACCGAAGTGCCACAAGATGGGTTTAGGTTGCAGTGATTAGTACAAGGATGTTCCTGAGTGTGCATTTTTTATCTTTGACGTATGCCAAGATGATTTGTAGGGAACACACCAAATTGTTTATGAGAGCTTTCAGTTTGATCTACAAATTGATTTTGATGTGCAAATTGGTAATCAGAATGAGATTAATAGTTCTAGCCACGTAGCAGAATGTGAGTGCTATTTTGGTCAGCTGGAAGAAGTTTTCACAAAGTGTGGCAATGTGCAAGATATTGAAGGATGTTGTTTTCAGTCTAAGAATGATTCATATGATGAATGTGCTAAGTTGTTGCCACATAATAGTCAGTATTTTGAAAGTATGCATGCCTTTCAAATGCACAATGGTTATGAACATGTTGATAATGTTGTGAATGATTTCCTATTAGGAGAGGTCAGCATGTTTAATTAGTCAGATGGTTGTGATTAGACCAGGCTTTCATATGGTCTTGATCATTATTTTCAAATCATGTCACTTGATATAAAATCAGAAAATGAAGAATGTGGCGGTGATATGACTTATTTGATTTGGTTGTCACTTGATGACAAAGACGAATAGAGAGCGAGTCTCTACTTGCCCAATGGCAGCCTGACACTTGTGTTTGCAAAGGTGCAGTTGTTTATGTTGTTATGGTTTGATAACTACAAGCATGAGTTGAGGGAGATCGGCTCCTTTTAAAAAAAATTGTTTGACAGAGGTAAATGTTGATTCCCATTTTTCATTTGGTGGCCTGGGGTCATCAAATGATGTTGAAAAGAAAAAATGAATAAAGGAGCAGTGTGAGGACACCTAATGGACTCAAAATTTGGTCTACTCTTCCCAGAGATCTAGAATCTTTCTATGCCCACAGGGGGCATACATCCCCAGTTGGGGCCACTGATGGCACTTTCAAATTTTGCAAATTTGAGATGCCCATTTCGAATTTTTGCCTCTACACTTTCAGAAGTGCACTTGAGGGGTCAATTTGAGTGACCTACTTTGGAGGCTTGGAATTTGAAGCCTATTAATTTTTGTGCAAAACCCATTTGCAGGTATGTTTGATTGACATATGTGAACGTGTGTGTCAATTTTCAACTTCCCACGATACATTTTGATAGGGTTTTGAAAAGTGAAGCTGGAGGGGTTTTGCACTTTTCAACTGTTTGCAGACTGTCAGTTTCATAAAGTAGCCTCCTATTTGGGCTTTGATTTTACAATTGGTTGACTATCATCAGAAAACGAGTGTTGTTTTTCTTTCTCCTCACCTAAACGAGCTCATGTGTCAGTTTTCAGAGTCTCATGATCTGTTTTGCTATTTTTAATAGATCGAAACCAAATGCAATTTCTCTTGTTTTGCACCTGCATTTGCAGAAACCTTTCTGAGTGGTCAAGTTTGACCCTGAATAACTTTTGATCAGTGATGATTCAAGCGAATTCATTTTGCACACATGCTCAGGGTACCTAAATGAACTTATGTGTTTGATGGCAGCTCGCCAAGAGTTGATTCGCTATTTTTTCAACTCGGCAGTTAAGTGAGTCTTAATTGGTTCAAAATATGTGTAATTTTAAAAAAGTTCAATTGATCACCTTTACAGATTAATATCTACCACCTCGTGACTCCTTTTTCTAAGTCGTTTATTGCGCTATACTCTTGGACCATATGTCTACATGCTTGTAAGTTTTCATAACTCCGGGAGGTTGTTTGACTAGTTTTCCAAGCTGATTCTGGAGCCGACTTGGCCAGTTTTGCTCATTTTTCAAATATGTCCAAAAGAAATTGTAATGTCAACCCAGTTCATCATTCTGCTTCACAAGCATTTAGCAGTTTCCTCATATCAATTCAAGGGTAAAATTTGTTTGAAACCGAAAAAAAATTTAGTCAGCCCCACAAAAAGACCTGACGTGCGCCACACAAATTGAAAGAGTTTTTGCTTAGTTGGGTCAATGTGCCTCAAGATAATAATTTTGCAAAATGAATGGATTGATTTAAACTTCTGTTGGATCAGAACCATAGAAGTTACTTCAAAGACTCTTGAACATGGTTCATAAACAATTTTTTGAACTAAAATTTTCCATTTTAATAATTGGTTGCATATCCTCTCCTGATTAACCATGAGGTAGATGAAGGGAAAAGCATCTAACTCAGAAGTTAATTCAAATAGGCTCATGACTGTAGTAAAGACATGGCTCTTGTAAAAGGCAGAAAAAATTAAATAAAGAGGGTAGCCTTGCTTCTGATCTTGATGCCATCATGTCAAGGACGGATGAATTTGTTTAACAGATTTTTCCCCAACTAATGTGGTTTCTTTGCACACCACAAACAAGAAAATGTGCACATCCGATGAGGGTTTGAACCCTATTGCATAGTCTCATGGATGCTAGGATTTCTAGCAATGCACAAAGTGGATGTCTTGTTAAGAATTCTTTGAAACTTTTAAGCAATTGCAGAATGAGGAGGGGCACGGTTTTTGCTAGCAGTGAAAATATACTATAATTGTTTGAGGAAGTTCTATTTATGGTTTTGCAAGGATGTGGACAGCCACGTGCCCCAAAAAAATGTGGTCTCATAGAACGCCATGAGCACGGGCTGCTTGTTAAATGGATCTATTTGAATGTGCCTCAGAAACTTCCAAGCAGGTACAATTGGTGGTTGGGTTGCCCATTTGTGGAGCATTGAGTGAATCCCTATGCACATGCAAACACATATAAATTATTTGTTGAAAATGAATGTGGGAGGCGCATAGCAAGTTTGAGGAGATGCGGTTTGTAGAAAGGAACGCGTTGTGTGTGATAGGTGCCCCAGATCGGCATCAGTACCACCGAGTGCCCTAGGACCTACAGCTCACACATGCAGGAGATATTTGTGGAAAATTATTTACTAACTTTCAAGCAAATGCTTTAGACACCAACCCAACAAAGCACAAGGGCATCATGGCCAAGCAGAATAGGGATCCAAAATTGTCATCAAAGCATTGAGCTGAATTATGGATGGCTCGAGCAATATTAGAGGGTGAGTGTGCTACAGATGAAGGGGAATGGTGTTACTACCATGATTCCCGAGAAGCAGAGCTCAAGCAACCAAGCGCAAAAAAGGACTAGGGAAAATGAAAAGAAGTGGGAAGGTGATCAACGACAGTCAAAGCACTACAAAATGCAGCCAAATCACAACCGTTCCCCGCCAACCTGCGATCCCAACTTGCTCACCTTTTAATGATCACGAGATGGTGGGGAGGGTGGCTTCATGTTGATTTTGTGGGCCCGAGGCATTGTAATGCACAGGTAAAGTTTTTAAAAAAAATTTCCATGCAAGTATTAAAAAGGCTATCATATTTTTAAATGATGGGGGCATAGACAATAAAGAATGGAATATTTAAACGGGTTGTTTAAATTGGTACTAAAGTGTTAGATAATTTTTTGTTTTAGAAAATATTTTGCCTCATAGGGAGATAGGTTTTTATGAAAGAGGGCAAAGTGATTCTTGATAAATAGTAAAGTGTGAGGGAAAAAATTTAAAGTGAAAGTGCATGGGATAAGGTAATTAAAGTATTTACTATGAAAATAATATGTCTTTTCTGGAGTGAAAAGTGAAATGGTGAATACTTTGTGCAGCTGGGTAATTTTTTAACAGGACCCCAATATAAATACAAATTTTTTGAGTAAAGTATTTAAAATACTTTGCACGGGAGGATAAGTTAAGTGAAAATAAAATATTATATTCGCTGGAGGTGAATAAAATAAAATATAGCCATAGTAAACAAAGCCAAAACAAGAGCAGAAAATGAATTTTTCACAGGCAAAGGCAATTTTTACACAGCAAGTGAATGGAGTAAAATTCATCATATGAGCATATTTTATGTTAGAGAACAACTTGGGAAAATGTTGTTTTGGAAGAAGAGTGGATTTGTTATAGGGAGAGGAGAAGATTCTTTGTAGTTTGATGATCAACAGTGAAGGTGTTTCCAGATGGCATTTTTCGGATCAGTTTTAGGGCTTCTTCTGGAGCATTCCTTTCTTCTACATATTCTTTTCTTTTCTCATTGTAACAGGTTAGAAAGTCAGAAATCGAGGCTAAAGGTGCATAGAAAATTGTAAAATCTGTAGTGACAAAGAAAATGCAAGTTGGATTCTGAATCTTTTTATTGTAGGATTTGAATTTATGGAGATTTAGTGTTTCATAACAGTACTTGCATTTGAGTTAAACTGATAAATCCAGGCTCATGTCTCTCCTATGTGTAAGTGTATTCGAATTTTGACTAAAGTAATCAAGGGTTATTTTGTTCATCCCACTGTTGTGGTGTGTGCAATTCTTGTTTTAGCTTTAATTCAAGGAGTTAATTAAAAAATTTAAATGAGATTGTAGGTTGATATGTTATGTACAAGGATTTGGTAAGTAGTATTGAGCTGAGGTACATATTGGTGATATTGTAAGGCAATATAATCAGAGATATTATATGCTATGTGTTGAATCTTCTATGAACCATTAGGTATTGGTGAATTTGACTCCTCCAATGGAAGTAAGGCACTGGTCTGAGTTGCATTTGTTCTTTGTGATTCAGTGTTTGTTTGTGTTCACCTAGAACTTGCTACAACTTTAAAACTAATGATTATCTTTCACTATGAAGTGTTGTAATTATCTCATGCTCCAAATGGTTGATATGACTGATGAACAGCCAATTCTTTTTAGTTTTATCCCGTTCTGTTGAGCTATTAATTGAGATTATCTGTTATAGTTAATGTTGTTTATAATTTCATTGCAAAGATTGTAAACACATTAGGGGATCACCCTCCTGGGTCTTGTAGAGCCCAAAGTGTAGGAGGTCTTTTCAAATCCTCATCAGTTGGTCCAGGTCCTTCGAGCTGCCCTTGATTGGAATTGGCAATTTCATAGGCAGATTAGGAGATAAACCTGGTTACAGAAAAAACAACCAACATATAGAGTCCTTTATCTCATAGTTGGATGAAACTATTGAGGACATGCATCATCTCTTTGAAGACCACTCTTTTTTCCTTGCATCTACTATTGCTACTTCAAAGTTTAGAGTTGCTTCTTCGAAAGCTTCCAATTAATTCTTGAAATAGGATATACGTAGTCTTCCCAATTTAGCTTGGGATGATCTCTTGTCAAGTATTTCAAACTTTTTTATAGAGACACGTATTATAAATTTGGGAGACACTATTGAGTGTATTCATCTTCTCTTTCATGAAGATGATTCTTCCTCAGTTGTTGTGAGGGAACACTTTGACCCTCTCGTTTATTCTCTACATGATCATTCATTATAGGTTGACACGAGTGTGGATACCTTGAATCATCATTTGGAGAAGAATTATTCAGAGGAGATATTTGAGTATTTAGCTTATTCTCTACATCAATCTCTTAGAGATTCTAATTTTTCATCTTTAGAAATGTGGCTTAGAATGCTTGATTTGATTTTGATAGCTTTCAACATCGACATGGGGATACTTGAGCCAGCTTCAGAGACTTCATACATCTTTCACTTTCTTCCTACATATTTTTTTCAGTACTTGGGAGGTAGTGTGCATACACCTTTGGTTTTGTTCCTTCCTAAGGGGAGGAAAGTTGTTCAATGACTGTGGACCATCTTCTACATCCAGTTTTGAGCATCTACCATTAGATCTCTTTGGGGTGCTTATTTGTCCTTCCACTTCATTTCTCTCTCTATTATGGGGCGTACTTCCTTTTTGTGGGATGGGGCTTCTTCTTGTTTGGGATTGATTTTATATGTACATGGGTATCTAACATGAATCCATTTTTTGGGGCCCATCATCTTTTGTATCCTCCTAAGTTGTGCTTTATGGGGGTGTTGGTGTAGCTTTTTATTTTCCTAGTGGGTTAATTTATTTTTCCTTAGTCCTAGGTTTTTCCCACACTTAATTAAGCTTTCTTAGGATAATAAAGTGAGTTTATTATAAGGAGATAAGTGATGAGGTGTCTCCTTCCTTAAAGGGTGGAACCACTTTCTACTTTTGGTGGCATCCTCCACTTTTGGTGATCCATCTCCACTTTTGTCATATATTCCTATTGGTTGGATTTTCCACCTACACCCTCTCCTAAGTTCTATATAAACTCACTATCTAGCTTGTATTTTCATCCATTCTTACAATACTCTTGCATCTATTCATGCATATTTATATTGTATCTTTTTCGCTTGGAAGCTCTTAATGTAATTTTGTCACATCGACATTGCATAATCTCTCAGAGTCCTGGTTTACATTCTTATGCTTTTATAGTTTATGTAGCTTTGATTTTCTCTTAAAAATTTCCTTGGGTTATTCAATCTATTTCAGGTTCTTGGTTTCTAGTTTTTGAATAGTCAATCAGTGGATCTCCAGTTCAAAAATTCTTGAATGGAGGGGTTTGGACCATTGGGCTATAAAAAAAATTTCTCATGGAAGGGATTATGAATAATCCTTTAAAATTTTATCTGATTTGGTTGTGTGAGCCTTCTTTGCAAGACCTTATAAAATATTGGTGGATTAGAGGTTTTCCTCTACATGGGACAACCATGTATTTTTTTCAAAAGGCTCCAATATGTGAAATTTTAGCTCAAAAAGTGGAATAGGGAAAGATTTGGGAATGTCTTTAAGGAAAATTTAGTAGCTCAAAACCATCTGGATATCATCATCAGGAAGAACACAGATCAAGGAATTACCCAAGAGTCCCTTAAAGTTGAAGCAAAATCTTTGGAGGTGTTATTTGAATGGGAATTGCAAGAATAGTCATTTTGGAAACAGAAGTCAAGGATAGATTAACTTCAAGAGGGAGATAGAAATACTAATTTCTTCTATAACTCTATCAAATCTAGGGGACATGGGAATCTAATCTCCTCTATTATTTCTTCTCAGAGTGATAAGTTATCCTCTCTTTAGTATATCTCTTAGGAGGCCGCTCAATATTTTTTCCTTGTACATGGAGGAAGTGAACTAGATTTTGGCTAGTATTCCTTCCATTGTTCCTTACGAAGCTAATGTTGATCTCATGCAACTCATCTCTCTTGATGAGTTGGAGGAGGTTGTTTTTAGTATGAAAAAAGGAAAGTCTCATGGTTTGTATGGGTTCCCTATTGAATTTTTTAATAATTTTGGGAGATTATCAAATGGGAGCTTTTGGAGGTTGTATAGGAACCACAGGATAGTAAACAAATGTTGAAATCCATGAATTCCAATTTCCTTGCTCTTATCTCCAAGAGAGAAGGTGCAAACTCCCTTGACCTCTTTTGACCAATTGTCCTTTGTAATGTTGTCTATAAGATCATCTCTAAGCTAATTGTTGGGAGATTGAAGCCCTGGTTAGTTAAATTTATCTCAGATGAGCAGGGAGATTTTATGGTTGCTAGACATATCCAAGATGGCATTTTTTTATTATTGAGGCTATTCATTCCATGTAGGTATCTAGAGAGAAGGATATGTTCATCAAATTAGACATGGCTAAGGATTATGATAGGGTCAAATGGTCTTTTTTCTACAATTTTTTTTGTGCTTTTGGTTTGATGAGGGATAAATTAATTAGGAAATGAGTTGTGTCATGTTGGTGTCTTACTCTGTGTTGATTAATAGTGTTCCTTCCTCTATGTTTTGTGCTTCTAGGGGTCTTAGGCAAGGTGACCCCCTATCTCTTTTTCATTAATATAGCGGAAGGGTTGAGGAGACTCCTAAAAGACCATTTTGAGTCAAGTTCTTATTCATGGGTGGTGTTGGGGTGAAAACCTGCCTCCCCAATCCCACTTACATTTTGTAGATGACATGGTTCTCTTGGGATTTTTCAAAATCGATGAAGCATGCAACTTTAGGAAGGCTCTTGATATATCTTACAGCTTTTATCGAAAGGATTAATGAAGGGAAATCATTTATCTTCTTCTTCAACACTCCTCTACTCATTCAATCTAGGATTGCACATATTTTTAGATTTCTGATAGGTAATCTTCCTTTTGTATATTTGGGAGTTCCCCTCTCTATGGACCCACTACCAAGAGGAACTTGGTAGCGTGTTCTAGATATGTTCAAGGGCTATGTTAATCACTGGACTTGTAGGTAGTTAGCCTTTGCTAGGAGGATTATGCTCCTAAAGGATGTGGTACAGGAACTTTTTATCTGTAGGTGTATGGTTCAATTTTCTCTTATGGGTTTTATTAGAGATCTTGATGAACTCTTGAGGAAATTATTATGGGCAGGCAGACTGGATTCCAAGAAGTGGAGTTTGGTTAAGTGGGACTCTATCTGCAGGCATATTCAACAAGGTGGTATGGGTCTTCGACAGGTGGATTTTAATGGTTAGGCTCTAGAGACCAAGCTTTACAGGAGATGGTGTACTAATCAGGATCAACATTGAGCCAAAATCCTCAATATAAAATATCTATGAGGATTTGTGGGTGAAGATGTTCCTAGATGCTCCTTGGATGGTAGGGGTTCTATTATTTAGGATACACTTAAAAAAGGAGCTAGCTTAATCAAGCAAGGCATGTTTTGGATTTGTCAAAAGGGTGAGGATGCTCGTTTTTGGCTTGATTCTTGAGATGGTCATGCACCAATCTTTTCCATCTATCCTCATTTATAGAATCTAGGCTTGCGGTTTTAGGAGACTAGGTGATCGAACGTGAGTGATTTCAAAGCTATGGAGTGTTTGGGTTAGGTGGAGGTGTTTATATGGAAAGAGTGCCTCTTGTGGCCCCTAAGGAGCTTAGAAGAGGATCATGTTGAGTTATATAGGATTTTAGAAGGTAGATCTTGTAGTACTTTGTAGTAGAGGGATGTTTTTGCTTGGACTCCTTACCCAAATGGAGTTTACTCGATGAAAATTGAGTATCATGAACTTGATAGAAGGAAACATGGGGAAGTTGAAGTCCCTTGGTGGCAATATGTGTGGTATCATGAACTTGAGATGCTCTTGTGTGCATTATCTTTCTTTCATTGATTTTTGGAGGACTTTGAGAGGCCCTCAAATCACTCTTTCCTTCTATAGATGGTGTGGAAAATTGGGCCTTCATGTATTCTTTAGCATATTTGGTTGGAGAGGAATCATAGGATTTTTCAAGATAAAAAGTTGATGGTTTTTAAGTAATTCAATAGATCCTTTCTATGCTTCAAGATACTATTGCAACTAAGTGTGAGACTGGGGCTCCTTTGGATGTTGGGGAGGTTGTGGTGCTACAAGGTTTGGGTCTCAATGGACTGAGCATAAGGAATACTTACTCAAAAGGGAGGATACATCCCAACAAGAAAATCTAGAGAGTTGGTTGGTGGTCCCCACCTCCTATTGGGATCCTAAAAAATTAATATTGATGGCTCATCCAAGGGAAATTTGGGTTATGTTGGTGTAGGAGGAGTGGGGAGAGATAGTTCTGGGTTTTCCATGTTCTTCTTCTCTAGGCATCAGGGCCGCCAGACTAATAATCTCATGGAGGCTCATGCTATTCTTATTGCTCTAGAAAAGGCTTATGTGATTGGTTGGCACAAGGTTATTTCTGAATTAGATTCTTAGATCATGATCAATTTGGTGAAAACACAGCGTTTGGATTGAGTGAATTGGAAATTAGTTTCAACTATGCAGCAAATTCATCAGTTAATCAATTTAGTTGAGATGGTGTCCTTTGTTCATATCCTAAGGGAGTGGAACAATGTGGTGATTTGTCTCACTAAATAAGCTTCTAATTTTAAGGATAACTAGAAGATTGATGATTGGGAGCATCTTCCCAATAACTGTGTCCATAAACTGAATATTCTTATTCATGAGGATATTCATGGCCCATGAATAGGTCTTTTTTTTATTATTTGTGTTGACTTGTTATTTGGTCTTTGTTGGCTAGGTGTGCACTTTGGGCCCTGGTTGTTCTTGGTCTTGGTTCTTGTACTCTTGGCTACTCTTTAAGTGAATAATTTTTTTACCCCGTTTATATAAAAAAAGTAGATGGTGTTGCCAAAACTAGTGAACCAATTCTCTTTTGAGTTATTTTGGTGAGCTAATCATTTTCCTAAAATTTCTTATCCATTAATTTAAAATCTTAATTGTTAAATATCCAATATACTTAGAGGGGGCGGTGAATCAGTATATTCTTAAACTTATTGAAAAAATACCATCCAATCAATCCAAAGCATATGATAGTCACGATAAGAAGAATCATCAATAGAACATGAAACACAGAACACAAGAGACACCAAATTTTTAAGTGGAAAACCCAAAATGGGAAAAACCACGGTGAGGATTAACTCACAATATAGTATAGCGGGTTATAATATATTACAAAAGAGGTGGTTTACTGCCAGGACTCGCTGTCCAAAATGGGAGGCTCACTTCCTACAAAAATGAAGTAATATAATGGCTAAGCGCCAGAAATTAACTGATGAAAGTACACCACTAGTGCAGATTTAGTTCCATTGTAACACAAGAAATTTGCATGCCAGTAGATCAATTTTCACTCTTTTCACTTTCATATATATTATGCTAGTATTCGCTCAACAACACACACACATCCATATCTTATTCTTCAAAAACATCTTGTATATATATATTTGATTGTCCATAAGTTAACAATCAGGTCGGCTCCAAGAAGATACAAAAATTCTTCAAAAATGATTCAGCCATGTGGCATGTTGGCATGGATTACACAAACAAAATTTAATCCATTATATCTTTATCTGCTTGATAGGTCGGCCAACAATAGACCTAGCAACAAAAATTGTGAACAAAAAAATGATACCAACGATAACCATGATCACCTGTACACACGAGATCCTGCCCATGCATGATTTTACCAACCACATAACTCTTCCCAAAAATTGAAGTAGTAGTTATTTACCAAAGAGGATTCTGAAGCAAAATACCAGAGGATAATTCTATATTACCGATTCAGGATACCAGATTAATGCGATTTGGAGTCTTGCAGTTGCAACTCATATATTATGATGACATGAATGAAAAAAAATTGATAGCAAGGGATATGATCTTCTTCATTCTTCCAAAAATCTGCCCCTTTTTCATTGATGGCAACATGTGCCAAAAAGAATATACAAAGTTGTACAGAATATACTCTATTTCTCATTCCTCTTCTCCCCCTTTGACATCAAGGACAAAGGTCAAACAAAAAACATGAAAGATATGTACACATGGTCCAGAATTTTCAACCACATGGAATCAATACTTTTGAACTCCCCTTGAGGATTTATCCTAAGCAATGTAAAAATAAAAAAATCCTACCCGAAGGAGGAAGCACTTTGAAATTCTTGAAGAATTCCTTGCCAGACTGCTTTTCCATTTTCCCAACTTTTTTCACTGATACCAATAGCTTGTTCAAAGATTATAAAGAAATAAAATTTTCTTCAGCTTAATCTAGAGAGTCTATAGTCATATTGATCTTGTCCAATTTTTCAACATTATCCAAAGCATTGGCTACCGGAGCATACTCCATTCTCACATTATCACCAAGCAAGCCAAACTTTCTAATTATCTCTTCCTTCTGCTTTTGCAGCATAAAGAACTTTTCTCTATGTGCAAAAATGGCATTCCATGTTGATCTATATTTGTCCATTGATACATTATAGGTACTGGAGATAGTGGTCAACTAGGACTCAATGGAGTCAATGAGATCTTTGATTCTTTGAGTGGCATCAAGCCACCTTATACAATATGCAAACTAATGCAGGAGCATTCCAAAGATTCAAAGAACATTCATTCACAGAGGTTGTCAATGAGGAAGTGAAGTTCAGTATGATAACTAGCTCAGTATATTGAGGATGAGAATTCACGGATTAAAGGTTTTGTTGACTAGCATGTCTAGTTTATCCACCAGAAGTTTTAGAGGTTCACATGAAGATTTGATCAAGTTATGAGTATTTGTGTTCTGGAAATTGTTTGGTTGCTTTAGTTGGTGTTCCTGAAGGAAGATGATGTGATTCTTGTAATCTGAGTTGTCTAGGATGTTTTAGTGGTGATTCATGGATGTTTCTAGATCATGATCTATCTAAGTTGTTGGTTTGCGTTGATTGTTGTGCTCACAATTGGTGATTTTCTTTTGAGAGTTCATGTTTTCATATTCTTGGCCGATAAGGTGATTGTAGCGTGTTGTGGATCTTTGAGGCTAATTTTTTAAGGTGTTTCACATTCGATACATGTTGTTTTGGGTCCCTACTATGTTTGGGCCGACCTTGGTGGGTTTGCATTGATAATTACTTATTCATTTGGGCTGACCTATTTGAGTCTACAGATTACCTTGCTAGCCATTGTAATGAGGTCGAATTGATAATGATTAGAAGGCTTGTGGAGGATATAAATGGACATCAAAAGGCATTGTGTTGGGATCTATATCCTTGTAAGTTATGTGGATTAAGGAATCATTCTAAGAAGATGCATTGGAATAAAATGAGAGGGAGAAATCCTAGGACATAGTGTATACAGATAAATTATGGATGGATTGATGGATCAAAATGGAAGTATGTTGCTCATAAGTTAAAAAAGTTTTACATATTGAAACATTAATTTGTTGATGGAAAGGAAGGATAAGGATACGAAGAAATAAGACCTTATGCAGATCAAAACAGGGATAGTTATTCAAATTATAGAGGGAAAAGTGATAGGAGTCATAATACTTATCACAATGAAGGGTACCAGAGGAATGAAAAAGTATTTAATAGAGAAGGAACCTATTGTCAAGTTTGTAGGAAGAAATAATCAAGCACTAAATGTCATCAAGAACCTAATACCAGAGAAGCTAATGAAAGAGAAGAAGTAAAAGATGCAGAGATAGTTTGTGCAGATGAAGAAGACCCTGTCGATACAGAATTAGTTTATCTAGAGAAAGGGGAACCTTTGGAGACATCATATTTGATAGTCGAACCAAAAGAAGAAGCAGAAACCTTAAGGAGACTTGTGGAAGCAGTGAATCAATATAAAGCATAACCAAAAAGAGGAGTTTGCATCGCAAGGAAAGAGGAAGTGATAGGAGGGGAAATTTTATAGAGAATAGTATAGGAGCAGTATATGCAGAGAAGAAGATAGAACATTTTGAGGTGTGCAAAGGAAATGCAAAGATCAAAAAGTGTTGCAAAAGAAATTTAGTAATGATAATGATGAGTTAAGGAAGTCACATGATTGTTCCTATGTGCATGTGTTTCTTACTCCTAAATATGCAAAACTAACTAAAAAAGCAAAGAAAAGAACACAAGACCACCTCAATGATTATCCTAAGTAAAGCACAAAAGAGAAAGATGAAAAGCAATGAAACGATTATACCTTTTATGCTGATCTCCTTGGTTGGCCCTTGATTTAGCTGGAAATATGTGCTCCTTGATGGCAAGGTGATAGAAAATGGATGGAAAATGATGGCAATGCAAGATGAGAGGGATAGAGGATATGAAATGGATGAAAAATGAGCTCTTGAATTCAAGGAAAATTCTTAATGGCTGATTGAAAGGCTTAAAATCATAAGTTGGCTACTAGAAGTTCATGAAATCTATATCTTCTTTAATGAAGGAAGAGGGGGGTATTTATAGAGGAAACTGAATTCTCTAGAGAAATCAACAGTCAGGATTAAGCCACCATGGCCAAGATGGAGGGATGTGGTGAGTGGAGAAATCACAAGCCCTCACATATTGACATGTGGAGGTTGATTTTTCCAAGGGGTAAGGTGAGATGGACAAGGTACAAATGATGTGGAGGAAGGACAAGTACTTTGTAAGTACCTTGGGGGCTGAGAGGATTTCCTCAAAAAGGAACCTCTTGTCCCCAAGTGAAGGTGAAAGTGACATATGAGGAATTTTAGTATTTCTCATAAAATCCCCATGGAGAAGAGAGAAGGTGGTTGGGAGAATAAATATGAATTTAAAATTCATATGATAAGTACCTTGTGGATAAGACAATGTTCTTATGGAGGATACTAAAAAGTGCCTTTTGGATAAAACAAGGCCCTTATAATGGAAGGTTCTTGGATTCCATGTGACTTTATGTGACCTTTCAATGATCACATGGGGAAGAGGAGATTCCTTTAAGGAATCAAAAGTGTATTTTAAATTCACATGGGGAAGATAAAAAGGAATTAAAAATTCCTTGGGGAATGAGAGAATTGACCAAAGGGGGATTGATTAGACTGACTAATCACTGATTAGAAGATAGTTAGTGGCTAACAAAGATTAAGAGCCAACTTGCTAAATTTGGAGGATGTGGCACATCCTAATCAGGGATTAGCCATGTGCACATCCCTAATGATGGGATTAGGAGATTGATTAGGATTAAGGAAAAGGATGTGACATGTGAGAAATTAAACAAATGTCATATTTATTTAATTCATTTGATGAAAAGGAGAATAAAGGGGGTAAGGTATTTAATCATTAACTAAATAACTTAGGGATTAAAGACGGATTAAGGGTATTAATTAGATAATATCAATATTACCTAATTAATGTGAATAAGAGGATGTTTAGATGAAAAAGGGATAAATTTGGATAAATGTAAGTGTCCAAATTTGGATGTCCACAGTTCCAAACGATGTAAGTATGTGTTAACTTTTGATTTATTGAAGCAAAAACTGATCTTGAGGCAACTTGCAGGGTGGGCTTGCTCAGACTTCCAACCAGTGAGGCAGTGCAAGGTCTGCAGGTAGAACGTTGAACTTTGAAGAACTTGAGGTAGTTTACAGGGTGGAATTGAACAGACCGTCGACCTTGAGGCAGTTCCAAGTACCTATTAACTTTTTGATTGAAGCAGACATTAATTTTGAGGAAACTTATAGAGAAGGCTTGCTCAGACCACCGACCATTAAGGCATTGCAAGGCTTGCAGGTAGATCGTCGAGTCCAAGTTACACTTGAGGCAGTTTTGTAGGGTGGACTTGAATAGACCGCTGACTGTGAGGTAGTTGCAAGTACCTATGAATAGATCACTGAACCAATTCAAAGAGACAACATTGATTTTGACATAACTTAGCCCAAAATGAAGAGGCTCACTTTTCAAATAATCCTGAGAGTCTGATGCAAGGGCATCCAAAAGATTCAAAGAACATTCAATTACAAAGGTTACCAGTGAGGCAGTGAAGTTTAGTATGATGGCTAGCTCATAAAATGAGAAGTCACAGATTAAAGGGTTTGTTGAAAAGCATGTCTAGTTTATCCACCAAAAATTTCAGAGGTTCGCATGAATATTTGATCAAGTTATGATTATTTGTGCTCTAGCAGTTATTCGCTTGCTTAGTTGGTGTTTCTAAAGGATGATGATGTGATTCTTGTCATCTGAGTTGTTGTGGATGTTTCAGTGGTGATTCATGGATGTTTCTAGATTGTGATCTATCTATGTTTTTGTTTCACATTGATTGTTGTGCTCACAATTGGTGATTTTCTTCTGAGAGTTCATGTTTTCATGTTCTTGGTCGGTAGGGCGATTGTAGCATGTTGTGGATCTTTGAGGCTAATTGTTTAAGGTGTTTCTCATTTGATACATGTTGTTTTGGTTCCCTACTATGTTTGGGCTGACCTTGGTGGGTACACATTGATAATTGCTTAGTGATTTGGGCTGACCTATTCAAGTATGCACGTTACCTTGCTAGTTGTTGTAATGAGGCTGACTTGATAATGATTAGAAGGCTTCTGGAGGATATAAATGGAAGATAGAGGATTGATGCAAAGTATTGATCTAAGGGTAGTTGATAGAATGAAGTCATGAAACACGGTGATGAAATTTTTTGATCCGATAAGATCACAGAGCAAAGAAAGTGTGGAGCAAGAGAATAAGTCGATGGAAGATTGTTATTATATGAATTTTTGGTAATTCTTGGGCTATGGCCTAGCATCTATAAAGCTTGAGTGGCATATGTAATGTATTTTGAGATTATAATATAATGAGGAGTGAACTTTTGAAGGCTGGGTTTTTCCCTTTGACTATTTTCCAAGGATAAATCTTGTGTCGTGTATTCTTGCATATCGATTATCTACATGTTGATTATATGTTAGCCTATGTTGCATATCAATAAGTCTAAGTGTTAGTTGTTTAAGCTATGAGGTGGGCCAGTCCCTCACCAGAACCTCCTACCTTGGTCTACGTCAATTGGTATCAGAGTTGGTTGAAGAGTTGGTTGTGAATCTATTGGCTAATAGAAAATCTATTTCAGAGTAGGTTGGAGAGCTAGTTGTGAATCTATTGTAAAATGGGGAAGATTGGGAAAAGAACGAAGAAGGAAAAAGAAAAACTAATATGTGAATGGGATACTTTGGAGGAAGAATTGTGCAAACTCAGGAAGTCTAATTCAAAATTGATGGAGAGGATGAAAGAACTAGGAAAGGACCAGTGTGATGCTCTTGAAGAAGAATTGGAAATTGAAAGAAGAATAAATGACGAACTAGAAGCAGATCTGGATAAGTTTGAAGAAGGATTCATGTTGTTTAAGGAGTTGGATAAGAAGAGCAAATATTTGGAGGAAAGTTTGAAAGAGTTGAACAAGGAGAACAGTTTGTAGAAGAAGGAAATATATTCCTTGAAGGAACATGTTAATCAGTTGGAGCAATCACTTATAGCATGTTAGAAGTAGAATGATAATATGAGATCTAAGCCTAAATTTTGTGATGTTTCTTGTGATACTAATGATTTGTGTGATGTTGCAGAAGGTGAAGTTGAAGATAACAGTGTAACTAAGCCTATAATTGTTGGAGATGGTATTGGTTTCAAAATCATGCAAAAAATGGGATATGAAGGAAAAGGATTGGGAAAACATCAGCAAGGAATGAAAAAACCTAATGTACTGATAAGGAGAGCTAGAACTGAAGGCCTTGGATATGACAGAGGTAAGGATGTTGTTACAAGTTCAAACGAATCAAATCAGGGAAGAAAAATTATGTATTATTCACATTGTAATAGGCATGGACATCAAAAGGAATTGTGTTGGGATCTATATCCTTGTAATTTATCTAGATTAAGGAATCATTCTGAGAAGATGTGTTGGAATAAAATGAGAGGCAGAAAGCCTAGGACATATTATATACAGATAAATTATGGATGGATTGATGGATTGATGGATCAAAATGGAAGTATGTTGCTCATAAGTGTAGAAAGTTTCAATTGAAACATTCATGTGTTGAGGGAAAGGAATGATCAGGATACGAAGAAAGAAGACCTTATGCAGATCAGAACAAGGATAGTTATTCAAACTATAGAGGGAGAAGTGACAGGATTATCACAATGAAGGGTACCAAAGGAATGAAAAAGGATTTGATAGAGAAGGAACCTATTGTCAAGTTTGGAGGAAGAAAGAATCAAGCACTAAATGTCATCAAGAACCTAATACCAGAGAAGTGGTAAAAGATGTTGAGATAGTTTATGTAGATAAATAAGAGCCTATCGATATAGAATTATTTTATCTAGAGGAAGGGAAACCATTGGAGACATCATATTTGATAATGGAACTAGAAGAAGAAGCAGCAACCTTGAGGAGACTTGTGGAAGTAGTGAGTCGGTGTAAAGCATAACCGGAAAGAGGAGTTTGCATTGCAGAGAAAGAGGAAATGATAGGAGGAGAAATTTTATAGAGAATAGTATAGGAGCAATATATGCAGAGAAGAAGATATAACATTTTGAGGTGTGCAAAGGAAATACAGAGATCAGAAAGTGTTGCAAAATAAATTTAGTAATGATAATGATGAGTCAAGGAAGTCACATGATTGTTCTGGAGGATGTAAGTATGTGTGAACTTTTGATTGATTGAAGCATAAAATGATCTTGAGGTAACTTGCAGGGTGGGATTTCTCAGACCGTCGACTAGTGAGGCAGTGCAAGGCCTGCAGGTAGAATGTCAAACTTTGAAGAACTTGAGGCAATTTGCAAGGTGGAATTAAATAGATCGCCAACCTTGAGGTAGTTGCAAGTACCTATTAGCTTTTTCATTGAAGCAGAGATTAATATTGAGGCAACTTGCAGAGAAGGCTTGCTCAAACCATCGACCATTGAGGTAGTGCAAGGCTTACAAGTAGATCATTGAATCCAAGTTACACTTGAGGCAATTTTGCAAGGTGGACTTGAACAGACCGCCGACCATGAGGTAGTTGCAAGTACCTATGAACATATTGTGGAACCAATTCAAAGAGACAACACTTATTTTGACATGACCTTGGCCAAAGTGAAGAGGCTCACTTTTCAAATAACCTCGAGAGTCTGATGTAGAGGCATCAAGAATATTTGAAGAACATTCAGTTACAGAGGTTGTCAGTGAGGCAGTGAAGCTCAGTACGATGGATAGCTTAGTATATTGAGGATGATAAGTCATAGATTAAAGGTTTTGTTTACAAGCATGTCTAGTTTATCCACCAGAATTTTCAGAGGTTCGCATGAAGATTTGCTCAAGTTATGAGCATTTGTGTTTTGGGAGTTATTATGTTGCTTTAGTTGGTGTTCTTGAAGGAAGATGATGTGATTCTTGTAATTTGAGTTGTTGTGGATGTTTTAGTGTTGATTCATGCATGTTTCTAGATCATGATATCTCTATGTTGTTGGTTCACATTGATTGTTGTGCTCGCGATTGGTGATTTTCTTTTGAGATTTCATGTTTTCATGTTCTTGGCCGACAGGGTGATTGTAGCATTTTGTGGATCTTTGAGGCTAATTGTTTAAGGTGTTTCGCATTCGATACATGTCTTTTTGGGTCCCTAATATGTTTGGGCTGACCTTGGTGGGTTCACATTGATAATTGCTTATTGATTTGGGTCGACCTATTTGAGTCTGCACTTTACCTTGCTAGTCGTTGTAATGAGGCCAAATTGATAATGATTAGAAGGCTTGTGGAGGATATAAATGGAAGATAGAAGATTGATGCAAAGAAGTGATTGAAGGGCAGTTGATAGAATGAAGTCATGAAGCATGGTGATTAAATTTTTTGATCTAGTAAGATTATAGAGCAGAGAAAGTGTGGAGTAAGAGAAGAAGTCGATGGAAGATTGTTATTATATCAATTGTTTGTAATTCTTGGGCTACAGCCTAGCATCTGTAAAGCCTGAGTGGCATATGTAATGTGTTTTGAGATCATAATATAATGAGGAGTGAAATCTTTAAGGCTGGGTTTTTCCCTTTGAGGGTTTTCCTAGGATAAATCTCATGTCATGTGTTATTGCATATCTGTTATTTTCATGTTAATTATTTGCTAGCTTCCATTGCATATCAATAAGATCTCATTGTTATTTTTTTAAGTTGCAAGATGGGACAATCCCTCACCAAACCCTCCTACCTTGGTTTGCATCACAAACACAAAATTAGCTTCATCTTCACAAGTCTTCATAACTTCAAGGTTCTTCTCTACATTTCTATGTGCCAAGGCACATTTTTCATGAATAATTAATAACCTTTTCTCATTCAGCTTCTCTTTTGCATCCTATTTTGCATTCTCAACAAGTCCTGAGGCATTCTCCTTGAAGGAGTCCAGTAGAAGCTTCAAGTTCTCAACCAGAGAGAGAGAGATGTGTCTACATATGTATCAGATGTAACATCCTTCAGAGCCTTAATGGCATCTTCAATTAGCTCAGTTTCTTTTTGATGCATCTCCAAGATTTCTCTCCTACCAAATGCATGAAATACATCACCTAATACCAATTTATGTACCAGAGAAATCTTGTTCAAGACTGCAAAACCTTGATTCATTGGAAGCTGCAAGAGTTCCAGAGGAATTACTGATTGAAATCTAATTTGCTTAGACAACAGTCCTTTCAAAACATCATCACCAGAGGAATATTCTCTATTGGAATTATGTGATTTTGCAACCTGTTGGGATACTTCTTCATTTCTTCTAGCAATGTCATCAGATTCCTTATTTATGTTTTCTCCTTCTTCCTCTTCTTTTTCTTCTTTTGCATTTTCTTCCTCCATTTCTTTTCTACATACTTTTCTTCTTCAATTTTCTCTTCTTCTTTTTCTTCTTCCCTCTTCTCATCTCCTCCCTTATCTCTATCTGCTTCTTCAGGGCATGTACTAGAGGGGTAGCAATATGAAATTTTACTTGAACATTTTTTTCATTTTCCAGATTCTCATTAATGGCATTGATCTCCTATAGAACAATTGTACGACCTATTTCTATAGGGACATTGGTTTCATTCACTTCTAGAGGTATATTATCATCAACAGCATCGAACGAAGGTTCTTCAACAACTTATGTAGATGTTTCTTTTCTAGGTTTAGATACCAAACTGGATGCACCAATCATGCCATACCTTTTTGTAGTAACCCTGACAGTATTTATCGTTTCCTTCCTAATTTCTTTGGTTTCTTTCTTATCTTTTGTCATCAGGGTATTAACTCTTCTTTTATCCCTGAACATTTTAGCACAGATCCTCTTCAAAGATTCTAAATTATCCAAAGATAGAGAGGATGCAATTTATTTATATGATTTATTTATTATTTTCTCTTCAAGCTCAACTGCCTCTAATCTTCTTTTCATCAGTATTTCCCACAAATTTTCAAGAACATCACAACTAATATTATCCCATTTGGCTTCCAAAATAATGACATGTTTGATGATGTCTAGAATTATTTTTTATTTATCCTCTTCTTCTAATAAATTATACACGTCCACTATGGACTTTACCATATTATCTTGATTTACTATATTATCTTGATTTACCATATTATTTATCAAAACATCAAGTTTAAGAGGGGAACCAGGTCTTACCAGGGAGGCATTTTCTTCTTCTTGGTCCAAAGAAACTTCCTCTATAACTTTGGCCTTCTTTGCATCATTAACATCATGTTCATCAGTGTCTTCAAAGGATGACACATAAAGAAATTTCCTCAAGCCAACACTGGTTTCTTGTTATCCACCTTCACTAGACGAGGCACTCACCCTTCTCTTTCTTGTCAATTTTGTAGCGGGGTCTTCTTTCTCTTCCTCTTGATCATCAGTAACACTCATATTCTTCTCCCTAGTAGCCTTTTCTTTTCTTCGTTTGACAGGGGCTACTAGAGGAACACCTTTTCTTTTTCCAGATCTAGTAGTAGGTTCGGAAGGGACTGAGCCTTTGACTTTATTAGTAGTGTTGGGTATAGACTTTTTTGTAGTGGGTCTAGAAGTAGGTATGGAAGGAGGGGTCCTACCAGATCTCCTCACATTAGGTATTTTTGTAGACTTCTGTCCTTGAACAGATTTTCCTCAAGCTATTTCTTTAGCTATGAAACATTTCTTGAGTATTTCCACCACATTTTTTTGACTTTTAGCTTTGTTGTGCTCTAAATGGACTTCCATGGATTTCTCTGCATAAGTCCCAATCCGGGGTTCATTCAGATATTTAGGAATCTTCAACAAGAGTTACACATATCCTTCAACATCTTCTTCTAAGACTTCATAACCCATAGGCTAAATCCAGATGGTCTGGGGTTCAACCACTTCTATCATACACTCATTAGATGATACATAAAATATGATCTTATTTTTATATTTTTTGAAAATCTTCCTTAGAATCCTATCTCTCTCATTCATATTGTTCTTAAAAATAGAGAAGAATTTGGTAAAGGCATTTTCTACATTGTTCGCATCACCCAACTTACTCATGTGCTCAAAAATCTAATATGCCACTAGTCACGATGGATCCCAATACACTATTCCAGATCTTCGCGGAAATATTCTTAGAAAATAGAATAACATACAATCAAAGAACCAAACTTAAAAGGGTACTTCTTCTCCTTTGACATTCTCAGGTTCTCAAGTAGTTGTTTCTTGAGAAGCTCACATAGATCATAATTCACACCATTTACAAACATATCATAACCAGTATAGATAGTTGTGGTAGACACAAAATTTTCTCTATTGGTGAAGTAGATTTTGTGGCCAATCATGATGGATGCATACTTCACAACTAGATTTTTGACAGGCTTTGTAGCAAGATCCCTTATGTCATAAGCTACACTAGTGAGACTTGTTACCGTATCATTCTTCACTTCTTTCAATACAAGGTACTGGTCTGGTGTCGCATAGTCTGGTGATGGCTTTGATTGCTTCCTTAGTTATCAAATGCAGCTCATGGGTCCATAAGAACTGATCATGGATTCTACTTAGGACCGGTTTTACATATGGATCATCAACTGTAAAACTGAAATTCGAGAAATTGTTCCAACGATCCAAATTCATCATCACAAGATTTGAGTATTCAGGTCTTACCAAGAAATCATCTCTAGTGAGATCATTTATCCACCCATCAATCAATTTGATATGATTGAATTCTTTTGACTTAACCCTAATGTACATATGTGTATCCTCTATCGGCATAATGCCATGGGGAGCTGAAGAAAAAGCGCCCATAGGGTCATCCTCAAATACTTTCATCGAGTATTTTCTATATAAGGGTCTAGGTCTTTTTGTTGTATTTAGAGCCATAGGAGTTGCCATTTTCTATATTCTAAGCTCTTAAAAAGATTCAGGAAATAATTTTCACAAGCTCACAATAACATAGAATCGAGAAATACCTTTTTCTTCGTAATTTGCCGAAACTAGGGTTTGCACTAGTCGCACTTCAATTCGCTCCAAATCACTTCTAAATCACTCTTTGACTTCTTCAAATACACAAGTGATCAAAATTCCCTCATAATTTTTCTTTATATATTAATGTGATGTCCTAATTTGCATTTAATGCACTTTGAATTCAAAAAGTTGATAAACCTTTCATTCACACTAAAAAACCTTAATATGATTCACAAGCGAGCATACATACATCTTTTCTTCTAATTTCTTTTTCAAAGCCTCTGCCTATTCAATCTTCACAACATTACTTTGTGCCAAGAGCTGACACACCCAAAAATAGGGGGTTCAAATTATTTTTTGCTAAAGCTCCCCCTAAGACCATGCTAGGTCTAGTTCTTAGAGGAATTATCTACACCACCAGAGGGCACAGATACATCAAAAGATTCTGATTCCTCTTTATTTTTCCAAATTTTACTCATTTCTTGCTTAACTTCTTTTTCAACCTTCTTCTTAGGTTCATTCTTCTTTTTCGGAGCATACTATTTTCCCTTTTTTCTTTTGCATACCTTTGAAATATGTCCTAGTTTGTTGCAATTAAAATAGAAAAACATTTCTTTGACTTGATTGACTTCCATTAAATCTTGTTCTACATTGATTCATTGTGTGCCCATATTTATTGCATGTATAGCAATATCTAGCAAAGGATTGATTTACTCTACCTCCATTAAACATGTTCATCATTTGAGTTCTACATTCACTAGCCCTATGTCCAAACTTATTACAGGCATAGCATTGTCCAGGGAAAGAACCATAGAACTAATTCATCATGCTTCTACATTCAGTTGCCTTATGCCCAAACTTGTTGCAAGAAAAACAAGTGCCATTGAAATATGGGTACCTTTGCGCATTTGGTTGTCTGACAGGTGGTTTCCTTCTAGAATTTCTTTTTGGCTTCCCTTTACCTTATGATTTTGATCATTATTGCTTTTGAGCTTTCACCTATTTCTAATCCCAATCCACCTTTATCTTTAGAGGGTTTCTCTCCTGTAATCAATTCATCAAGCCTGGTAGAACTTGACTTGAAACTATCCTCACAAAATTTTTCCTATTCCAGTTCTACTCTCAGATTCGCTACTTCTTGTTCAAGTCTGGAACATTCATCATATTTTCCTTCATTTCTACATTCAAACAGTCTTCAATCCTCTTCTTTTCTTCCACTTGCAGTTTTAGTCTGGTAATGTCTTCATTTTCTTGTTTCAGTTGGTCACTAACTTCTCTATGTCTCTCTTTGAATTTCCTTAGTTGCTCCTTCAACTTTCGGACACATTCATTCGCTTCATCAAGATTCTCTTTCAAATATTTATTCTCATCTTTAGCTTTATTGAGATCATCTAGGGCAGTTTCGAGCTTTGCATTATTAGCCATTTGTTCAATCTCAAAGATCCCCCTCAAGCTATTAGACTTCTCTAGAGGAACCAAGCTCTTATACCAATTGTTAAATATCCAATATACTAAGATGGGGGTGAATCAGTATATTCTTAAACTTATTGAACAAATACCATCTGTGAACCCCTAAACCTACAAATACACAAAGACGACAAACATTGTTAGTGTTAGATCAAAATGCATGCAAAGAGTTAAGGATTCACCATAAAATCCACCTATTTAAGCTAAAATTAGGAAAATAAAGAACATAAAGCAAGAAACTTAAACTAAATCCTAATTAAGCCAATAAGTTGATGATCTTATGGGGGAATTGGTGCCAATGATGTGTTGCAATTGGCCCTTTCCCAATTCCTATATTGCAATGTGAGTTAATGATGAAATGGTCAAATCTCCAAAGAGATTTGAGCATAATCTTGGTGCAAAGTATGAAAAATGATGGATGATTGGAAGAAATGAGCAAAATTAGTTCTCAATTGAAGAGAGTAACTTTGCATGTGAATTGTGGATGAAGATTGAGGAGAAGAGTCTCCAATTTATAGACTTCTATTTGGAAGAAGTGAGCAAGATTAAGCAATGTGGGACAAAAGATAATCCAATGGCATTGTGCCACTTGTCCACATGTGATTGGATGAGGAATGAGCACATTTTGGCCAGAGTGCCAATAAATGCAATTAGGTGGCATTTCAAATTTGAGAAATGACATGTTGAAGAGGGAAAAGGAATGAAGTTAATGTCACTTGGCTCAAGGTCAAGGACATGTAAGAGGCTTTTAATGCCTTGTTGGAAGGACCAAGTCCATTTGGCCTTTTTGAATTCAAAAGAGGAATATTCCCTTTTTGATGCCTTGTGAGGAAAAATAGAAGAATTAATAAATCAAAGTATTTGATTTATTGTGCAACTTGCATTCTCTAGAGGAATTTAGGGATTGAGATTAATTTAATCAAGGATTTGATTAACTTAATGAAGAATTAGATGATGTGACAATCTAGACTTAGGTTTGTGAATTAATTTAAGTTAATAATTGAGAGGAAATGATTTATCAAATAAATGATTTGATTTATTTAATCCAGGAGGAATATGTTAGATTAAATCAAATAAGGTTTAATTTATTTAATTTAATAGGAGGACTTTAGAGATTTAATAAAATAAAATGATTTACTTAATTAAATAGATTTGTAAGGTTAATTAAATTAAATTGATTAATTTAATCACTGAAAGGAGAAGACTTAATCCAATAAATAATGATTTATCAAATTAAGTGATAGAATGTAATGAAATGCTAAGAATGTGATTTCGGAAGAAATTTTGTTAGTAAATTGGGATCAAGTGTGTCAAAACAAATTTGTACTTTTTCCATGTCTACATTTTGCCCCTCTTTGAAGCAATGTACTTGTTGCATTGGTTTAAAGAATAAACTGTTGTGATCAAAGGTTCAGATTTTGAATTTTTTTAGGTGCCCCACTGCTGCCCCAACGGAAGGATATTGTTGGATTATTGCCCCCTCGAGAGATCGGACAAAAATTTTGATTTTTTGGATGATCTCACGAAAAAGATGACAAGGTGCCTGCCAGGCCAAAAATGACCCAGAATGCCCGAAAAATGCTTTAAAATGCCAGAAGGGATGAAAAACGACTCTTAGTTGGATGAAAATAGGTTTGGAGGGCCAAAACCCCCTTCGGAATGTCAAATTAGGTCAAAAAACCTAATTTTTAGGCTTAAATAGACCTCGAGGGGTCATTTTCAATTCATTTGCAATCTTAACCTTTGAGAAATTTGACACTCTGAGCTCTAACTCTTGGTTAAAATGGCACAATGATGGCTTCCTAGGCACATGTCAGAGAGGGTTCGGACGCACCAGTGGCCAGACGGCGCAGGACCCGTGGTATGTACCCATATCCAACTTTCAAATTTATCATTTTAGGTGCATTTATTAGGGTTAAATTCTTCCACAAAGTGCGCAGTGCCATATGGCACCACGGAAAATGTATTATCGCAACCGCGCGGTCCCATATTGCATCGCATATGCGAAGTGCACCGCGCGGGCCACTTTCTAATTTAGGGTTTAGCTAGCCAAAAGTCTGTCGCATGTCCCATTCCACCACACGACGTAGTTAGGAAATTAGGGTTTTTCTTAAGCAGGACCGCATATGAAAAGTGCGTCGTGTGGGCCACTTTGGGACTGTTAAAATGACAAACTCCACCATGGTGGGGCAGTTTGAAACTTTCCAAACTACACCGCATTTGCAAATAGTGCCGCATTTTCCAATTTAGGGCAAAAATTAACATGCAATGAAACTTTTTTCTGGCGCGATGGCCTTCCCTGTGTAGGAGGAGCCTGGTGTCCTTTATTCATGGGAGCATCAATGGCCGATGCTTAAAAGACTAGGGGATATGCATGATTTGGTTCAGGAGCACCTTGGTGCCATCGATCTTTGGTATGTTGTGTTCATCCCTCCTGTTTGGGCTCACCTAGGCATGCTTATAGCTTTGGTGGAGCAATGGCATAGTGAGACCTCCTCCTTCCATCTTCTTACTGGCGAGGCCACCATCACACTCAAGGATGTATGGCGAATCCTCCGACTACCAATTCATGGGACCCGAGTCATCTATGATCCAGATGCTGGCAGAGAGGTCTGTTACAAGGTGATGCAGATGGATGTCATTGAGTTTTGCGATGGTCAAATCGACCTAGAGTTATATCGCGACCGCGTGCATACATACAGGTTGATTATTGCTGCTATTATCTCAGGCCTTATACTTCAGTCTAGGATGGGGACTTGCATGGGATCAGATGGTTCACCAGAGGGAGTGTTTTGCTTGGGGACCTGTGCTACTAGCATCCTTCTATAGGGATGTTCATGAGTTTGCCTACTTGGACAGCAGGTCCATCAGGGTTGGTGGTACTTTATTACATATCTGGGCATGGGAGAGGATCTCAGTGCTTCACCCAGATATCACACCAGTTGTCCTTGAGATAGATGATCCTGTTGTTTGGCGGTACGGTGGGGCAACTATGCACTTTTCTTTCACTGGCGCTGGTGGTATTCCGCATTGGCGGCAAGTTCTCGATGAGATGAGAGAATTCATCTAGAGACCATGGATGGATGTTGGTCCATGGGGAGATGATATCTAGTAGCTCTTCTTTGCTCAACAAGATAGGCTGATATAGGGCCAAGAGCACACCATGATCGAGAGGTACCTTCCGAATAGGGTTGCTCGTCAGTTCAGGGAGGTACAGGACAGGCCTGATGACCAGTATGTGGCCATCTTTGTGCACACGACTAGAGAGACTGCCTAGGGTCATCCCATCCCAGCAGCCGAGGTGGTGACCTCCTTTAGACAGTTGGTGGCTTGGCCATGGCCATATGATTAGGGGCTGGCAGATGTGGGGGTCACTTTAGCCTACATGGCATGGTTCGTACCTCCACCTAGACTAATAGTTCCAAGTGTAGTTGTCCCATGATGCAGATGCAGGGGCCAGGTAGCAGGAAAAGGGCGAGGTAGAGGTGGGCAACAGTAGTAGCCAGCACAATAGCCAGGATGACAACCAGCACAGTAGCCAGCAGGGCAGCCAACACAGCAGCCAGCAAGGCAACCGGTACGACAACCAACACAGTAGCCAGCAGGCCAGCCAGACGCTTGTGACATGCTGATATAGGTTCTAACGACTGAGTGGGATGAGGCTCAATAGTGGGTTGCCATATTGACAGTAGAGAGAGATCAGGCACGATCCGAGAGGGATCAGGAGATAGGTCAACGGAGAAAGTTAGAGAGTGTTGCTTCCACATCCCGAGGCCGATCAGTCGATATTCGAGATTATAGGGATACTATTAGAGAGGTCAAGTACTATCAGCACCATTATCAACAAGTGTTACCATCCAACCGTAGAGTGCCAGACTTTTCCCAGCAGATGGGGAGGCGACCAGCAGAGGCACATGGTGAGAGGCAAGATGGGAAGGGTAGCAGCCAGCAAGGCCCGCCTGCCTTTTGATCACTTACAGTTTTGCTTCATTTTTGATATACGAGCTACAGTATTTTGGCCTTATTGTACTATGTATCTGATGTATACCTGATCTGATTTGTATTATAATAGTATTTTTGATGATATATATGAGATGATTCGCCTTTTTATTATATACATGTATAATATGTGGATGCAAATATGTGATGTTATGAGATGTTTCTATCCTTATGCTTTATGTGATGCAGTGTATGTAATGAATGCTTTTCTTTTTGTATTTTATGTGTTTTAATGATGTAATGCATATCAATGATGGTAATGGTTGCAAATGATAATGTATGATGTAATGATGTCTTAAGATGCTTAGAATAACAAATTTATATTATTCCTCATAACTTAATATATTGATATGATGCAATGCTCTTCTGATGGTGATGATCTAGTGGATGCAAGATGTATGCATGGGTGATGTTTTGATTACTGTCATAATACCATGTTAGTGTGGAAAGAAGGTAGAAGAAATGCAGAATTAATGAATTAGTGAAGATGGAGATGGTGATTTGTATTGCTAGGAATTGGGATTTTGAAAGGGTCAATTGTGTTATGTTTGATAATACACATAGGTACGATGCATCAAGGTATAAAGGACCAGGATGGTGTGGTACCTAGTGTGATGGAATTTGACTTGAAAATCAGATAGGAGTATTCTTGTTCACACTTAACATACATATTTTATTTAGGATGTAGTTCAGACATTCTAAACATCTCAGACCAAAACATAAGAAAGCAAGCTTTCCTATGTGGTCAACAAGATACCTAAAATATCCTTCCTACAAATCAAACAAAACATGTATAACTAAGTTATTTTACAAGTGTATCCCACAATCATAGCAGATAAAAAGATAACGATCATTGCCCCATTCCTTTCTCTCTAAACCTGTTTTGTTTAGGCATCATCGAGAGGTCCTTGGAATGAGTGCAAAATAAGATAAGTCAACAAAGACCAAGAAAAAGCAAACATACAATCTAATGTTCTTCGTACCACTAGCCAAGGCTAAACTACTATGGGGGTACCTGATGCTTATGTCCATCATAGGAAAGCTTCATCCTAGGACATGTAGTGAACAGGGTTTTGCTGGGACTGATTTGGGTGATAAGCTATTGATACTCTGAGTTGACCAACTTGCTTGCTTATTGACTTAGACTTCCAAGACTTTTGATGATTAGGTGCTCTCTTTAGAACTTGCTAAACTTGCTTCTGACTGACTCGCCAAAAGGGTGAAGGTGATGATTGATTTTATTATGAATGATGATAATCACAGGTAAAAGCAAGATGAAATGGATGCACCATTTTGGATTTTCTCGATATTTTGAGGTTGTTTTTGGTATTTTCACTTTTTTCACTGTTTTTGGTATTTTCAAGTTTTGAGACGAACAAACTAACCTAAAGACCTATCCTAGGGGTCTCAGGAGCTGATCCGTAGATGAGCCTTGCCTACATTATATACGCAGAGACCACATAGTTCAACGGACAACAACTAACTTGATGATAAGATGGACAAACGGATTGCCATTTTATTACTTAAAGGACTGACTTAAGATGCAGAATAAATGGGCGAACGGATTGCCAATGCGATGGACGCCTAAAATCCTTAAATGTAAAATACATGGACAAACGGGTGCCCCTACGACGAACACCTAACTAGATGGGCAGATGGATGTCATTGCGATGGACGCCTAAGGACTGACCCTAACTATCTCAAGGGATGATCAAAGATCAACCTTGCCTACATTCAAGCTCAGAGACGACGTAGTTGGACCAGGTGAAAAAACTGACATGTCTTTGGATTTTTTGAATGATTTGGACGTTTTTGGATTTTTGATGAATTTTGAAGAGGATCATAAGGATGTACACGAATCTGATCTGATCTTTGCGAGAACGTGCCCCCAATGTGGTGGGATGGACTACTTCGATAAAGGCAGGACAGACTGACCTTAGGAATGCCAAGTAGTTCCCTGGTGGAATATGGTATGGACACCAACGCAAGCTATGGTATGGATGTGAACGGATGGGTGGATGGATGATTTGACATGCGATGGAATGAGTCATGCAAATCCTGGTAGATGGGGGGGTGCTTTATTTACACTTGGTGCTTGTTTGCCAGGTTTTCACCAAGGTACTTGCCCAAAGCACCATCGAAGTGGTTTTCACTAGAGGATGAATTTTTTTCTTTTTACTTTTTTTGCATTTTCTAATTTTTTTTTGTTGTCACCAAGATGCCTGTTTTCCAGGTTTTCATCAAGGTAACCATTTTTTTAGGACTTTTTCTAATATGTTTTTGTATTTTTTGGTCCCATACCTTGCAAGACTTAGGCATAAAACTTTTTGAGGTGAGAGCTATTCATGGGCTCCTGTAGTGGTTCGCCTTCCGGTGTCAATAACTGATATGCCCCTGATTTGCAACTTGCTATGATAACAAAGGGTCCCAGCCAGTTGGGCTCAAACTTTCCCTTTGTATCTCGATTTGGCACATTCTTTTGGTTTTCTTTCAATACGAGGTCACCAACTTGGAAAGTGTGTTGTCTGATTTTCTTGTTGTAGTTCCTTTTTAGGAAATTCTGGTACACTTGTAGATGATTAAGGGCATCCATGCGCCTTTCATCTAGTAATTTCAGCTCATTCAATCTTGTAACCTTGTATTCCTCTTCCGTGATGAGGTTTTGCAGTGATATCCTCAGTGACAGGAGCTCGATTTCAATAGGGAGGATGGCTTCTGATCCATAGACCAGAGAGAATGGGGTGGCGCCTGTTGGCATGCGGATGCTGGTGCGGCAGGCCCATAAGGTGAAATTTAGCTGCAGATGCCAGTCACGACCAAAGTCATTGACTATTTTCTTGAGGATTTTCAGAAAGGTTTTATTTGTAGCTTCTGCTTGGCCATTTCCTTGTGGATAATATGGGGTGGAAAAATAGTGCTAGATTTTGAATTTTTCACATAAATCACGGACATCCTAATTTTTGAAGGGCATCCCATTATCAGAGATAATGGATTGGGGAACACCGTATCAAAAAATGAGGTAATTTAGGATGAACTTGGATATCTGCTTTCCGGTGATGTAGGTCATGGGAATTACTTCGACCCACTTTGTGAAATATTCAGTGGCAGTGATGATGAACTTGTGACCATTGGATGAGGTGGGCGAGATTTTACCAATGAGATCGAGCCCCCATTGTGAAGTAGCTCCTGAGTTGGTGCATGAATAAGGTCTCCATGCTATTGGCATTGCAAGCATCTTTTGACAAAGTTGTGTGCCTCTCTCTCCATTGTCGGCCAGTAGTACCCAATTCTCAGCAACTTCTTAGCCAAGGTCATACCACTTGAGTGTGACCTGCACGTGCCATTGTGTACCTCAGTTAGAGCATTCAAGGCTTCCTCGGGTTTTAAACAACATAGCAAGGTTTCGTCGGTACTTCTACGAAAGAGGGTCTCTCCTAGGATGATGAATCGTGAAGTCCTTTTGACAAAAGTGCATTTTAGGTTCAGGGTAATGTCAGCTGGGAGGATTCCTAATCTTAGATAGGTGTAAATTTCATGATACCAAAGATTACCGAGACCAACAAGTTCGCATGCGTATTCTGACTCTGGTACCTCAAATGTGGGTACGAGAAGCTATTCTACAAGGAATTCGTGTTTGGAGATGTTGCAAGGAATGTCCCGCAAGGATCCAATTGTTGCCATTGTGTCGGTTGCTCTGTTGTTTGTCCTTGGTATCTACTCAAAAGTGATGTCGATGAATGATTTCTTTAGGCTTTCTACCACCTTCTTGTATGATGTGAGCTTATCATCCTTCGTTTGGTATTCACCATTGACTTGGTTGATGATAAGTTGTGAATCCCTGTAGACCTTTAATGCCATGATTCGCCACTGTGCTGCAATCTTGAGACCTATGGTCAAAGCCTCATATTCTTTAATATTGTTGGTCCATGGGAACGCCAGCTTATATGATCTAGGTATATAGTCTCCTTGTGGGGTGATGAAGAACACACCAGCTCCTGATCCATGCTGCGTGTGGGAGCCATTGAAGTACAATTTCCAGTGGTCAGTTGCACCAAGGTTGAAAAGGGACTCATCTAGGAATTCTGATATAAGTGGGTTATCTACGTAGATAGGAGCTTCTGTGAGCTGATCCACAATGACTTGTCCTTTTATGGCTTTTCGTTCTACATACTCGATATCATGCTCGGACAATATCATTACCCACTTAGCCAATCTACCTGTAAGTTGCTTTTGACAATAGATACTTTAGAGGGTCTATCTTGGCAATCAACTTGATTTCGTGAGCTACCATGTAGTGTCTGAATTTCTGAGCTGCAAATACCAGTGCTAGGCAAGCTTTTTCTATTGATGTGTAATTGAGGTTGTGCCCCACCATTGTTCTACTGATGTAGTTGATAGCCCACTTGGTTCCCTTTTCATCATGTTGGGCTAAAAGGGCCCCAAGGGTGGCTGTTGTTGCTGATATGTATAGGATTAGTGGCTTCCCGACAATTGGTGGCATCAACATAGGTGGCGTAAGTAGATATTCTTTTATTTTACTGAATGCTTGCTCGTATTTTTCATCCCACCTGAAAGCCACTCCCTTATGGAGCAGGTGTGAAAAGGCAATCTGCTTGTCTACCAGTTGTGCTATGAATCTCCGGATGGACTAGAGCCTACCTTGTAATCCCCTGAGTTTCTTTAACGTTCTTGGTGCTTCCATTTCAAGGATTTCTTTTACTTTTGCAGGGTCCACCTCTATCCCTCTCATTAAAACTATGTATCCCAACAGCTTTCCTGAGTGTACACCAAAGACACATTTCTTTGGGTTGAGTCTGACCTTGTATTGTTCTAGTCTATCAAAGATTGCACTTAGAGTTGCTATGTGATCCTGCCTTTTCTTTGATTTAGCTACTATGTCATCCACATAATCTTTGATTGTTTTATGGATCATGTCATGGAAGATTAACGTCATGGCTCTTTGATATGTAGCTCCTGCATTTTCTAACCCAAACGGCATCACATTCCAATAGTAGGTGCCCCAAGGACATGTGAAGGTTGTTTTATGTTGGTCCTCCTTGGCTATTGTTATCTTATTGTACCCCAAGAAATCATCCATTAGGGATAGCATCTCATATCCGGCCGTCATGTCCACTATCATGTCGATGTTGGGTAGTGGAAAATCATCCTTAGGACATGCTTTGTTTAGGTCTCTGAAATCTGTGCAGATGCGGATGCCCCCTTTTTGGTTTTGAGATAGGTACAAGATTTGATACCCATTCCAGATAGTCGATCGGGCATATGAAGGCAACATCCAGAAGTTTTTGTAGCTCAATTTTTATGAGCAAGGCTATTTGTGGGTGCATCTTTCTTAGCTTTTGTCTGGCTGGTTTTGCTCCGGGGTAAACAGCCAAATGATGAACCACTACTTCAGGATCCAATCCTGGCATGTCAGCATAGGTCCATGCAAAATTTACTTTTCTTTCTTTTAGAAATTCTGCCAATAGTTCTTGTTCCTTTCTTAAGAGTGACTCGGCATAGAAAGTGATTTATGGTTCTGATTTTGTTCCTAAGTTGACCGGATTGCACTGTTTTGCCAATACTACTGATTTCTCCTGATGTAGAGTAGTAGGGGGGAGATTGAATCCTTCATCCTCCAGCACCTCAAAGAGGTTTTCACCATTGGATGTGTCTTTTATTTTTACTATTCTATGGTTAGAGAGTGCCACAGTGTAGTTTTCACTCAATAACTCCGAGCTTATTCTCAATATTTTTCTTTTGCGACTAAAGGACTCAATCATCTCCCCATAGTATGCTTGTGTGTCCAATGTGATGTTGAATCCTGCCTTGTGATCCCCACATGGGATTTTATCCCTTAGTCCTATGAATTCTGAGAGTGCCTCATCATTTTCAAATGAATCAAGAATCGGTGGTCCCCGTTGGTCATGATCGATGAGTTGGGGGTGTACTAAGGTGATTTGGTGGGTTGGTTGGTTTGACTCAGCTATGGATGCACTTATCATTAACAAGGTGGAATCCTTGAAAATCCTAGGGAGACCTGCTATGGTAGCATCATCATCACTACTAGCACAAACATCAGTGACGTCAAAGGTGTAATTATCGATCGGGATACCTAGGCAAACGGGTGGTCTAGGAGTGGTCGTTGTTACCTGAGGAGAGGACCTAACTGGTCTCCTAGGAGTACCTCTGCCACGTATGGTTATACTCGAAGGAGTATAGCCAAGGCCAAGGTTTCGCATTCTTCTTTCTACAATGATGGGCTCCAGCCGTCCATCACTGTTTCTTCCCAGGCTCTCATTCCTGTTATAGCCCATACCAACCATCATTTGTAACCCTCTATTAGTTTCCTCCATGGGTAAGGTGGGAGTGGGTCTTTCATCTTGGTATAGCATGTTTGAGATGTCCTCCTCATCCACATTCTCTCGGTTGATATCCCCCCAACGGTGGAATCCAGCGGGTTCGGTTCTAATAGTGTGGATAGGTGTTTGAACTGGCTAGGGTTGTCCATGTGACCTAGGAGATTGTGGTAACTCTCCTACAACAAATGCATTTCTCTTTATTCTATAGTCACCTCATCCATTGTCTTCGATCATGCCTTTGATTTTGGATATGTCAGGGATGGTGGGTGTCTCTGTCATAGAAGTGGAGGCGAGATTGGCTGGGTCTATGTATGAAGTAGATGGTCCTTCATCATTTTTGGGCACTTGGGGAACCTTATAAAACTTGGATTCCAAATTCTTGCAATAGGAAAAAGGTTCAGGATCCCCGTATATAGTGACCTCCTCATTCTGATGTGAGAATTTAATGCACTGGTGATAGGTCGTGGCCACTTCCTTCATTCCATGTATCCATGGGTGTCCCAAGAGGATGTTGTATGGCAGGTCGAGGTCGAGGACCTGACAGGTGGTTTCCATGGTTTTCGGCCCCACTTGAATGGGGATTTTGATAGTACCCTAAGATACTCTTTCTTGGTTGTTATACGCCCTTATTGTGATGCTTTTGTTCTTATTGATGGAATCCTCAACGAATCCCAATTTCTTTATAAGTTTTAAAGAGCAAATATTAAGGCCTGCACCTCCATCTACCAAGACTCATTTGACTTTCTTTTTGTGGATTATGACTTGGAGGTGGAGTGCACGGTTATGAGATGGTTGGGGAGGGAAATCTTGATCCGAAAATGTAATGAGGTTTGGGGTAACGATTTTACCCACCATAGCTTGAAATTGCTCTATGTCAAGGGTAGAGGCAATGGTAGACGCAGCTAGTGCTTCATCAAGGATCTTCCTATGGGTGGCGGAGATTTTCAGTAATTCCTTGATGGAGATTTGGGCGAGTGTTCTTTTCAGCTAGTCAATGGCATTGTAATCATAGGGGATGGCCTTTCTATTGGAAATGGGGGTCTTAGCAGGTGCCCCGGCAATGGTAACTTTTCTGCCTCGTGTGGTGACTCCACAGTCATTACTGGCTCCCTTGATATTTATTATAGTGACCATTTCATTGACGCATCCAACTATCTCCTTGTATACTAGATTAGTGCTAGCATACTTTTTCTTGCCCTTATTAATCCCTTGGTTATTTCCCTGATTGTTCCCTTGGTTATGGTTCAGCATCGGATTCATGTATATCTTTAGGTCTTGGTTTTTGACCGGCTACTCGATGCTGATGACCTTATCCTCAATGAGGTCTTGGATGATGTTTTTGAGTCTCATGCAATTGGCGGTGGTGTGTCCTTTGACTTTGTGAAAGTCACAAAGGAGGTTCTCATTATACCATGATGGCTTGGTCATACATTCCGTGTACTGCTCGAAGTTAGATATTTTGATTAGATTCTCTTTGACCAGTTTCTTCATTATGGACTCAATCAATTCACCAAGAGCTGTGAATTTCCGCTTGGGGGGAAACTTGTTGCGGGGAGGTGGTCCTCCTTGATTTCCCACATTATTGATTTGATTGGTGGAAGATGGTTGTGGTTGTGCTACTACCGCATTACTCTGCACATTGTTGTGATTATGATTTTGTGACAGATGATGGTTTTGGGTATTCTACTTAGGGGCACTGATGACCACCTTAGCATCGACCACGCCGTCGTTTGTGATATTTTTTTTCCTCGACCATGTTTGAGGTTTATCATTGTAGTTGTTAGATAGGCGGTTATCCTACGAGGGAGTGAATGTTGGTGCACCTCCTCACATGGTAAGGGTTATTTCAATGTTGAGCAACTTTAGGATCAGTTGATCATATGATGTAATGCACTGCATTTTTAGGTAGAATGCCAAGTTTTCATCCAAATTGGCTATGATAGTGCAAACTTGTTGTTCCTCTGGAATGGTCCACTTGCTCTAATTGGCCTTGGATCACCATCTTTGCAAGAATGACACGAATAACTCTCCTTTTCATTGTTTGAGTGTGGATAGTTCTTCTAGACTGACATCCGCACCTATGTTGAAAGCGTAATTTTTAAGGAAAGCTTCCACTATTTCTTCAAATGTTTTAATGCCCGTGCGTAGGTGAGAAAACCATTCCATAGCTGGACCAGTCAGGCTTCGGGGGAAGAGTCGCATTAGATACATGTCATCATATGTGACCTCCATGTAGTGCACCTGAAATTCCCTAACGTGGTTTTTAGGGTTGCCCGTTCTGATGTATTTATCAAATTTTGGGATCTCGAATCCCTTTGGGAATGGTACCATGGTGAGACTCCTATCAAACAGATAAGGGCACAAATTTCCTGGTGTCCTTGTGGTTTTTCCTACTTGTAATTCCAACACTTGTTGCAAAAGAAGTTTGATTTGTGTTGCGACATCTTTGCTCAGATCAGGAGGTGGGATGAATGAATTGTGAGGTGTTTGAGGTGTTTGATGGGTGGGGAGAGTACTAGTAGGCATTTGTTGCAAGCTTGGTTTTGCATTCAAAGCCTGACAGTACGCCTACATTTGCATCAACAAAGCTTGTTGTTGATCTTGTTGTTGTTGTTCCAACAACGCTTGTTGTTGGTCCATCTGTTGTTGTTCCCATGAAGCCTACTATTGATCGATCTATTGTTGAGCTAGTAAAGCTTGTTGTTGGTCTAGCTGCTTTTGCACCAACAATGCTTGTTGTTGGTCGAGCTGCTATTGTGCCAACAAAGCTTTTTGTTTAGCTTGTTGTTATGCCTAAAAATCTTGCAGGGCTTTTTGGTAGGCTTACAGATGGATCGCTTGCAATTGCACTTGATACTGTGCTTGTGCTTGTTGTTGGGCTTGTGCCTAGGCTTGAGCTTGAGCTTGTGCTTGTGCTTGCACTTGGGCTTGAGCTTGGGCTTGAGCTTGTGCTTGGGCTTGAGCTTGAGCTTGTGCTTGGGCTTGTGCTTGGGCTTGAGCTTGTGCTTGCTACTTTTTTTGGAGTACTCTCTATTGGTTCGCCTTTTGAAGGGTTTGGATTAGTATGGTGAATGAATTTTCCATGTTGGCTCTTGGTGGGATTGGTGGTGGAACGGGAATTATGCCAACCATTGTGACAAGTGGGGGGATTGTGGTAGTGATTGGGATTTGGGTTGTTGGAGGGGTGGTGGAGATGATTGGTCCTTGAGATGGCATGCTTTGGGATACTTGGGGACCAATTACGATGGTAGCTTGTATGGTTGCCACTTGTTGTTGTGATGATGTGGGCGAGAAGAGGGAATTGGGCATGATGTTAGGTTCCATGAAACCACCGATGCTGATAGGAGGGAAACCCAATCCAAGAGATGATGTGGTTGTAGATGGAAATGGGGGTAGTGATGGTAGGCTATCCCTGAAAGAAAAAGGATTAGTGACTTCAATTGCTCTAAACAAATCACCTTCTTCTTCTGGTAAAGAAGTGGGTATGTTTAACGGATAAGCTAGCGAGGCATGAAATGAAGATGAGCCAGCAGGATTATGAAATGCGAGTGGGATGTATGGGTGTAATGGATTTTTCGGAACAAATGTAACCGGCATGGTGGTGATGACTGCTTCTTTGTTAGCCACAAGGTGGTGCTTTTTCAATTCTTGGAACATGGCACTCCCCTTGTTCATATTCGGCAAGGTTGGTGTGATGACTGATGTGGTGCAAGGTACTTCTTGATTAATATTTGACATTGGGGATGCATTAGAAATAGGCACATTTGTACTAGTGCTTGCGTCAAGGTCGGGAGGGGGCGGGACCCCTCCTCTTGCTATTGTATTTAGGTATTTAAACATAGCATTGAAAATTTTGTGGTTCTCTGGATTTTGAACCATCTCCATGATTTTGGATTGTGTCATCCCCATGTCTTCATTTATGATGTCCTCTTGATGACTCTCCTCTTGAGGATTTTGTGATGATAAGGGAGAGTTGCTTGGGGGATTGCTCGATCCCGCCAAGTTCACTTTGGTATTTAAATGACTCATATCCATAGAAGTTGATATTTCTTTGATATTCTCCATGTTCTTCTTGTGTTGAGATCTTGTTTGGACCATAAAAAATAGGGCTTTGTTCGATCCTAACCTTTTAGGTCCAAAAGAGAAGAACTAGGGAAGCTAAGAGATCAAAGATGGTGGTAATGATGATGGGTTAAATGGATGACGATGAGTGAATGAAACCTTCAGAGAGCTTTTGAAGGTGTATGCTAAACTTGTAAGGGCTTTTGAATTGATCGATTGTGATAATTTGACTAGATGCATTAAGTCAAACAGGATTGTTGTGAAGTTGTATTCCCTAGGAAGTTGCATTATCCTGGGGGAACTTGCACAAATGGATGGATTGACTAATTGCGTTAAGCCAATGTATTTGTGAACTAATAGACTTTAAGAAGTTGTGTTAACCTAAAGAAAATTTGTCCAATGGTTGAGACTATGTTGGCTAGGTGTGTTAAGCCAAGATATGGTGATGTTGATTTAGCCCTCTAAGTTTAGTGTGATGATTGATTTCTAGAGTTCACAAAAGGTTTTGATGATGAGATGGGATTTGGTTGATGGAGGAATGAATGAGAATGACAACTTTGATCTTTAACTTTATCCTAGACACGACTCTCTCTACAAAACCTCGGTATTGAAGAACATGCAAGCCTTCTTATGCAAGAAAAGCAAACCTTTCAAAAAGTTCAAGATTTTGTTGACAATAAAATGCATACAATGCAGGATTATTCCTTGAAGCTTTTCTGTAAAAGTTGTACACAAGTCTTTCTCTAAATTTGAAAAGTCTCTCAAGGCGCTCCTCACGAGCTTTTAGACTAAGCTTTTTGAACTTTGGCTTTGGGATTTTGATCTTGTGGGAAATCATTGGAAGCAACACATATGTAGTTCAATTTGTCTCTTATCTTGGTTTTAATGAGATTCTTTTTTATCCAAGACACTTGCTTGCTTAGGTTTCAAACTATATGTCTAGTGTCCCACTTTCTTTCTCATCCCACAAGGTCCTTTGTGTGGAAATCGAGGAAAATAGGGCAAAATTTCCTTATGTTTATCCTTGTTGAAAACAAATGATGGTAGAATTTTTGCACTTAGAAACCTCTAGAAATATGATTCCTAGGGAAAGCAAGAGTGTCCAAACTCGTCAAGAGGTATTTGTTTCCCACAAGGTGTTTGAAATTTGAAGGTCTTTGTGTATGTTTGTTTTTTAAATGTTTTCAAGATCAAGCAATGTATTTCTTCCAAGCACTTTTTTACACTCCTAGGATGATGAGGCAATACCTTATTGGGTTCCCACTTGGATAAATCTATCTGCGCATATCTTGTGTGAATGGCTAAATGCTTGACCACACTGGCTCCCCTCCACGGCACTCACTTATTCGGGTCAGCCAAGCATTACTACCCATGAATCTCCCATGGCATACTTTCCATTTCCACAAGAAGATTGCATGTATAACGTGGGGTGGCTTCAAAGTACATGACCTTTTGCACCAACAAGATAGACAAGGTTTTGGCCTTTTTCTAAACAAGGGGTTCTAATTCGGGCATTCCGTTCATGGGGGATTATCCAACATCGACGAGAGTCCATTGCTGTCCATCTCGTAAGAATAATCCTCATGATATTGGTCTTTGTCCCAATATCCACACTTATATCCCAGGTGGAAGTCGCTTAGCTTTAGCGTGTCCCTGATTGGGTCATTCCCTTGGGTGATTACTTTTTCCCACAAGGTAGGCCCTCTAAGATAAACAAAAGTGAGCTAACATATCTCATCATTCACACAACCTTCGTTGAAAAACAAAGGGGAAAACCTCCACAATATGTCGTGCTCACACTTGCATGTTTTGTTCAATTTAAAAATGCCTAAATTGAAATGTGGAGGCAATCCTTTTGACAAGTTAATATCACAAAAATGCTTTTGATTCTCAAGATCGCTATAAAGCGCGAGAGAAGTGCATACGCATTTTAATGATGTTAATTTGTGAAAAAGTTTGCAAAACATAAAAGACACTTGTTCATTTTAATCCTCAAAGAAATAATGACTTCTTTTTAAGCACCAAATAGAAATGTGAATTTGCCTTGTTCAATTATTACCTTTTAAACCAAATCTAGTGTATTTGCCTAAAAGTTCTTTTTAGCCCCTTAGCAACTTTTGAAAGAAATTTGATTTTTTCTATTTTAGAACCAAATGGAAATTTAGTGTCCTAAGGTCAATGAACTTATCAAATCCTTTATAGAGTGCTTAAAAACACTTTAGTGTTTAAAAACACTCTGTACACATAAAAGGCATGGTGCCATAAAAATGAAATTACTTGTTCTTTTTAAACCCAACATAAATTTATTTTTCCTAAGGCCAAATATTTTAACAAATTTTCTCAAGGAGTGTTAAAGAACACTTTTAGTGTTTAGAAACACTTTGGGTTTGTGAAGATAACATCATGATGAACTTCTCCCTTTGCTTCTATCCTGCAAAATAACGGAAAAACAAGGAGCAAAAAATACAACAAACCAAGTTAACGCTAAAAAGTTCAAAAATTTATTTAAATTTTAAAACCAGACTGTTCCCATGGTAGAGTTTAGCAAGTGCGGTGCTGTTTAGTGGGTGCGGTGCTACTTAAAAACACAAGCAGGGCTATATAGTGTTGCGCGGTCGACTGTATGCGGTGCTCTGCAGAAACAGAGACCGCGGGTGCGGTGGAGTTTTACACGGGGTGGAGTTTGGAAGCGGCGGTGTTCAGCAAATTTTCAAATTTGAAGTGCGGGAAGCAATTGTGGTGTTATACGGTGTCGCGGTCATAAAAGGGTGTGGTGCAATTAAGTGCCACCTTAGACTTCCACGATGCAGTTTCCTATGTGTGAGTAAAAAACATGAGAAAACCAAGGAATTTTGAAAGAAAAATGTGTTAGATGTGAGATTGCCCTCCTTCTAGTGCCAAATGTGAACCCCTAAACCTGCAAATACACAAAGACGACAAACATTGTTAGTGTTAGATCAAAATGCATGCAAAGAGTTAAGGATTCACCATAAAATCCACCTATTTAAGCTAAATTAGGAAAAAAAAGAACATAAAGCAAGAAACTTAAACTAAATCCTAATTAAGCCAATAAGTTGATGATCTTATGGGGGAGTTGGTGCCAATGATGTGTTGCAATTGGCCCTTTCCCAATTCCTATATTGCAATGTGATTTAATGATGAAATGGTCAAATCTCCAAAGAGATTTGAGCATAATCTTGGTGCAAAGTATGAAAAATGATGGATGATTGGAAGAAACGAGCAAAATTAGTTCTCAATTGAAGAGAGTAACTTTGCATGTGAATTGTGGATGAAGATTGAGGAGAAGAGTCTCCAATTTATAGACTTCTATTTGGAAGAAGTGAGCAAGATTAAGCAATGTGGGACAAAAGATAATCCAATGGCATTGTGCCACTTGTCCACATGTGATTGGATGAGGAATGAGCACATTTTGGCCAAAGTGCCAATAAATGCAATTAGGTGGCATTTCAAATTTGAGAAATGACATGTTGAAGAGGGAAAAGGAATGAAGTTAATGTCACTTGGCTCAAGGTCAAGGACATGTAAGAGGCTTTTAATGCCTTGTTGGAAGGACCAAGTCCACTTGGCTTTTTTGAATTCAAAAGAGGAATATTCCCTTTTTGATTCCTTGTGAGGAAAAATAGAAGAATTAATAAATCAAAGTATTTGATTTATTGTGCAACTTGCATTCTCTAGAGGAATATAGGGATTGAGATTAATTTAATCAAGGATTTGATTAACTTAATGAAGAATTAGATGATGTGACAATTTAGACTTAGGTTTGTGAATTAATTTAAGTCAATAATTGAGAGGAAATGATTTATCAAATAAATGATTTGATTTATTTAATCTAGGAGGAATATGTTAGATTAAATCAAATAAGGTTTAATTTATTTAATTTAATAGGAGGACTTTAGAGAATTTAATTAAATAAAATGATTTACTTAATTAAATAGATTTGTAAGGTTAATTAAATTAAATTGATTAATTTAATCACTGAAAGGAAAAGACTTAATCCAATAAATAATGATTTATCAAATTAAGTGATAGAATGTAATGAAATGCTGAGAATGTGATTTAGGAGGAAATGTTGTTAGTAAATTGGGATCAGGTGTGTCAAAATGAATTTGTACTTTTTCCATGTCTACACCATCCAATCAATCCAAATCATATGATAGTTAAGATAAGAAGAATCATCAACAGAACATGAAACATAGAATACAAGAGACACCAAATTTTTATGTGGAAAACCCAAAATGGGAAAAACCATGGTGAGGATTAATTCACAATATTGTATAACTGGTTATAAGATATTACAAAAAAGGTTGCTTACTTATAGGACACACTGTCCAAAATGGGAGGCTCACTACCTACAAAAATGAACAAAATGGCTAACCCATAGAAATGAACTGATGAAAGTACACCACTAGTGCAGATTTAGTTCTATTGTAGCGCAAGAAATTTGCATTCCAGCAGATCACTTTTCGCTCTTTTCACTTCCATATATATTATGCTTGTATTCACTCAACAACACACACACATTCATATCTTATTCTTCAAAAAAATCTTGTATATATATATTTGATTATCCATGACTTAACAATCAAGTTAGCTCCAAGTAGATACAAAACTTCTTCAAAAATGATTCAACTGTGTGCTATGTAGGCATGGATTACACAAACAAAATTTAATCCATGATATCTTTATCCGCTTGATAGGTCATCTAGCAATAGACCTAACAGAAAAAATTGTAAACAATAAAATGATACCAATGATAACCATGATCACTTGTACACACGAGATCCTTTCCATACATGCTTTTACCAACCATGGACCGCTTCCCAAAAATTGAAGTAGTAGCTATTTATCGGAAAGGATTCCAGAGCAAAATATCGGAGGATAATTCTATATTACCGGTTCAGGATACCAAATTAATGTGGCTTGGAGTCTTGCAGTAGCAACTCATATATTATGATGACATCAATGACAATAAAAATTGATAGCAAGGGATATGATCTTCTTCATTCTTCCAGTATTAATAACTTTATACTATTTCATTTTATTTTTATTGGGAATTCCTCATGTTCTCCTTAATATATATTGTCATTGAACTATAGTTAATTTAACTAGTTGGAGGGTTTCAAGACTTTATCTTGTAAGAGTACATAAGGATCAAACCATATCCATTGGATGTGGCTTTCCTTTACCTTTAGATCTAAGGTAACTTTTCTCAATGTAGCCTTAAATACTTAGGGTTTTGTTAAAAGGAGTGTACTACATGTTTTGTTGTGTGTTGTTGTCTTGTCTTGTAGGATGGAGGACAAAGAATACATGGTTATTTAGATAAAAGGTCTCCACTCCCCTAACATTTCCCAAATTTATCTTGTATTTATTCACACTATTTCAATAGGTATTACCTATTCTCATTTTGTATATAGATATTTATCTAAATATAGTATACACAACAATCCATATTTTCCTTGTTTATTTGAACTAGAAATATAAATATGAGGGTGGCTATATACATGGTGATAAGCATATATGCATTTTTAGAGTGTATTATATGTTGGGTATATTAATGTGTGTATGTATATATACATATATGGGTGTGTGTATATATACTTGCATATATATTTTTATTTTTTGTTATAAGATAATACGTTTTGAAATTGAAGACCACCATTGAGTAAGGGATATTGAATCACATTGGAGGGGTATATGTCCCTACACCAATAATTCTCTTTTTTTGTGTGTGTTTAGATTTTATTTTATTAGATATTGGTGTTTTTCCTTAGATACATATATTTTTATTTTATTTTATTTTTAAATGCACAAGGAGAGAAAAGGGACTTTGGCCCTTACAAAAGGCTATCAACCCATTCACATGGAGGTCATGAACCCCAAGGTTGTGAACCCTGATGGGACTTTCAATTTTCTAAGTGATGCAAGCTGGGGTTTTGGGGTTTTAAAGTTACCCATGGTGATTTCAATTATTGAATTTTGAAAACCCTCTTGTTATGTTTCAATAGTGACTTACTACCGAGGTTAACCGGTCATTTAAGTAAGGTTTTATCCCTCTTGGGTCATGTCTTTACTGGCCCCTTTCACCTAGCTTGCCAGTCTTTTTCCAAGATGGCTTAAGTTTTTTATACCGCCGGGGGTTTCACTGGCCGGTCCCACCTGAATGTTTCATCTGAAGTCTGGCTAATCGTCCGATCGCAGGTTTTGATCTGGGTTGTTTCTCGCCAACCTCGCAGGTTTTCCTGCTAATATCACGAAGGTGGAGTGAGGTTTGTGAGATGTCGCCATCTAACATGAACGGATGTGTAGGGTTTTTCCCAAGGTGTTGGAAGTGACGTATGGCTATCCCTTCACTGGAAATAGTCTTTAATAACGAGGTTAATTATGACCTCTCACACACCTCATACGATCGGAGTAAATATTCTTAAAGGTACTACGAGGTCTGTGAGGGGGTGACATGTGGTTTTTCTTCCTAGGCCAATGGGGCTATGTGGGGCCCACTGTATGGTTCAGACCTCCTATTTTTGGGGGTTTTGATTGGATGTTTCCTCCTAGGCGCTGAAGTGGATTGTCAATACTCATTGACTTGATCTCAACCCTTCGATTCACTAGATGTGTCCTGAATCAGTGGTTCAAATTCAAAGGAGGGGTGTGTGATTTGTCTGTGTGGCATATACTGCCTTGATGTTGCTAGTTTCATTAATGGCATGGATTTTCCTTTTTCCAGAAGATCTCCTCCTGATTTTCTCTGGTGTACGAACAGTGCCATCTTGCTGAAAACATTCATGGTTGTCTTAGCCACTAATTGTTCAAGTGCTTGAATTGCTTTAAAGAAATTATATCTTGCACACTAATCCATTCTATAAATGCTAACTAAGTTACGTGCAATTAGCATTGCATTTTCTTTTGTTTTTGTGCAGGAAGGTTTCTTCTCCGTCGTATTGTAAGGTTTTTTTTTTCTATATGGATAAATCGACTGAACGCGGGAGTGCGAGGCTAGGAGCCTGAAGGTTGTCAGTTGTGATGGAGCCAATTACTCCCATAGCACCCAGGGGTACTACTAGGAATACTGGAAAGAAGCTAATACGTTGCTCATCCCCTATCGTCATATCTGATTCTAATGGTAATGAATCCGACACTAATTCGGACTACCGGTGTTACTTGGCCACCTTAATAGAGCTCATGGGAGTAAATAAGGAGGTCCTGGCAATTGAACCTGTAACTACATTGGCACCGGGTTCGATTGTTAGGGGTTGTGCTAACAAGGCTGGTAGGGGAAAGGTGGTTTTGTCGCTGTCTCAGGCGCGGACTCGAAGCAGTCGCCTGTATTGGGGCCATGTGTTTTCTTGATGGTTATCGGTGGTGGGTTTGTTGGGCATTTCTTTTCCTATTGTTTCATCATGTGTATGTGGACGTGCACATGCTTTGCACGAAATTTTTTTCTCCGATTGGTTATTATGTAACCGTTTTTTAATTCCTTTGATCATACACGATGTTATCGAATGATAAGGAATGTGAATTTGAATTTCACTTTAGGTTGAAATTCAATTTTGTACTGACAATGTACCCTAATGCTTGTTGCTCTCTTGTTATATAAAGGAGATTTCATGGCTCATTGTAAGGTCAGAATTTTGGGTCTGAAACCTTGGAATTTGTACTGTTAGTTTTAATGTTGGAATTTTGTGAACATTGTTTAGGAAATCATCCCGCGTAGGGATTTGTATAAAGTTAGTATGCTATTCTTTTTAATTACTGATATCGAAAGAAATCTACAAAATTAAGATGGTTTACTCTCCTGTGTGTGTGCCATGGATTATGAATGGATTTATCAAGGGTTTCTCTCTTCAGTTTCAATGATTAATTGAAAGTGTAATTTGTTTTCTTGCTTTAACTTGATGAGTTAATCATATTCTTGAAAAGCTAAATTGCATGTTCATGGTTGTATATACTTAGGATTCACTAAGAAGTACTATTTTAATATACTAAAACATCTCATGGTAGTAAGGCTACATGAAGATAGGTTCACAATATCAGAATTATACTTTGTATGACTCCATCGCCCACTGGATGAGGCACTGAATAATGTTTGTAACCTTTCTCTTTGGTGTAAGACTATAGCTCTAAGCATGGTGATCCAAGTGTTGAGCATAACCACATATTAAACCTTGTCTTCCTACGGGAAGTATTTCTTGCTTTGATTTGGTCAATTCTGTTGCTCTTTGGTGTCTATAATTATTCTCTGGTCTACCAATACCAGGAATAATGACTATTCCCTTGAGTGTGTAGGGATTGTAATCTATCTATAGAAAGTGTTCCTTACAGTTATAAGGAATTTTTATGAAAACATTTAGGTTTACCCACCTTGGTCCTACAGAGCCAAAAGTGTAGGAGAGGTCAGACTTTAACTGACTCTCGTTAGTTGGCCACTAGCCTTTTGCAGTCATCCACAATGGGGGTTGGCTACCTCTTAGAAAATTGTAATCTCTATGTGGGAAAAAACACCAACAAACCCCATGGGATATAAGGTTCCAAGTTGGGTGCAATGCCAAGGGAAGCCCTAGCTGCTCATCACCCCTCCACACTTTACAATAAAATTTATTTTCATTACCTATTTTTCTAAAATACTTTTATAGAGGAGGGGGATTGACTGCTCGGGACCCCAGGTCACGGGAGGGTCTAGAACAATTAGTTTCCCTGATCTACCCATGCTAAGGGATTGTTTAAGATGGGTTTTATGTTTAAGGGGGTGAAAAGGAAGGACAACTGATCTGCCCCTTTCCTTTTGCTAATTTGAGAGTTTAGGAAGTCAAGTGAGAAAATTCCCAAGACTGAATTGCAACTCAAATAGCTCTCAACCAAAGGACTCCAACATAGAATAAATATGATAGCACGACACGCTGGCATTCGTATGGATAGAGAGTATAAATTATAGTTGAAACTCAAAGAAAAATTACTAATGACCTGATAAGTACAGTTTGATATGATGACAAAAATAAATAAATAAATAAATGATTGAAGTAGAAAGAATAATACTTTAAGAAATCTAAACTAGAATTTGACAAGAGCAAAGGTGGTGGAAATGTACCTCCAAACCTATGAGTTGAGTTATTTGAGAACTTCACTTAGCAAGTAACATGCACATAGAAGAACGAGGAAAAATGTTGGGGTTTTTTTGGGTCTTGCTATAGTCAAACCCCTATTTTGGTGTTCCCACCTCCACAAATAGCCAGTAGAAATGATAAATAAAGTACAATAAAGGAAGATATCAAAATGAAAGTATTAAGCACTATGATAAATAATAGTATGCTACAAAAATAATATGATGATGATAAGTGGATGGATATATCACCTTCCCCAACAAGATTCTCTAAAGGAATGTAAAGGAAGATCTGAGCTTGCAAGCTTGTGAATGTCGACATTGCCACAACAATGAAGAGAGTAGACTAACCAAAAGCACTACCTTGGAGCTTCAATGGAGATGGAAATGTTATAAATGAAGTGTGTAGAAGTGAGAGTGATCAAGTAGAATTCCAAGAAGATCAATAGAGAGTTAAGAGAATCATTCAAGGTCGATCAAGGGAGTAGAAGTGTTATACTTTTTCACCAATGGAGTGTTGTAACATCTCTATGAATTCTAGACATAGGAATCCTATGAGGATGGAAGCATGCCATGCAAACATTTGTGTTCCACGCTATTGTCCCTAATAGAATATCCTCCACCGACAAAAAAATAGCAGTCATGTGGATGGGAAGTGAATGAAGGATGTGTGATAGCATCATTGGATTTAATTTGTCTAAGGTAGGAGGTATGTAAATGGGAAATTTGCAAGGGGTGAAAATTCACACCATTACATTTTTCCCCCGCTTTAGCGAGCATAAGTGTCAATGAATGAACAGTAAAGTAGAGTGAAAGTTGAGAAATTTATACCTAAACCATCAAGGAATTAAACCAAAATTTGATAAACTCGAGTGCAGGAAGAAGAGATAGCTCCATAGGTATCAGTCCTAAGGAGAGAGTTGAAAAACATGTACCGCAAGTCTGTGGATCTATGAAAGGTAAAAAAAAAGGCTTTGTAGGTGCTCAGTCCTAAGGGAGGCCAGATGTTAAAGGCTCCATAGAGTCATTTGGGCCCTTATAGGTGCTTGATCTTGCAAGAAAAGCTTGAGGTCCTTGGTCCTCCAAGCTTGGTTGAAAAAATAAGCTTCACAAGTGCTTAGCCCTATAAAGCAACATGTTAATCCACAAACAAAAATGTTAGATAGCAAAAATCCATGCAGGCAGACAGATAGATAGTCATGTAGATGGTCAACAATTGAAGGAGAAGCTTTCAAAGGGGTCCCTCAGAAACCCTTAAAAAGAAAATGGGTATGTAGACATCCAAATTTGATCACTTCCATATGATCAAAATCATCTACTCTATTCATCTATTTCATTAATAGTGATTAAATAATTTATTTAATCATTATTTTATTTTCTACCTAAGGTTCCTAAAGTATGTAATTAACTAAATTAAATACTTTACCTTATCCCATTCTTCTCTAAATTAAATAAATATGAAAAATTATTTAATTTTCTTTTAACCCATTTGGATTAAAACCAATTTTTAAGTCCCCTTTTTCTCTCTCCTTGTCACATTCTCCATAACCCTCTTTTAATCCAGAGTAAATTAATTAATCTATGATTAGGATGTGCACCACTTAATCTTGATTAAGTGTCACATCCTCCATAATCTCCCACTTGCCTCTAATCTCTCATTAATTATCCTAATCTTGTGTTTGCACAACCTTAATCAAAGTCATTAACCACATTTGGCTTACCTTTTCTAGTCAACCTTTCTGCTTGCCTTTCTTGGCCTTGACTCTCTTTCCCATGTGAATTTTTAATTCACATTTATTTATCCAAGGCTCCTCTCTTCCCCATGTGAATTTTTAATTCACTTTTGTCTTTCCAAAGTCTTTCCCATCCCCATGCAAAGTTCTAGAAGGCTTGACTTGTCACTTTACATGTGCCAAGGACTTCTAGAACCTTGGACTTGTCACATCACCCACATGTGACAAATCTCCAGCTTTTTGAAGACTCTCTTTTATCCAATAAACTCTCCAATGAATGTGAATTTTTAATTCACATTTATTTCTCCAACCACTTCCCTTTTTCTCATGGAGATTTTTGAGGAATTCAAAAATTCCTCAAATGTCTCTTTCCTTCTCATTTGGGGACAAGAAGTTCTTTTTGAGGAAATCTTCTCATCCCCCAAGGTACTTGTCTTTCATCCACCTCATGTACTTCTCTTCCACCTCATTTCCACATCATTCCACCCTAGGACATCTCACATTCCACATGTCAAGATGTGAGGGCTTGTGAGTACTCAACTCACCATAGCCCTTCATATTGATCTTGTTGGATCAATCTCAACTGTTGAATTCTCTAGAGAATTCCAATTATCCTATAAATACCCCCTCATTTCTCCCATTTTGGGGATCAACTCTTTTGCTACCAAACTCTTGCCAATTTTTCATTTGCAGCATTTTAACTTTTCCATAGTATTTCTCATCAATCCATCTTGCATCTTGCATCCACTTCACTCCATTGCCATCCAAGGAGCACACAAGACATCCAAAGATCAAGGGCCAATCAAGGAAGGAGCAGCATGAAGGTATAATCAACAATCAATTTATTTTATCTTGCTTTCATGTTTACTATTTCTTAGGCTAATCATTGAGGTGCCCTTTTCTTATGTTAGTTCTTCTTATTGCATCATTTTAGCATATTACATTAGGACTTGAAATTTTAATAGGATCACATTTTTGGCATGCCCGGTGGGACCCACAAACGGGTCTATTTTCTTCACGTTTGTTGTTGTTGAAGATTTTTTTGCAGGTCGTAGAGGGGCGGACTTGCCCTCCTAGGTGCTGCAGAGGGGCGGATACACCCTCCTATTCTGACGTTTCTGATAGTTTTTACTACAGAAGTGCGGATACGCCCCCGTGTTCCGATGTTTTTTGCTAACTATTTTCTGTAGAGGGGCAGATATGCCCTCCTGTTCTGACGTTTTTGACAGTTTTTACTATAGAAGTGCGGATACGCCCCCGTGTTCTGAAATTTTTTGCTAATTGTTTTCTGTAGAAGTGTGGATACGCCCACATGTTCCGACATTTTTTGCTAACTGATTTCTACAGAAGTGCATATACGCCCCCGTGTTCCAACATTTTTTGCTAACTATTTTCTGCAAAAGTGTGGATACGCCCCTATATTCCAACGTTTTTGACATTTTTCTGCAGAGGGCCGGATACGCCCTCTTGTTCTAGCATTTTTCACAACTAACATTTGCTTGCAGGGCCTTTATTCCATTCAAATTTTAAAGTTTTCCTTACTATTTTATCTACTCACTTAGCATAATTAGGGGGAAGTAATACTTGTTGCTTGTTGTGTCTATTTTTCTTTGTGTTACCATAAGGGGGCATTGGTTTGTTTTCATCTTCCCTTTGCACTTTGTGTGGATCAGGGGGGTAGTTGAAAATGATTAGTGTCTTCTTCTTAGTGGGACCTGCTTGAGGGTTTCATCACCCCAAGGGACGATCCCAACCACGCGTACCAACAGGATATACAAAGGGGGCAGAGCCAAAGCTGTACCTCAATCCAGTTGCATTGTAATTGGTGGAATGTTGAAGCTAGGGTGATACCTAGATAGACGTGAAGAGTTGGTCCGAGCCTTTCAGTATCTCGTTGGGGTTCTCGACTCATGCTTGTGATGGACTGGTTTTCACGGTTGTGCCTCACATACCGAGCATATATCGAGGACTCCCTAGAAACCTTGTTCATCCTAGAGTAAGACCTTTGTTGGTCATACCCCTTAATACTAATCATAGGATTGTGCTTGTTTAAAATGTCTTTCTGTGAAAAACCAATAAATTTTGATAAGTCAAACCTTCATTGAGTCATTTCAATTCCTTGCCATAATCCCTCATTCCAAACCAAGTCATTGTTTTCCTGCAGAGGGGCGGATTTTCCCCCCTGTTTCAATATTTCTCACTGCAGAAGTGTAGATACGCCCCCCTATTTCAACATTTCTCACTGTAGAAGTGTGGATACGCCCCCCTATTTCAGAATTTTTCACTGTAGAAGTGTGGATACGCCCCTCTTTTCTGGCGTTTCTGACAGTTTTTATTGCAAAAGTGTGGATACACCCCCTAAACAGATAATTTCATTCATTTGACCATTCTAAACCCCTGTTTGAACTCCCAAAGTTTCCATTTGACCATTTGATCATCCTAAACACTCATCTAACCAATCCAAACATCCATTTGACCATTCCAAACCTCTATTTAACCTTTCTAAAATGTCCATTTATCACATTCTCATTGATCAATCCACCATTTTGGATACCCATCTTACCGTGTGACCTAAACATTTGCACTTTCCAAAAAGATCACTTCAACAACACATCTTCCATTTGCATTCATCATCATCTCTCAATACAAAATCCCTTAAACCTTGTTTTAGGAGTTATCTCCCGAATTGACCAAGGCATTAAGTTTGATCATTATCCTACATATCAATCCTTGTCTTAAACCTAATCAATCCACTTCTATCTTGAGGTGGAATTGTGTTGTAAGTCAACATCATTGGCCCAAATTAATGCCCTTCCATCTCAAGGTAGATTCGATGTCGTGATCATTGATTTAGCTAGCTCAAATCGATCAACCAACGTCATAAGCCACTTAGGGTGATTTCCAAATCAGGTTTTAGGATCCCCTCCATCAACCAATCCTTATCCAAATCATCCAATTGATACATCATCAATTGATCCAATCAAATCCAATCCTTATCCAAATCATCCAATTGATACATCATCAATTGATCCAATCAAATCCAATCCTTATCCAAATCATCCAATTGATACATCATCAATTGATCCAATCAAATCCCAATCCAAATCAAATCATCCAATTGCTACATCATCGATTGATCCAATCAAATCCAATCCTCATCCAAATCATCCAATTGATGCATCATCAATTGATCCATCATATCCAATATTATCCAATTGATCCAATCAAATCCAATTCTCATCCAAATCATCCAATTGATACATCATCAATTGATCCATCATGCAATCTAAATCAATCAATCCAAATCATCACTTAGATCATCCTTTGGAGATTGCATCTTGAAATCACCTAGTTGTTTTGCACGTTCATGCCCGTTCAAACCCGTTCACAAACAAAAAAACAAATGGCAGACCAACAAACTCAAGGTTCCCAACCGAATGTCCCTCAAGATCCTAATAACATTCCACACGATCCCCATAACGGTATCTCATCTCAATCAAACACCGACATCCAAAATATCACACCACCTAGTGATGAAAACATGGTCAATCAACCCGAAGTCAGTGTTGATGAATATCTCAGTAATCCTACCAATGCCGAAATGACGGATTGTCTCCTAAATGAATGTGGGGATAAGATCCTTGCCACCTTACTCATGAAGGGGGTCAAACCACCATCTGGTTTTAATACATCACAATATGCCCTTCACACATTTGTTGACCCACAAACCTCACAAAATGTTCTAGAAGGTTCCTACATTCCTAAAGGTGCACCCACTGAAAATTGGTACCACCCCAAATTGGGAAATGTTATCATCCATCAATTCCAAGAATATCCTCATCTTCTAACCACAACATCTACTATTCCACCACCCGATCCTAATGATCCCCATACCTATGGCATCCCACCATACATCCCATCTGCTCCTCCGCTTCCTCCCCCATATTCTAATATTGGGGGCACACCTACACTTACCAATGTGCTACCGCCTACATTTCAAAAACCTCCAAATAATCTACACCAATCCACCACACTACCAACACCACCACAACATGTTTCTACTGTTCTAGCTTCATCTCAACCCTTGCATCCACAACACACTACCATTCTCACACAACCATCACATCAAGTAGTGCAACCTACCTCACAAAAAAAACAACACATCTCATCTCACCCATCTCATCAACAACATATCTTACCCCACCCATATCATAAACAATAACAACAATTTCCAAAACAACATGTGCATATCCCTACACAAACACATCATAATCTGCTTACTAAGTACCTCCATCATCCCTCTAGCACATACACTATTCCATTCCATATGAATCCTCATCAGAATGCGCAAAACCAAACACATATCCAACCGCCACCTTACACCAATCTTTCACAACCTCAACATTACCCCCACCAACAAACATTGAATCCATACCCATATGCCACACAACAACCCACCATTGCTTAAAAAATACCAATCCTATCTGCCCTACTTTCAACAACAATAAACTCACCAATAGGGGGAACCTTACACTTCCTATTACTAGCAACCATCATCACATCAATAAAGAGGCCCTACCTCCATGCATTACCAAAATGCTACACAACAATAGGACCCCTCTCTTGTTTCCTACTATCAACAACAAGTGGCTCCCACTCAACACAATCAATCATCCAACTATCAATCCACTTACAATCAACAAATGCACTCATATCCAACTCAACCCATTTATGATCCAACAACGGTAGGTCCATCCTCATCATATCCACAATACTATCCATACAATCAATCCACTTTGACTCCCATGACTCCCGTCAATAAGGACTTGGAAGAAGTAAAAGTAGCATTAAAGGACCTACAAGCTGGAGTGGGTAAACAATCATTCAAGTTTGAGGACATATGTCCTTATCCTTTTGATCCCTCCATCTCCTTGATTCCTTTTCCCAAACATTTTGAGATACCAAAATTCGATAAATACAAAGGAACTAGGGATCCCAGAGCTCACCTTCAAGAATTTTACACCCATTGCCAAGAGGTCATGCATAATGACAATTATCTTATCCGAATTTTCCCAAAAAGTCTACAAGGGGTTGCCCTTAACTGGTTTATGGGTCTTGAAAATGGATCTATCAAAACCTTTGCACAATTATCTGAACAGTTTGTCTCCCACTTCTCTTTTAATATAGAGAAGTATATTGATACACTTGATCTCCTCAAAGAAAAACAATGTTATGGAGAGACCTTTGCAAGCTACTTGCAAAGATGGCGTGCATTGGCTAGCAGGATGAAATCCCCACCAAAAAAAAAAGAAATGGTCACACTATTTATCAAAAATTCCCATCTAGATATGGCTCATAACTTCCAACTCCATTGTATCACCACCTTTGCAACACTCGTGGAGAAGGGCCCTATCTTGGAACGAGCCCTTGTTGCAAAAGGGCAAGTCAAACATTTTAATTTTGATAGAGATAAATCCTTTGAGGATAAACCTCGTTATTGGAATAGAAATAAAAATGTTGTCAATGATGGTGTCATTGACACCAAACATGTTCAAGTGGCCACCACCATGCAAAGATACCCTCCTTAGCAACAACCGTCAATCCAAAATGCCATATCCATCCCCCAAGGGGCACCATGACAACAATCCAACCAAAATAACCAAGGGGTAAACAAACGACAGTTCACTCAGTTGAGAAAACCCCTTAGTGTGGTGTTCAATAAGATTCTTCAAGCTAATTATCCCATCACATATCTTGTCACCAAACCTCTTGATACGTCTAAACCCAAGTCTTCTTGGTTTAAAGACAATGAATATTGTGAATTTCACAAGATTAAGGGACATACCTTAGATAAATGTCAAGGCCTAAAAACCTACATTCAAGGCCTCATCGACCGAGGTGAAATCCATGTAGATGCTAACACAACATCATCGTCCAATCCTCAACTCTAGATATATCAAAACACTTTTCCTAACCACAATCAAGGTCCTAGTACTTCCAACTCAAATCCTAGACCTAGCAACAATAACAAGCAAGGTAACAACACCAATAACATCAGCTATAAAAATGTTGCATACAATTATCAAGGTGTGGTCTCATATGTAGAACAAGCAGAGCCACGTGTATCCATGATACATGTCAAAGGAAAAGATCCACAATGTGATGTTACCACTCAGCGAACCCGCATCACAGTCCCAGCAGCTCCGCCATCTACCCAACGACCATTCGTCAATTCATAATATAACATCCTAGACCATCTAGGCAGGACTACAGCCCAAATATCCATCTTGGATCTACTTAAGTCATCCCTCATGCATCAAGACATCTTTACTAAGGCTTTGCAAAGCACCCAAGTGCCTGATAATATTGACCCTACCCAATTCCAAGCATTGGTAGGAAATCTCTCATCAACCTATCAATTAGCCTTTAGCCAAAAAGACATGCCTCATCTTGATTCAAGCCACAACCGCCCCCTCCATCTTGAGGTTGGTGTAAATTGTCAAAAAGTAAAAAGGGCTTTGGTATATAATGGTTCGGCCTTAAATATTTGCACATTAAAATTCATACAACAGGTTGCATACACCCAAGCTGATCTAAGAAGTCAAGTTATCACCATCAAGGCATATGATAATGCAGAGCGGGATTCTGAAGGTATTATTTTCCTCCCTATTCAAGTGGGCCCCATTGTACAATACACTATGTGTCATGTTTTGGACCTTAAACTTCCATACAACATCCTTCTTGGCCATCCATGGATTCATTCTATGCAAGTTGTCCCATCCACCTATCATCAATGCTTAAAGTTCCCATTTCAAGGAATGGAAGTCACCATACAAGCTAACCCCCAACCTTTTGAATATTGTCATGCCTTGGAAGCTTCTTTTCTGCATTCACATTACTGCCCAGGAGTCGAAATGGGGACATCCCCAACATTTAATCCTAACCCATTCACCAATACACTAAATACTTCATCCCCACCATCATCCACACCTGCTTCCACCGTCACCAAGGTCTAGATCATTCACAAGGGATTTGGAAAATACGAAATGCATACCACACTAAATGTGGAAACCATGCCACCCTCACCCCACACATATGGACAACCAATTCTGCCAGTATCACAAGTGGAAGAAAAGACACTTACACTCACCTCCAAGAACATGGGGTCAACGACATTCAATGATTTGGGATCCCTCTAGGATCAAATGGATGAAGATATCAGTCAATGGGTTTATCAGGAGGAACCTGAGCCACCACATCCCCTTATAGAATACTTTCAAGAATTCTATCCACGTGCCTCTAAGTTCATTGAAAAGTGTCATTACCAAGGCAGAGGCCTTGGTGCAGAAGAACAAGGAAAATGCCAGCCCATTGAAGCAACCACCATTCGACCAAGAAATTTGGGCTTGGGTTATGATACTAAATAAAAGGGTCTTGCGACATCCTCTAGCACTTCTAACAATGTTAGTGTTGACAACGGTTCCCTCGAAGACATACCAGAGGAAGAGTCCATCATACACGTGTACAATGATTTGAATCACATTGACCTCCCTGCCATGTTTGAAAGCTTGTTTGTTTGCACCATAACCTTATCCCTCAAACATCCCGAATCGATCGATCATGACCTACAAGGTAGCATACCTGTCAACACATTTCCCTTAGAGGATACCTATGTACATCTAATGGGATTGGGGGAAGATGAACACCCTAATCACAAAAGCAAAAAGAAACAAAAACAAAATGGGTCATCAAGTGAAAAACTCACCGAGGCGCTTTTTGACTAAAAAAGAGTAAAAACAAAGGATGTATCTGACAGTGAAAACCTTAATACGACACTAGAATATGGGGACATTCATCTTCCCCTTGTAGGAACACAACTATCTAAGCAATCTTCGATTCTCATTGAATAAACGCAAGAGGTAAATTTGGGGACAGAAGAAACTCCAAGGATCACCTATGTGGCCAAATTTTTATCTGAAGAAGAATATCTCACCATTTTCCAAATTCTCTGAGAAGGGGTTATCAATTTTGCATGGGCTTATTCTGATATGCCTGCCCTGGATCCTAATCTTGTTGTACACCATTTGGATGTTCGTCTAGACACCAAACCTGTCAAGTAGAAGTTCCAAAAGATGCACCCGTAGGTAGCACTATTAGTTAAAAAAGAATTGGAGAAATTATTGGATGCTGGTTTTATTAGACCCATTGATTATTCTGATTGGATTTCCAATATAGTACATGTTGCTAAACCTAACGGAGACATCAGAATTTGTGAAGATTTTGGGATCTTAACAAAGCCTATCCAAAAGATGACTTCCCCTTGCCTAACATCGACATGTTGGTCAACATTATAGCAGGACACGAGATGTTATCCCTCATGGATAGCTTCTCTGGCTACAATTAGATCCGGATTTCCCCTGAAGATCAACACAAAACCGCTTTTACAACACCTTGGGGTACTTTCTGTTACAATGTCATGTCCTTTGGTCTCAAAAATGCAGGGGCGACATATCAACAAGCAATAATCATTATATTCCATGACCTCATCCACATTATCTTAGAAGATTATGTCGATGACTTGCTGGGAAAATCTGGAACTAGAGAAGAGCACCCTACCATTCTAAAAAGGGTCTTCGAGCGCTTGGAGCAGTACAAGCTTCGACTGAATCCAAAAAAGTGTATGTTTGGTGTCACGTCAAGGAGATTGTTGGGATTCATAGTTTCCCCAAGAGGCATCAAGGTTGACCTAGCTAAGGTGAAAGTTGTCATGGATATGCCTCCACTGAGAAACTTGAAACAATTAAGGAGCCTCCAAGGGAAGCTACAATCCATCCATCGGTTTATAGCCCAGCTTGCGGATAAATGTCAGTCATTCACCCACCTTCTCAAGAAAGCCACCACCTTCAAGTGGAATCAACAGTGTCAGTTGGGTTTTGATATGATCAAAGGATACTTGGCACACCCACCAATCTTGATGCCACCAATCCCTAGAAAAACCCTCTTGCTATACATCTCTACCACTTCAGTTGCATTGGGGGCATTGTTGGCACAACATGATGAATCCTCCAAAGAATGAGAAATCTATTACATTAGCCAAACATTGGTCGGTTATGAACTTAATTACTCACCAATGGAGAAGGCATGTCTCGTTGTGGTCTTTAGTACAAAAAATTTATGCCTATATGCTTAGCCATCCTATAAAATTGATATCCAAAGTCAACCCCCTCAAGTACCTATTATCCAAGACAGCCCTAACTAGTCGAATGGCTAAATGGATCATGCTCCTCAGTGAGTTTGATATAGAATATGTGGATAGAAAATCCATTAAAGGACAAGTAATAGCAGATCAGTTGGCAGATGCCCCATTAGTAGACGCCTATCCCATAGAAACTGAATTTCTAGATGAAGGAGTATTTGCAGTCTCAGAAGCCACCACTTGGACACTGTACTTTGATGGATAACACACTCATAATGGATCAGGGGCAAGAGTCTTGCTAATCACCCCCCAAGGAGATTACATACCGAAATCATTCAGACTAGATTTTCCCTGCACCAACAACATCTCTAAATATGAATCCCTTCTCATAGGCCTCAAAATTGCAGTCCTATGGCACATCACTCATCTACAAATTTTTGGTGACTCCCATTTGGTCATAAAATAGGTCAATGATGAGTTTCTAACCAAAGATGAAAATTTGTTGCCTTACAAACGAATGGTGGATGACTTCAAAAACTATTTCACCTCCATTCAATTTGAGCAGATCTCGAGACTCTAGAATAAGGCAGAAGATGCTATGGCTACCATTGGTTCTCTCCTCGACATGCCAAAAGATTGCACAAACTATCAGTTCCTAGTCGAGCAACACCTAATCCCAGCATACGATATCCCTGAGAGTGACATGGTGTGTGCTATTGTAGGTCCTGAATCCCCTTAGTACCATGACATTTTCACCTATATTCATGACAACACCCTCCCACCTGATCTCATGAGAAACCAACGTAAATCATTTATCCAACGCACTGTCTGCTACACCATTATTGATGATACACTTTATCAATGTGGGTATGATGGAACTCTCCTCCATTGTTTAGATAAAACTGAAGCCCGCACGACATTAACAGAAGTGCATAGAGGTATTTGTGGGGCCCATTCTAATGGTATGGCCCTAGCAAACGAATTCTCAGAGCAGGATATTACTGGCCTACAATGGAATAGGATGCTTGTGAATATGTCAAAAAGTGTCTTCCATGTCAATAACATGCAGATCTAATTCACGCTCTAGCACAAGAGCTATAACCTATCACAACACCTTGGTCATTTTCACAATGGGGTTTCGACTTGATTGGAAAGATCTACCCTCCATCCTCTGATGGTCACACCTTTATCATCACAGCCATTGAATACTTCACCAAGTGGGTGGAAGCCATACCACTCACTCAAATCACTGGTGTTCAGATCTCTAAGTTCATCCTCTACCATATCCTCTGCAGGTATGGTATCCCCTCTGCCATCATCACCGACAATGGAAAGCCATTCAAAAATAAGTGTATGAAGCTCCTATGTGACACATATCATATCCAACATCATTGGTCCACTCCCTATTACCCCCAAGGTAATGGACAGGCAGAAGCAACAAATAAAACATTGATCAAAATCATTAAGAAGATGGTCAATAGCACTGGCCACGATTGGAACCTCCATATCCATCCCGCTCTTTGGGCCTACTGTACATCCATATGCACCCCTACAGGCACTACTCCATACTCTCTTTTCTATGGCACTAAAGCCATCTTTCCCATCGAAGTTGAAATCCCTTCACTCTGAATCTCCCTCAAGAATCTCATCACTGATGAAGACACCCGAGTGGCACGCTTGGCACAATTGGAATTGCTGGATGAGAAAAGGGTCAAGGATTATAACCATCTGCAAGCCTATCAACACCGACTCAAAAGGATCTATAATAAGAAATTCTTCCCTCGCCAATTCAATGTTGGTGATTTGGTCCTTAAAGAGAATCAGCGGAATCAACAAGATCGAGAGAAAAAGGGTAAGTTTGAAGCAAACTGGTTGGGCCCTTATATCGTCACCACGAAGTATGGTTCTGGTGCCTATAGGCTCTCCACCCCTAAAGGTGAGCCCTTGGAGAAACCCATCAACATCATGCACCTGAAGAAGTTCTACAATTAGGTCAGCTAGGGTATCCTTCCTGGTAAAAGTCAAAAATACAAAAAAAATCAAAAAAATCAAAAAATAGTAAAGACAAATAATTCATCCTATGGTGAAAACCACCCCTACGTGGCACCTTGGATATGTACAATTGGTAAAAACCTGGCAATAGGTGCCTCTCATATAGGGCTTAATCATTATCTACCTCGCGTCTTGGTTACTTTATGGCTTATCCGTCGATTCCTCAATCCCCATATCCTCCCATCCGCTTGCACCACCTTGTCGCTTGGTATATTCTGGTTGAGCATTGGACGACCGTCATCCGCTATCCAACACCATGAGCTTATTATCCTAATCTAAGCTTGTTTCATCTCATTGTTGTGTTTATCTTCATCTAGGCTCACTCTTCGTGTCTGTCTCCATCTAGGTCTCATCGTGTCTCCTTTTGAACTATGTTTCCCCTGCGCTTGCACGTAAGCAAGGTTGATCATTTGATCCACCCCCGAGGCTTCTCTTTGTCTTCTTTTATGGTCAGTCTATTTGATCGTTGTCCTCCATCATCTGTCATCATCACCCTCTTTCCGCTTTTATCATCGTCTCCTCTTGAACTATGATGCCTCGGTGCTTGCATGTAGGCAAGGCTAATCTTTGGATTGGCCCTTGAGGAATTTTTTACTTCATCATCTTTCCTCATGATCCACTTTTGGATCTTGTCCATCCTCTGTCTTTTTTCCTATCCGAACTACGTCACCCTTGCACTTTCACGTAGGCAAGGTTGATCTTTTGATCCACCCCCGGGGCTTGTGTTGGTCTTGGTTCTCCATCAGTTTCCATCAGTCCACTCTCTGCTCTTTTACCATGGTCTTTTCCTGAACTACGAGGGCTCTGCGCTTTCACGTAGGCAAGGTTGATCTTTGATCAACCCCCGAGCCCTTAGGTCTTTAGGTTGTGTCTCATCCTCTTGTTGTCTTATTGTCAAGTATGTCCCTACCATCGCTGATTCTTCACAAACAAGATCTTCTCGTATCAAGAAATCTACCCAATGACAATTATCCTATGTCATCTAGGTCCCTTTAGCTTAGTATCCATCATTAGTCTTAATAGGATGCATCCTTCCTCACAGACAACATCGACCCCATCCATCCTTGGGATCTTATGGAAAAGGATGCTTGTAATTGATTATGATCTTTTGGTACTTTTGGATTTTGTTTATCATTTGAGCTCCCTATAATCATTAGTCAAGATCGCCATCATCCTTCATATTGTGGTGTGTTTTTCCTAGTTAACATAGGGACATATCTTGACATTTTATTGTTGTTTTCTGCTAGGATTTTCCATGTAGTACCCACTAGGATTCCTCTTGGAGCCTATGTTATGTGGGGGCATCCCTTTGTGCTTGTGGTTATCCCGATACCTAACCCAACCAAAGTAATCATGACTTCGGGGTATTGGGATTGCCTTCTTGTTTGTTGTGTTTGTTTTATGCATTAGACATTAATCCATCTTGGCTTACATGCCCTGACACCTGATGTCTCATGCTATAGCAAAAATCAATGCTCTAAAGGATGGAAAATTGCATTCATATTGCATTTCATTTCGTTGCATATTCCCCGTTCATCCCATCTTGCTCCTACATCTATGACTCATGATTTTGATTGTACAAACTCTCATTCCCTCTTACTTTTCTTCTCAGGATCCTTACGGTTCCTGATAGTTACTACACTCCACACACCCTACGCCTATCCATTGATACCTATGTCTACATTCATTTAGGTTCATTTATCCATTTGCATCAATTCATTAAGTTCATCTATCCATATTGCATTAATTCATTTAGGTTCATTCAATCCATTAACTTCATTCATCCATTCATTTATCCATTTACATCCTTTCATTTATCCATTTGCATCAATACATTAAGTTCATTTATACATATTGCATTAATTCATTAAGTTCATTTATCCATTTACATCCATTCATTTATCCATTTGCATCAATACATTAAGTTCATGTATCCATTTACATCCATTCATTTATCCATTTGCTTCAATTCATTAAGTCAATTTATCCATTTACATCTATTCATTTATCCATTTGCATCAATTCATTAAGTCCATTTATCCATTTACATCCATTCATTTATCCATTTGCATCAATTCATTTAAGTTCATCTATCCATATTGCATTAATTCATGTAGGTTCATTCAATTCATTATGATCATTTATCCATACATTTCCATATCCACCTATGCATCATTATTAGGCCCATATTACTTACATCATATATACAATTGCATTATCATTCATAAATCATTAACATCATCCATAATCACATCATCCACACATGCATAAATAAATCATTAACATCATAACACAACATCCATATCAACACAAAAAAACCATATACATATGCATAAAAACATAAATATCTAACCATCTGCATAACATAAATCATCTGTCACAAAATGTTCGACATAATATCAATGGGAACCATCACATATCATCATCAAAATAATACAATATCCATATCCAAAATATAGTCACCACATAATCACCTACATATCATCCTCAAATAAGGTGCATCATCTAAAAATATGTGCTACACCTCCATCTGGTACCTATCAAAAGCACTTGTATCATGTCACCTATCCTCTGCCTACCCTGAGCTGCCAACACCTAACCTCTGAGGAGACTCAGGTACTGGTCCCCTGTGTGTCGAGGTCCCCTATGACTCACGAGCTGGAGTCCCAAATCAAGAGGGAGTCGACTGAAAATCATTGTACCCCTAGTCCGTGTCCCTAAAGATTGGGACGATACCGGCATCTGTGGTATCTGCCTAACATACCGCATTGTACGTTGCACCAGATCTGGAATTTCTTGCTCATACGCACATCTCCAGTACCTGCCTCATGCATGTACTCATCTCTTTGCCTATTTTGGAACTGAGCAGCATTCCACTCATACCTGCACTTATCCCGCTCTCTGGTGATGGCTCGCCACTCTTGCTCTCATGCCTCTTGGGATGCTGTCAGCAGTTGTACCTGCTCTGCAATCCTCCTCCTCTCTTCATGTACACTCTATAGCTCTACTTGTAAGCCCTGTACAGCTAACTTTGTCCCATCACCCTGCCCTCACTGTGCCTGCCTCTGTACTATATCCCTCTTGACATTCTCTACTCGTCCCACTGCTGCATCTCTCTGAAACTGCAGAATTTGGACCTATCTCCACGCATCATCCCTCTCTCCCTATAGCACCTACACCTAGCCCTATGCACTCTCTCTGTGTGTGCACTGCCTCTAACCCAGCCTCTGTAGCCTCAACCCTCACTCTCATCTCCTCCAAGGATGTCTTTGTAGTAGCTATCCTCTCCAAAAGGTTTGCCCGCTCTCCCTGCAACCCTGCCACCTGTCCTCTCAGTGTCTCCACCTCCCCTCCTCCTACTGGCTCTGGCTGACCCTGCATCTGATCCACTATTATTGCGGCATCTAATTTGTCTCGATCCCAAGTTACCCGAGCCAACTCACCCTGTACTCTCCCCATCTCCACTAGTATCTCCTCTCTCTCCCTCTCCATCACCAGTATATATGTCATTAGACAACCCACAACACACTCAAACTCTATCATCTCTGACTCCTCCACCCTTTGCACCTCGGCCTCCATCCTCCTCAACTCCTCCTCTAACACCCATATCCTCGCCTGGGACCCTCTTAGTAACACCACCGGATCGTCCACTGGAGCCATTGGCACTACTGCTAATGGCTCCACCACCTGCACATCCATATCCATCACCTCCCCCTCTACCTCCTCCCGAGCATGCTCCACTCGACTCATCACTCAGATCCTCCATAGCTATCCTCTCCTCCCCACCTTCATCAATCTCCTTGGTTGTCCTCCAGCCTATCCCTCCCCCTCTACCTCCTCCTACTCAGTTCTCACCTGCACTCACCTTCATCGTACTCTCCCACCAATGCCTATCTGAGTAGCCCTCCCCTCCACCACCCCTAACATCTCTACCTCTGGCTCACTCTCTCATCTCACCATCTCTACCTCTGGTTCACCCCCTCATCTTGCCATCTCTGCCTCTGGCCCTCCCCCATCACCTAGCCCTTCTGCCTCCATCTCCTCCCCCACAGCTCTCCTTTGGCCCTCCCCCATCACATCTCTTCTCGTCCTCCTCTGTGGTCGCCTCCTCCTAACCCTCCTCCTCCTCTCCGGCTAATCTCTAGCACCACCCTCATCTGACCTCCCACCCTGATGACCGGCATCCTCCTCTCCCCCCTCCTCTTGTCCCCCTACTCCTACTCATCCTCTAGCCCCCACTCCATGGCTCCCACAGTAGGCACCTTCGGTGTAACCCTCTCCCAAAAAAACCACCTATCATACCAATTTATCACTCTAGCATCCTCTAGACCCTCCCCCCTCCTTGGATAGGGCACCCCACTTTCCATCACCCACACCTCCCTCACTCCCCTCGGTGACAACCTCGCTTCCCATGGTACCTCTTTGGTAAGCCGACGAAACATAGTCGGTGCTCCTGGAATATCCTGCATGAGTCCAAACTGCCGCATCACTCTTTTTGAATGATGCATCTCCACTATGTGTCCCTGACTCCTAATCAGAAAACATCTACATCTAAAGAATCCCTAATGTCTCTCCTCCTCAGTCCTCCATCCTCTAAACCACTGATACATGTATGGCTACCATACAATGTCCTCCTCCCGTAAATCATCAAACACTCTCCTCCACTGATCCATCTCTCCCTACGTCTCATAGCATAAGATGCAGCCCATGGCTGCCCCAAACTCCCAAGCCACTAGCTCTCTATCATCTAACTCTCCTCTCTTGACTACTATGGGTCTCGTCACCACGATATGCTCCCACCCCCACACCTATAATAACATCTTGTGCGTCATGCTCTGCATCCCCTGATAACAAATCATGTGCATATCTCAATATAACTAGGCCAATACACATGACCCCCTTGAAAACTGTCCTTCCTGCCACTCGATAATATGTCGAATCACCTCCATATACCGTAAGCTACAAAATTGTCTACTCTAATCCGGCAGTAGTATCCCACTGATCAAACAGCACAAAAATAGTGGTAATGTTGGCACCCCCAAGACCAGGCATCTGTCTACATCTATTTTCCCCCTCTGTATCGGCAAGTTATCTCGCCCAAATAGCACTAGGATAGTCTCATCTAACTGTGCTCCTCTCGACACCACCTCACTCACTAACCGACCTGCTATCGGTAACCTCAAAATCCACCACACATCCTCTAAATTCACCGTCATCTCCCTTGTTGGAAAATGAAACGTCGACGTCATTGAGCTCCATCTCTCTATCAGGGCTATCAGCATCGCCCAATGCGCTCTCATCTCTAGAAACTGCACTAAGTGCAGTAACCCCGCCTGCTCTAGTGTTGCATGGCCTGCCCCGCTCATTGCCTCTATTGTAGCTACCAATGCCTCTGGCCTCTGCTCGTGGGTCCGTAATCGACAAAAATCCTGCAAACATACCATCCACCTTGTCAAATTCTTCGTCAATTTCTAATCCCGCGACTTTCTTTTTCCTTTTTTTCTTTTTTTTTCTCTCTCTCTTCTTCTCTTTTTTTCTCTCTTTCCCATCCCCCCTTCCCTCTTGGCCGCAAGGTGGATCCGCCTTTAGCCGGGGCAGACCCGCCCTTTGTCAAGGCAGACACACCCCTACAGTGGGGCAGACCTACCCCCACAACAAGGCAAATCCATCGACTGGGGAAGGGTGCCACCGCTAGTCATGACGCTGTCTGCCCACCCCTACGATGGGCCAGACCCGCCCCTGGCCAAGGTGAGCTCGCCCACACAGCGGGGCAAACCCGCCCCCGACCAGGGCGAACTCACCCCTGCAGTGGGGCGGACCCACCCCCAGCTGGGGCGGACTTGCCCCCGCAATGCGGTGGACCTGCCCCCAACCGGGGTGGACTCGCCCCCACAGTGGGGCGGACCCGCCCCTGGCCGAGACGAGCTCGCCCCGCAGCGCAACATCCTCGCCGCCGCAATGGGGGGGACCTTCCCCTGGCCAGGGCGAGCTCGCCCTCTTAGCGGGGGACCTGCCCTTGGACGGGGTGAGCTCACCCCTGCAGCGGGGGGTGAGCTCGCCCCCAACCGGGGTGGACCCACCCCGAACCATGACGGGACTGTCCACCAGAGGGCATATTCACCCTCTTGTGGACAAAATCTTTTTTTCGGCAACCCTCTTAAACTATCCCACATTTTTTTTTATTCTAACGACAACCCATTTTTCTTCGCTAACCCGCCCACAAAACCCATATTCTACATTTTTCATAAAACATTTCAAATGCGTTAAAATTGTAAAAATAATGCATGGAGCATTTTGTCGCGTACCTAGTGGGGCCCACCCTGCTGACTGTATGCTCATTGGACCTCGTCCACCCAATGGATGATCTCGATGTCATTATTCTGCAGCATCTTCACTCCTCGTTTGCTTTCATTCTTCTCCTCTTCTCTCAACTGCTACAGTGCAAATGAGGTGAGGTAATTTTTAAAAATTACCTTATATTCACTTTCCCCCTCTTTTAAGAGGTCTTTTTTACCTCTTATTTACCTTCTTCTCCTCCGATTAATCCCTTCTCAGGGCTGCCATTTGCACCCCGTTTGTTCGATTGACTTCGTTCAAAAGCAAACTTGTCTAATTTTTTGCCCTCTTTCCAACCATACCATCTATTTCTTCTTATCAAGAAGTCGCCTAGGACCCCTCTTTTTCCCCCGTCATCCTCTCGAGGAGGCATACCCTTCACATTTATCTATTTTCCCTGTCATGGTCATTCCCCTCCAACATTGGGGCATCTTCATCCATTCCCCACTAATTGGACAGCTCAAGTACTCCTCCCCACGTTGGGGCATCATCTTCCGGTTACTTCCTCTATAGATTCATCTGCACTTTCTTTTCTTTGAAACATGGTTATTCTAACAGTACTTCGAAGAAGGGAAAAATGTGGACATCCAAATTTGATCACTTCCATATGATCAAAATCGTCTACTTTATTCATCTATTTCATTAATAGTGATTAAATAATTTATTTAATCATTATTTCATTTTCTGCCTAAGGTTCCTAAAATATGTAATTAACTAAATTAAATACTTTACCTTATCTCGTTCTTCTCTAAATTAAATAAATATGAAAAATTATTTAATTTAGTCTTTTAACCCATTTGGATTAAAACCAATTTTTAATTCCTCTTTTTCTTCATCCTTGTCACATTCTCCATAACCCTATTTTACTCCAGAGTAAATTAATTAATCTATGATTAGGATGTGCACCACTTAGTCTTGATTAAGTGTCACATCCTCCATAATCTCCCACTTGCCTCTAATATCTCATTAATTATCCTAATCTTGTGTTTGCACAATCTTAATCAAAGTCATTAACCACATTTGGCTTACCTTTTTCTAGTCAACCTTTCCACTTGCCTTTCTTGGCCTTGACTCTCTTTCCCGTGTGAATTTTTAATTCACATTTATTTATCCAAGGCTCCTCTCTTCCCCATGTGAATTTTTAATTCACTTTTGTCTTTCCAAGGTCTTCCCCATCCCCATGCAAAGTTATAAAAGGATTGACTTATCACTTTACATGTGCCAAGGACTTCTAGAACTTTGGACTTGTCACATCACCCACATGTGACAAATCTCCAGCTTTTTGGAGACTCTCTTTTATCCAATAAACTCTCTAATGAATGTGAATTAATTCACATTTATTTCTCAAAACCACTTCCCCTTTTTCCATGGAGATTTTTGAGGAATTCTAAAATTCCTCAAATGTCTCTTTCCTTCTCATTTGGGTACAAGAAGTTCCTTTTTGAGGAAATCTTTTCATCCCCCAAATTACCTACAAGGTACTTGTCCTTCATCCGCCTCATGTACTTCTCTTCCACCTGATTTCCACATCATTCCACCTTAGGACATCTCACATTCCACATGTCAAGATGTGAGGCATTGTGAGTCCTCAAATCACCATAGCCCTTCATCTTGATCTTGTTGGATCAATCTCAACCGTTGAATTCTCTAGAGAATTCTAATTATCCTATAAATACCCCCTCATTTCTCCCATTTTGGGGATCAAGTCTTTTGCTAACAAACTCTTACCAAATTGTCATTTGTAGCATTTTAGCTTTTTCATAATATTTCTCATCAATCCATCTTGCATCTTGCATCCACTTCACTCCATTTTCATCCAAGGAGCACACAAAACATCCAAAGATCAAGGACCAACCAAGGAAGGAGCAGCATGAAGGTATAATCAACAATCAATTTATCGTATCTTGCTTTCATGTTTACTATTTCTTCGGCTAATCATTGAGGTGCCCTTTTCTTATGTTAGTTCTTCTTATTGCATCATTTTAGCATCTTACATTAGGACCTGACATTTTAATAGGATCACAGGGTCCACTCAAGGGACACTCTGTTTCAAAAGAAATGATATTTTTCGTAAATCATTCTAGCATCAAGAAATTCTTCTAAAAGATCTCTTTCATCAAGGAATTTGAAAGAAAATATACTCCCTCGCAAGGGCAGGTTTCTAGACTTCTTCATTAGAATAAGTACTCCCTTTTCAAGGGAAATTTTTTAGATTCTTTCTTTACAAATCCATTATGAAATAAAAGTTCCACTAGGGGTCCTTGTTAAAGAATGTAGTTTTTGAAAAATAAAGTGTTTTCAAGAACGGATTCGTTGGCCACCTAATACACCTTTTGAAAATTGAAGCCGTATGATAGCCCCCCTAGGATGGTGTGTGTTGAACACAAAGGCATGTAACATCCTAAGGAGAGAGAAGAAAGTGATGTTGTATTTCATGATACATGATAAGATTTAATAATGTAAATGTTGTTGCACATGTGAGGGATAAAATATAGACACCACAACATCACGAAACAAGAAAAGAAGAGAGAAATATGAAAAGAAAACATAATAAAAGATGATAAAATAAAGTTATAGGGGATCTGATATTTTAGGGTCAGAACTGCTCATAGATATAGATAGATAGATAGACATAATATAGTAATATATATGAACTATCATTAATCCCCTACTATAATTGACCATGTGAAGAAAGACACATGAAAAAAAAAAAAATTGGATCAATATGGAAGGGAGGCCTAAATGCTCCCAATACTTTGCATCATCCCCAATTGTCAAAAATCAAGGCACAATAGAGGAAGAATGATGTAACAAATAGAATAATTTCATGACACAAAATAATCATATATCCAAGCACCTACAAGGGTGACAAGTGTCCTCCAGGAACATATAAAACAAGCACAGGGGGAAACACAACACACACACAAATCTAATCTACATGTAAAGAAGAGGTGCCCTCTTAGTCCTCAACAACTAAGAGGTCGTCGTTCTCCCAATTTAAATAATTGTAAGGGGAAGGTAGATGAGCCTGCAAGGGTGGGATAGCAAGGGAGCACCCTCCAACTCTCCTACGATAAGAGCCAAGGAAGAGGATCCCTCGAGGTCTTCTTCACTCAAATCCTATGAGGTAAACATCATTGATTTTTCAAAAATCATCAATAGATCTAGGACATCATCTACTAAGTTGACTTTATGGGAGTGCCATGTGTTAATTGAGTGGGTTATGAAGGAGGTGCCCAAGATCCACTGTCAACCTCACCAAAAGACTTGAGGGTAGTGACAAACTCAAAGGACATTGGAGTTGCCTCCATCACTAGGAAGACACAAGCCAATGCAAAGCCATCTTCCAAAGTAGGTGATCCCTTCTTTTGATCCCCATTAGAAGCAAGGTCTTCCTCCAACTTGTGCTTCATCAAAGGATACGAGATCCCCACATATGAAGAAAAAGGCAAGGAAGAAGCAGAGAAAACCGCTCAAGAGAAAAGATGGGATGTATGAAAGGGACATCAAGAGATGAGGCTTAACAAAGGGACCAATGAACACTTGCACCCTTTTAGGGTGAGGATCATCCACGCTTGTAGGGGGAGCTGGAAGTAAGATTGAGATAGTAGGAACTGAAGCAAGAGGGGTGGAAGAGGAGGAAACAAAAATAGGATCTATTGGCTCCCCTTAATCCTTCTGCAAAGAAGCCTACTCAATTACCAGAGCCTTCCTTTTATTTTTACACTCATGCGCAAGGCGGATTCTTCGACTCCAAGAGCTAGAGGTTGCAACTTGAGGAGGAGAAGGAGGCTCTTGTTTTTCATTGGAGTGTCCATCATAGTTATTTCTAAAGGAGGGAGCAACTCCTAGATAGGAACAAGAGGAAGAAATGTAGGAACGGAGGCAAAAATAGGCAGAGAAGTAGACTCAAGCACCTCAATGATAGGCCTCTTCCCATTCACTACCTTAGAGGTAGGAATAGTAAGAGGTTGCAGAGTTTGAGACATAGAGGCTACTTCATGAGGACCCTTCCCCTTACCATATACAATGGGTTGAGGCACCACGGGAAAGATAGGAAGGTTGAATACCTAACGCTTGGCCTTTCGCCAAGCGGGCACCATCAAACTCCCCAAGAGACACATACGGGAAAAAGTCAAAGGGGATGTAGTAGGGAAGGAGGAAGAAGCAGGTATAAATGTAGAGGAATAAGACTCTTGAGTAGACTTCTCCTTCTCCTTTCAAGAGGTAGCAATAGCCTGATGTTGAGGCTATTATAGAAGCCTTAATTGAAATAGCATAGGGAGAAAGAGGATAGGTCACTTTCAGTGCTATACCCTCATTCTTGTATTTTATGTAAGTGCAATATAAGAGGTCCATCCTTGGAGGAAGCGGACCAATAAGGGAGGGCCACAAGTTATCTAATGAATAATTCCCACGCGACACCATGGGTTTGTACCCAGTTTCATGCACAATGTGCACAGAGCCCTCGTGGGAGAATTTCAAGCATTTATGGATCATCAAGCATACTGTGTTCATGGAAACTAGCCAAGAAATGCCTAGCTTCACTCTGAACACATTGGACCTCAAGATAATTTCAAAAGGGAATTCACACTCTTGGACACAACCAGGACTATAAGGGTCATAGATCTGAAGGGAGGGACAAAATCCCATCATGTGTATGTAAAGTGCTTTTAATTTCATCATACCCATCCTTATCTAATAATTTTATTAACATTAATCTCTTCTATGGTCCTTTTTGGGAAGATAAGTGGGTGGGAAATGAACCTTTTTGTGACATTCTGGCCTTCAGGAACCACATGGGGGAGTGGAAAGCCAGATTTGGTAGTTTTGTTGGGAACTACTAGAGGTCAGACCAGTGGGTGTGTGTTTCTCTTCTTAGTCTAGATCTCTCACCCTTGCAAACCATTCTTGACTTTGTTGTGTTGTTTCCAAGGGGCCAGGGGGATCATCTGATTTGGAAATTATCTCCCTCGGGGATCTTTTTTGTCTCTTCGACCATTGCTTCTTGCTGCTATCTTTCTCCCCCTCATGTCTGGGTGAAGGCCTGGGTGCATAATTTTACTCCTAAAATCAATATCTTTTTATGGATTATGCTCCAGAATAAAATCTTGACTAATGATAATCTTTGTAAGCATGGTTTTTCCTTTCCTAATCGATGTTATCTTTGTTGTGCAGATGTCGAAAGTGCTTCACATATGTTTCTTCATTGTTCCTTTGTCTATAACATTTGGTACAGGATTTTGCAAATGTGGAATCTCAATTTGGTTTTTCCTGGTTCTATTATGGATTTCTATAGTCAATGGAAAACGCCCTCAAAAAATCAAGTGTTGGATTTACTTTGGAAATATATTTTCCCACATGTTGTGTGGGAAATCTGGAAGGAGCGCAACAATAGAATCTTTAGGGACTCTACCCTCTCAGAGGAGGTGGTCTTTGAGAAAATTATTAGAGCTCTAAGAGATAATTTCAACTTGTTGAATGGTAACATGAAGGTTAAAGGGAAGAACAGCTGCCAAGAAAATGATATCAGAGTTGCTAAGGCATGGATGATTAAGGTTGATGTGTCTCAAGTTCCTAAACCTATTAAGGGGCCTAGGGATGGAATCTTCTGGAGACTCCCTCCCCTTGGATGGGTTAAAATCAACTTTTACGAGGCGGCCAAGGGTAATCTTGGGCCTACTGGGTGTGGGGGAGTGATTAGGGATGATAATGGAAATTTCATTTCAATAGTGGCGCTCCCCTTGGGCACCCAGACTAACCACCTTTTTTAAGCCATAGGGGCTTACCAAGTCCTTAACCTTGCTAGGAATTTGAAGTTCAAAAATGTGTGGGTTGAAGGAGATTCTAACAATATAATCTAATGTATTAAAGGGTCTCAAAAGCCATCCTGGACTATAGAGAATTGGGTTAATTTATCTAAGGAAATTATTAATTCCTTTGAGAACTACTTTGTCACCCATGTCTATAGGGAGATCAATATGATGGTGGATTATTTTGCTAACATAGGGGTGAAGGCAAATAATAAAGTGACATGGTAGAGGAGTGATGGTCTTGAGGCTGACATCATGGCCTTAATAATGTATGATTGAACCCATGGGAAGGTTCAGTTTCCCTCTTTGAATAATGATTAACATGAAGGCGGGTTTTCCTAAGCAGTCTCAGTACTATTGTTTCATCATTTTTCTTCAAGGGGTGGAGTACCATAGATTTTATGGTCTAATTAATATTTAGTTCTTTGCACACTTTCTAATCATTTTTGTGCTCACAAGAGAGGAATTCTAGAGTCTTCTAAGAAAGGTTGCATTGCAGACAAAATGGGCAGCGAGCATTGCAGGTTGGAACCGATTGATTGCAGTGAGTTGAAGACCAATGGAAAATTGTGGAGGGTTTTGGAGAAGGGTGGTATTACGAGCTATATGGAGAAGCTCCATGGTAGGGATCAAGAGGTTACCAGGATTTTCGTGAAGGACTGGAAAAATGGTAGAATTAATCTATTTGGAAGGAAAGTGAATACTGATGAGCAACTAATTTTTGAGGTAACTGGGATGTTGGTGGAGGGTCTCAAGTTTCACAGAGATAGGAAGCTCTCTGACTAGGAGATTAAGAATTTCCCTCACACTGACAAGGAAAGGGAGGACCTATTTCAGGCTACTAAGAGTAGCTATGATTTTACGAAAATCAAGTTGTTGTGGAGGGAGGTTTTGAGGGTTATCATAGAGTATATCATGTTGGATGGGAGATACACCAAAAAATTTGGGTATCACTTTGTGCTCCTGAACCATTTCAGGCACCAGGTTAGGGTCTCCCTTCCTTTTTACCTCTCTACTTCTTTAAATTCAAATCTTCAGGACCATGTGTCTAATTCAGTTAGATATCCCATTATTCATGAGGGTTTACTTGTTCTCATCTATGAACACTTTGAAGCTTTGTCGACCATCCATGATACCTCTTCTCCTCACTTTGTTTCTGATAAGGAGGATTTGGGTGATAGTTATAGGAAAAAGATGAGTGGGATATTGAAATGGAGGGGGAGGAAGAGCACCCTGTTGAAGCTAAGAAGAAGGGAAATTTCAAAAGCAAGCCTAAGTCTTGTGCCCTCCCTAAACCCAGTGCAATGACGTCTACTGGCAGGGCCAAAATTATTTATCTTGTGTCTGATATTTCCAATTTGAAACCGAAAGGTACACCTAGTATTTCTCATCAGGGGAAGGATAAAATAAAATTGGAGAAGGACCTTTCCTACCACATTGACCAATAGGAACCCCAGCACACTAACTCTTCTGAGACATCCATTTATCCAGCTACAAACAGGGAGGATAGGCCACGATACCCCAGTGACCTTAAGGAAGATGACCACTACTTCAAAGTTGAGCGTGAGTACCTTGTTGACATCCTTGCTATTGCTCACAATGCTTCTGTTAATTTTTTTCATCTAATCAGGTGGGCCTTCTTCGAGATAAAGGAGATAAAGCTTAATCAAATGGGTTATAACAGTAGGTTGGAAAAGGTGGAGGGGGTTGATAACACGAGTAAGGACAAAGGAAGAGCTAAGGACTTGTGGACGAAAGATGAAAAGAAATATATGGTTGAGTTCCTGAAGAAAATTGTGGAGGATTTGGATAATTTCAAGAACAATCATGATGGAAAAATTTTTGATATGGAGGGGAGGCTAAAAGATGTCAAAGAATCTATTCAGAAAGTTTTGGAAATGAGCCACAAAATTCTTAAGTCCACTGCCAGTACCATGAACATGATGGTCAAAAATTTGGAAAGGGCTCATCAAATTAAATCTATGGTGGATGTGGAGGAGGTTAAATATCTAAGCTAAGCTAAAGCAGTTGGGCCAAGAAAATGCACTAAAGCCAATTTGAAAAGGAAGTTGTACAAGCCCCCTATGGACATACAGGACATGAAGAAAGCTTCTATTAACATGGACAACCTAGAAAAGGAGGTTGCTAAAATCCTGAGAAATCTAGCCTAGTGGCTGGTTTCCTGCAGGTATTTTGGTGGTTTTTTGTTTTGTGATGTCTCTACGTTGGTCTCTGGTCTTTCTTTGCTAGCATCTTTTCATCTTTTGTTGAACTTTTAATTATTTATCATATCTCTATCTATTGTTAAATGGTTTCGAGGCCCCTTCAAAACCTGCTTTTACCTTAATCAAAAATATTAACCCAACATGTAGGATCAATGAGAATGCCATCCATGGTATTCCTTTTGATATGAGTGGGAATGTATAAAGGAGAAGGTTCTTTATTAGCATTCATCAAAAAATCTTATGAGGTAAAGTTTATAATAGGAGACCCATTCGTAGGTTGTGTAGATCGGATGGGAAGATGCATGAAAGAATCCATCTTCTAAGTACACTAGAAAGGACTTTCTCAAAATCCCCCAAGGATTCAACAATTAGACAGTGACCTATTTTAGGCTTCACTTCACAATGTTTAGAGACTCTTCTAGCTACATTTCTAGGGGTCGTAGGTTGGGTTGCAAGGCTAGGTGTGTTGCAACACATACACCTAAAACACACCTAGAACATGAGAGAAGACTCCTTCAACCCTACGAAATGGAACTAAAATAGTTCACGTTGTGTTCACCAAAATATAGAGGGGGCCAACTACTCAGGACCCTACGTCACGAGAGGGTCTAGAACAATCAGCTGCCCTGATCTACCTCACACTAAGGGATTGTTTAAAATGTGTTTGATGTTTAAGGGGGTGAAAAGATAGGAAAAATGATATGCCCCTTTCCTTCTACTAACATGAGATTTTAGGAAGTCGGGTGAGAAAATTCCTAAGCTCGAGATATAATTCATGAAGCTCTCTGCCAAAAGGACTCCACCATAGAAGATGGACAATAGAACAATGCGTTAGTATCCCAGTCGGGCACCAATGTCTATACAGATAGAGAGTATAAAGTATAGTCAAAGCTAAAATAAAATTTACTAATGACTTGATAAGTAAAGTTTGATACGATGACAAAAAGAAAAAATAACTAAATTATTGAAGTAATAAGAAGGATGCTTTAAGAACTCTAAACTAGAATTTTGAAAAGAGAAAAGGTGGTAGAAATGGACCTCTAAACCCATGAGTTGAGGTCTTTGAGAACTTCACTTAGTGAGCAACCTACACACAGAAGAACGAGGAAAAATGTTGGGGTTGTTTACGAGCTTGTCACATTCAAACCCCTATTTTTGTGTTCCCACCTCCACAGACAGCCAGTAGCAATGATAAAGAAAGTATGATAAAGGAAGATATTGAAATGAAATTATTAAGCACTATGCTAAATAACAGTATGCTACGAAATTAATATGATGATGCTAAGTGGATGGATATCACCTTCCCCAATAAGATGCTCTCAAGGCATGTATGGAAGATGTGAGCTCACAAGCTTGTGAATGCTGACATTTTTGCAAAAATGAAGAGAGTAGACCAACCAAAATCACTACCTTGGAGCTTCAATGGAGATGAAAATGTTGTAAATGAAGTGTGTAGATGTGAGAGTGATCAAGTAGAATACCAATAAAATCAAGAGAAATTCAAGAGATTCATTTTATGTTGGTCAAGGGAGAAAAAACATTAAACTTCGTCACCAATGGAGATTTGTAACACCTCAGTGGATTCCAGAGGTAGGAATCCTATCAGGATGGCACGTGTTGCACAAACATCCATGCACCATGCTAGCATCCCTGATAGAATATCCTCCACTGACATAAAAAATAGTAGTTAGGTGGATGGGTAGCGAATGAAGGACGTGGGATAGCATCATCGGATTTAATTTGTCTAAGGTAGGAGGTACATAAATGGGGAATTTGCAAGGGGTGTAAATTCACTCCATTACAACTTTCAATTTTGATGCAGAGCAAGAGGATTCACAACTCAACATGCCATTTACTTGACAACTTTCATAAAATTATTCATCTCAAATAATGATTAAGTGCATTCTAGATCATAGTGTAATCATTCTCACAACAACCCACAATTCAATGCAACAAACATTCATTAATAACTTCCATAAAACAAATAATGAAGCCAATCCCTTCGGTGAGATTTAATATAAAATAATTACAGACCTCCCTTACAATTTTTATGAAGATCCAATGGAGGAAACTAAAGTTATTGCATTTTTCCCAAAACTGCAAACCCTAGGCAGTTTTTAAACCTGCCCTCACCAAAATAGTCATATCTTCCACAAAAATCAATAAAATTCAATGCGACAAAAATAATTGAAAACTAGAAATAGAGATTTTTCCATCCATATATGATACTCCATTATTTGAATCCATACCAGTCCGTACAAATCACAACTTCAACCTGAAAACAATGTAGAAATCATAAAATGCACACCAAATTTGAGGTTGCCATTCATCAAACTCCAAAAATAATGTCTCCAACCCTCAAATTCGAGTTTTGGAGGGTGTACTTATAGATTCCCAACCAGAACCAACTATTTTCAACCAACTTTTAATTATTTTGTTGACAAAACACCTTAATGACACTTTTGACAAGTTGCTTAACAATTTTTTTGAGCAACTTTTACAATTTTTACAATATGGAACAACTTTAAACATTATTTGAAAAATGACTTCCTAAGACTCAAACATCTATAAAATAGTTTGATAAACCTTATTATAGGACCCAATACATAAAATAGATAAATTATTTACAAATGGCCTCATGGAGGCTTAAAAGAAACTTGGTGCTCTTGCACCATACACCCCTTGAAGAAAAAACTCAAGTCCCCTGAGTTAGCATAGAATAAGGCACTTGCAAAAAGAAATGAATATTCAGTATCACCTGCATTCAAAAACACTTGTATCTTCATCTTAACCCATGGTTTTGTCTTCCTCTTCCTCTTCTTATGCCTTCTTCTATGAATCATCTTTTCAACATCTAGGCTCCAAAACTCCATTTCTTGTGTATAAACCTCAGTAGCATCATCTATATCTTCATTCTTATCATTAGAGTACCATATATAATCTGCATAATAATCTTGAAAAGCTTCATATACCTCATTAGCAAATAGATCTGCAGCATCTTTGTTAACAACCTTATTATCAACAACAACTTGATCATGAATATCAACATCAATGTTATCAACAACTTTATCATCATCAACTTGAGTATCAATACCAAGGTTATCAATAACATCAACAACCTTCTCAACTTGTTCATCAACAAAAATTTCATCAACTACTTGAGTACCAACAATAACCACATCATTAATCTCAACATCAACATGTTCATCTTCAAACACAATCGAAATATCATGCATCTCAACTTGTAACTTATCTTGCTCAACTTGAACAGTAGATTCAAACTTTATCTTTGTCTCATTTTTTTCCTTCTTATGTTTTCTTTTCTTCTTCATAATATTCTTTACAGGCCATCTTAATCTCTTTGACATTGGTATATTCCAACTCCTTTGTGCTTCCTTAAGAAGTTGGTGTTCTTTGGATAATATTTCCAACCTTTGGCTTATCTTTTCTATGGCTTCCTCAAACTCTATTTGTCTTGCCTTCTTTCTTTCCTTCTTTCTCATTTCCTTTTCCTCTCTTTCCTTCTTCCTTCATGAATCCTCAGCCTGCCAACATCTCTTTAAAAATTCCATCTTAACAAGCAAGTATCTCCTTGCTTCCACTTCACCTTGCCTCACCTAGGCAATCAAGTTCCTTCCTCAACCTGCAAACAACCACAAACAACTTTCCCAGAGCATCTTCAGGATCTAATACCAATTTTTTGTAGAGCAAGAGGATTCACAACTCAACATGCCATTTACTTGACAACTTTCATAAAATTATTCATCTCAAACAATGATTAAGTGCATTAGAGATCATAGTGTAATCATTCTCACAACAACCCTCAATTCAATGCAACAAACAGTCATTAATAACTTCCATAAAACAAATAATGAAGCCAATCCCTTTAGTGATATTTAAGATGAAATAATTACAAACCTCCCTTACAATTTTTATGAAGATCCAATGGTGGAAACTAAAGTTATTACATTTTTCCCAAAACTGCAAACCCTAGGCAGTGTTTAAACTTGCCCTCACCAAAATAGTCATATCTTCCACAAAAATCAATAAAATTCAATGAGACAAAAATAATTGGAAACTAGAAACAAAGATATTTTCATCCATATATGATACTCCATTATTTGAATCCATACCAGTCTGTACAAATCACAACTCCAACCTGAAAACAATGTAGAAATCATAAAATGCACACCAAACTTGAGGTTGCCATTCATCAAACTCCAAAAATAATGTCTCCAAACCTCAAATTCGAGTTTTGGAGGGTGTACTTATAGATTTCCAACCAAAACCAACTATTTTAAACCAACTTTTAATTAGTTTGTTGACAAAACACCTTAATGACACTTTTGACAAGTTGCTTAACAACTTTTTTGAGCAACTTTTACAATTTTTACAATATGGAACAACTTTAAACATTATTTGACAAATGACTTCCTAAGACTCAAACACCTATAAAATGGTTTGACAAACCTTATTATAGGACCCAATACATAAAATAGATAAATTATTTACAAATGGCCTCATAGAGGCTTAAAAGAAACTTGGTGCTCTTGCACCAAATTTCAACCTACTATTTTAATTATGGATAATTTTATATAATTTTATTATCATTAAGATGAATTACTTTTATACATATAAATACATGTATTACATGGGTTTGTATAGAGGTATAAGAATATACTTTTGTATGAACTAGTATAATTTAATATTAAATTAGTTTATTATATATACAATTAAGACTAAAATCATTAATTTTTGCATTTGTATATATTTATGGTTGCAACAGTTACAATTACTTTTGAAATTTGGTGAGAATAAGGAAATTTTGAAAAGAATAATTATTTATTTGTTTTTAAATTTTAGAATTCATTATGTTGTTTGGATATGCATATGAATTTAATCTTATCATAATAAATAAAGCACAAGACTCAAGTTAACCTACCAACTTTTGTCTTCCACTTGCACATGGTTTAAGTAAAAAAATTATTTATGAACAAAATACCTAATTACAACTCTCATTCATAAATAATACAATAATTTCACTTATAATTGTTATAGAATTGAATATTATAGCTTCACTCTTATTTATTTTAAATTCATGACCATAACTTTATTCTTTCTACTCACATTTATCCATAATTAATAGAAAAAAGAAAACCATCACATATTTACCCATCATAAAATAACTCAAGGGAACTCAAATTTATTTTACTACAACTAAAAAAATATTACATTTTATTTCTCCTTCAACAACAAAGAACTATACCCCTTTTCTTTATCAACTTCCATTATCATCCATGATCTTTAAGATAGGATATTCCAATAAAATTAACTTCCAATAACCATTTTTTGAAAATCGAATGAAGAGTATGCCAATGGAAGGAGGAAATTATCTCTCCACCCATTCAAACATGGCATCACCAATCCATTGCATAGATCTATCCAACCCCCAAGCAAGAAGAAACAACAAAACCCATGATTTGGAAATTTAAATAGTCCAAACCAGCAATGAAAATTCACATAACATATACACAAAAAACCTCCATACAAAATTTTCAAATACCCAATAACTCAACACATACTTGGCTCATCACAACCCATTTAAAAAATTAACCCATCCATTTCAAAAATCCAAAAATTCACAATCATTTTCAACAACTATAACTAAATTTAAGGAATTCATGAAATTTTCTTCCATAACAAATTGGAGTTAGAGGGACTTATCATTTCAGTTTGTTCTTCTTTTTCTCTTGTTTTTCCCCATATTCATATCTCTTCCAACCCATCAAGGCTCCCCTTTTCCAAATATCCTCAAAAGAAAGAAAAAAGAAAAAGAAAAAAGTGAGTACCAACCCTAAGTCCTTTTATTCTCACCAAAAAAAAAAATAGAACCCTAAAATCCAATTTCTTCATAATAAAAAAACTAAAAATGGGTCAAAACTCATTTATGAGATAAGTTATGGTCTCCAAAGTGTGCTTAACCCTTAGTTACATACTTAAGATATTTAAAACCACCAAATTAAAGTAAAAAATTAACATTTTAAGACACTTTTAAACCAAATAAAATATGCATCACTATATAACCAAAATTAAGTGAACTCTTTTCCCAACACAACTTCATATCTTAACACTTGATTTCCAAAGATAAATAAATAAATGAAACACAATAAAATTAATATTGACCGAAAAACTTAATAGATAACCTAGACAGATTGAAACCGCCACATTGACTCTTTCTTAAGAACATCAATTACGACATAAGACTTCAATAAATGAAGCATCTAAATAGAGTTTTTATGTATCTCCCTTGCCTCATATTGGCACTTATTTTATGCACATAAACGACAAAATTAACATATTCAACATACGTAGAGTTAAGGCATCATCAAAATCACACAAATACGCTAATATCCCTAAGAATTTTTTTCATAATTTAATTGATAACATTTATATAGTCAATTTGAATTCATCATCAATCAAAATGAAATCCTAAACATTGGATTCGAACTTTCCTAATCTATCCTCAATTCAATTTTCTTGTTATCTGAAAGCATATTCAACGTATATTATGCATATAACTTACCACTTAAATTACCTAAAATTTACTTTTAGTTCTATTAATGTTACCTTTACTTTCATCCATGTATGATTGGTGACCAATATTCTTTAACTTCTTGTTAACTCTTGAAGATCCCAACCCCTCTTTTCAAGTACCATTTTCATCAAGAGACATAAAACACTTTAGTGCATTCATTAATCTAAATTTAGATAACAAAAAGTCCTTATCTCTTACTCAACTAAATTCACTCTATACTTAATATTTCTTGAGAATAATTTCAATCACAAAAGCTCACTCCTAGTCCTAAGCTAGGTTGAATAATCATTATTCCTAGATGATAATGTAAGATAGTCCACATCGCATAATTATGCTAAACTTAGATAATCATTGGTTCCTCCACTTATTCATTTGAATTCAACACATCATCTGTTGAGGGTGGTGTTAGCACTTAAGCAATAATGAGTTATTGCTCTTGAACAGTAGAAAACTAATCCAATGATCCTTTGTAGTCAGGTATTAACTATGTGGGATAGAAAAGTGGTTGTTATTGTTGTAATTATGTGTAATTTGTGTTGTCATTGATTTCAATAGATCTATATTTTTGCATTGATATCAACCTTTGGTATGCTTTTATTGATTGCATTATGTTTTCATTAGTAGTCTCACTATTTCCAACCTCTAGTGTTGCCTTGATAAGAATGTGCATGGTTGATTTGTTGTATTGCAGTTGATTTGGTTGTGATAAGGAAGTGTTTGTGGTGCTTTTTTTCCAAGTTCTTTTGAGAAAATTTGAATAAAAGAGAAAACAATGTGGTAACAAGTGTTCAGTGTAGCACAGTAGTGTTTAGTTTTTTTCTTTATATTTCTTTTATATTGAAGATTTTCTTATGTGGTTTTGATATGTTGATTAGATATGTTCAAAGGTGTTATATCTAGATTTTATTGTCTTGGATCATTGTGCAAAGAAATTTGTGTTCACTAGTATGTAAACTATGAATGCAATTTTGTCAAGTAGAAATGGTTTTTCTCTTCATTTCTCTCCAATGTGGTTTCTCGTCTCGTAGATTTGAGTGTGTTCTTATAGTGCTCATATCTATCTCTAGTCTGATTTTTTTGAATTTTTGTTCCCTGCAAGATTGGATTCATGTGTTACAGTATGTGGAAGGTTAACTAGGTGTACAAGATGAATGTGTTCTTCACGTGAAAATTGTTGTGAAGGAATTTTTTGGATTTTAGGATGTTTATGGAATATTATAGATTATGTTTGAGTGTTTTCTATGGTTTGAAAGTCATATTTGGATTTGGTGAAGTGTGTACTTAAATATCTAATGGTGTTAACAAAGGTTTCGTCGACCTTTGGGGTTTACACTAATTGCGAATGTGTTTTGGTGTTTGTGTAAGTGTGGCATGGTTTCTATGAGTAGATTTAGGTCTGAATTAAGGTGTTATGTGTTCTACCTTCATTCCTCTCCCCAAAAAATGTTTTGGTGCTGACCTAATGTGAATTTTCATTTTTTAGGTGCATAGTTGACCTTGTAAATTATTTTCAAGATTGAGGATGGTATATATATGTGTTGAGTTGATGAAGGATTGAAGTATGAAGTGTGTTTGATATGAATCATGATGTGAAGTGTGAAAGTGTGAAGTGCATTACAAGCTTTAATGACAGACTACCAGAAGCAATGAGCAAAAGGTGTCTACGTTCTTCAAAGAGAGTGTATGTACTGGTGGTGTAGTGGTGGAATCTTTCTATTTCTTTGAGATGGATTTCTCATTGTAACAATATTCTTTCTTCTTTTTTGTAATCTAGCAGTGAGCCATTGAAAGTGAGCCCTTCTTTTTTTCTAAGTAGTGAGCCCTCCAGTAGTGAGTCTATTGTATTTGGTGTTGCAATTACTTTATATTGTGAGCTAATCCTCATCGTAGTTTTTGCTTCTTGGGTTTTCCACGTAAATCTAGTGTTCTATTGTGTATGGTGTTGTTATTTTTTTAGTTTATGTTATTTTCTTACATGTTAAATCACTCTAACAAATTAAAATCTAATAAGGTTAATGTGGATCTAAATATTAATAAGGTTTTGATGTTTTAATGAGCAATTGATTCACCCCCCTCTCAGTTGGCTTGTGCATTCAAAAATTGGTATCAGAGAAAGGTTCCTTGGAAGAAAGCCTAACTACTTGAGGTAGATCTGGTATGACACACAAGAAGGAGGGTCCTCTATTTGATGGATTATATTATGCATGCTACAAGACAAAAATGGAAGGTTTTCTTATTTTTCTAGGGTTTGGAGTTTGGGAGTCTGTTGAATATGGATATACTATGCCTACAAATGGTCTAAGAACTGATGATGAGATAAAGGCCTATGAGAATAATGGGAAAGAAAGCTATGCTCTTTTTAGTAGTCTTTCTAATATTAAACATGTGAAAGTTATGAATCTCATATCTACTAGTGAGATCTAGAAGAAGCTAGAAAGTATCTATGAAGGAGATGAAAAATTTAAGCAAGCGAAGATGTAGAACCTAAAGATAAAGTTTGAAACCTTGTGGATGTCAGAGGATGAAGATATTACAAGCTACATGCATAAAATGGATGAAATTTTCAATTCCATTAGAGGCCTTTGTGGAAAACTTGAAGAAGATGAGGTGGTAAAGAAGGTACTAAGAACTCTGCCTAAATCTTATAGTCATAAAGTTTTTGCTATTGAAGTAGCTCAAAACTTAGATCTATATTCTAGAGATCAATCGTTTGGTGCTTTAACTGCTTTTGAATTGAGAGAGTTTGGTCCAAGTGATTCAAAGAATGAGATTGCTTTTAAAGCTGGAAAAGTTGAAAAAAATGAGGAATCAGATCTGGATGATGTTGATATTTAGAAGGAAACTTTGCGAGGGGATTGAAAAAGGGCATTGGAAAATACAGAGGTAAGTTACCTTTGAAGTGTTTCAATTGTGCAAATATTGGTCATTATGCTTCAAAATGTCCTATCAAAGCTACAAAAGATAAATATAAGAACAAAGGTAAATCAGCTAAAAGAAGTTATTATGTTAAAGAAGATGCCAACATATCTGATGATGAATCTAATTACCCTAATGATGAGGATAATGAATATTAGCAGATTTATTAGCTTAACCCTAACATATCTGATTTTTTATTATTATTTTGTGTTCATGGCTCTAAATGTTGGAACTAATTTTGCTAACTTTGAGAGATGTATGAAGGAAAGTGCTCTAGAAATAGGTCATAATATCCAAAGAGAAATAGTGACTTCTTTTCATGCTAGAGAAGAGAATAATAATTAGATCATTGACAATGGATGCTCAAATCACGTGACTAGTGATAAGAGTAAGTTTTTTAAACTTAAAATTTTTTAAGGAGGTATTGTTAAGTTAATAAATCTGCTAAGATATGTGGAAAAGGTTCAATCAGTTTTGATGGAAAGCATAATAAAAATAGTGTTCTTTATATTAAGGATCTCTAGCATAACCTTCTAAGTGTAGAATAGATGTGTAGCAAAGGATATAACCTTGTATTTCAAGATGATGGTTGTGAGATCAAAAAAGGATCTAAAACTCTAGTTTTTTTAGGAAGGACGGATGGAAATGTTTATCAACTTAAGGGTGCTAATGGTATGTGCTTTATAACTCAAATTAATGAAAGTTGGCTATGGTATAGAAGAATGTGTAACATCAATTTTGATATCCTAGTGAGGATTAGTTCAATTCAATTTGTGAAAGATCTTCCAAAGATCACAAAGCCTATAAATGTAGTTTGTAAGGAATGTCAGATTGGGAAGCAAGCTAGAAAGAGTTTCAAATTCAAAGAACAATCTACTACCGGTCCTTTATAGTTTGTGCATACATACCTTTGTGAACCTACAAGAACAAGAAGTTTTCAAGGTGACAGGTATTTCATGCTATTAATTGATGATTGTTTTAGAATGACTTGGGATACTTTTCTCAAAGAAAAATCAGAAGCTCTAGATAATTTTAAGGAATTCAAAGCTATGGTTGACAATGAAATGGATATAAAAATCAAATTTTTAAGATCTGACCAAGGTGGAGAGTTCACCTCCAATGAGTTCAACAATTTTTGTGAAGTTCAAGGAATAAAGAGGCATTTTTCAGCCCCTAGAACTCCTCAGTATAATGGAGTGGTTGAAAGGAAGAATATGATTGTTTCAGAAGTAGCAAGGACAATGATGAAAGAAGCAAACCTACCAAAAGTTTGCTGGAAAAAAGTAATTCATATTATAATCTACATACTTATTAAAGCACAAGCAAGAAGAAATAGTTCAAAGACTCCCTATCATTTATGGTATGGAAGGACTCCTACTATCAAATATTTCAGTGTTTGGAAGCAAATACTATATCATAAGAGATGAAGAAAACTTAGGAAATTTTGATGCAAGATATGATGAAGGAATCTTCCTTGGATATTCTACAAAAAAAAATCTTACCAATGCTACAACAAGAGGCTGAAAAGGATTGTTGAAAGTGCAAGTGTCAATGTGGATGAAGATCTACATCAAAGTTCAGTGATGATAGATGGATATGAATCATATGAGTTCTCTTGTAGGGAAGAATAAAAAGATGAAGGTAAGGAAAAAGTACATGTTGAAGAGGAAGAAGCTTTAGAAAGGGTACCTAAGACCCCTAGGTATGTGCAAAAGAATCATTCTGAAGATCATATCATTGGTGACAAAAGAAGAGGTGTATTGACAAGAACAAGGGTTTCTATGAAAGAAGAACAAGTAAACTTATGTTTACTGTCCAAATTTGAACCTAAAATAGTGGGTGAAACATGAAAAGATGAGTATTGGATCAAGGCTATGGAAGAAGAACTAATGCAGATTAAGAAGAATTAGACTTGGGAACTTGTCCCAAGACTAGCAAACAAGAATGTGATTGGAAATAAGTGGGTATTCTAAAATAAACTGAATGAGAATGGATAAGTTGTTAAGAATAAGGCAAAGCTTGTGTGTAAAGGATACTCTAAAGTAGAAGGAATAGACTTTGAAGAAATATTTGCTCCGGTGGAAAGAATGGAAGTTATTAGGATGTTTTTGGCTTTTACAGCACACAAGGATTTCAAAGTATATTAGATGGACATGAAGTCTACATTCTTGAATGGTGATTTGGAAGAAGAATTTTATATTGAACAACTGACAGGCTTTCAATTATCAAATAATCCTAATATGGTTTGCAGATTGAAGAAGGCACTATATGGACTCAAGAAATATCCTAGAGCTTGGTATGCAAGATTGGATAGGTACTTGTTGCAGCAAGCATTCAATAAAGGTGATGTAGATATAAATATTTACTTTAAAGTTGAGAAAGATCAAATCTTGATTGTGGCTGTGTATGTTTATGATATAATCTTTGGATGAAATGAAAGTATTTGCAAAATATTTACAGAAAAGATGCAGAATGAGTTTGAAATTTTTATGTTTGGGGAGACGAATTTCTTCCTTGAACCACAAATCAATTAGACAAAAAAAGGTATTTTCATTTCACAATCAAAATATGTCAAGGAAATGTTGAAGAAGTTGGAATGGAAGACTCTAAATCAGTATGTACTCCTATGATTGTTGGTTGCAAGTTAAGAAAGAATGATGAATCTCCTGAGGTTGATCAGAGCAAGTACAGATCAATGATTGGAGGACTATTGTATCTAACTATTACCAGATTGGATATTATGCATGCAGTTACCAGATTGGATAATATGCATGCAGTTTGTCTTGTGGCTAGATTTCAAGAATATCCTAGAGAGTCACATGTGGTAGCAGTGAAGAGAATATTCAAATACTTAAAGGGTACTCTGAAACATAGATTGTGGTATCCAAAAGATATTGATTTCTCTTTGAGTTCCTAAACTGATGCAGATTGGGTAGGTTGTGTTGATGATGGAAAAATTATAAGTGGTGGTGCATTATTTCTTGGAATTGGGTTGGTATCTTGGTTAAACAAGAAGGATTCATTGTCATTGTCTGCTGAAAAAGAAAAATATATTATGGTAGCATCTTGTTACACATAGGTGTTATGGATGAAGTATACTTTGAAGGATATCGGAGTGGTATGTGATGAACCCATTTCTATATTTGGTGATAATACAAGTGCTATAAACATTTCAAAAAACCTAGTAATACATTCAAGGACAAAGCATATTTCAGTCTGGTATCACTTTGTAAGAGAGAAGGTTGTAGAGAATAAGGTGAAGTTGGAGTTTGTGCCTACAAAAGATCAAGTTATAGATATCTTCACAAAGGCTCTTCCTAAGGATAATTTTGAGTATCTTTGGGAGAAGTTAGGGGTTATTGTCCCTTATTTCAATTAGATGCATAAGGTTATGCATCAGTCCAGTGGATTTTAAGATTCATTCCTTGTTTTGGACTGATGTTGGGGGCTACCTCTCAAGGAGAGTAGGTAGTATCATTTTTGGTTGTTGCAATCAGAAGGAGTAAGTGTTGTCATTGTGTGGTATATAGGTGTTTTTCTTTGTCAGTTGTGTCAAAGGATATGCATAATAGTTGCTAGTTGGTGTAGTATGTTGTGTACTCCTAAGGGGGAGTGTGCAAAGAAGGTGTGAAGAAAATAGAGTACAATATTAATGTCAAAGGGGTATGTTTCTCTTTTCCATTGATGTCAAAGGGGGGATATTTAACTGAAAAACCATATGAAGTAAGCGGGAGAAAGAGAAAGTGTTGGAGAGGATATATGCTTGTGTAAGGGGGAGCGGTGTGTATTGTTGTGAAGTATGTGTTAGTGATCAGAGTTGCTTATTTTGTTGGTAGTTTTTCATATCTTGTGTTGCCATCAATGACAAAGGGGGAGATTTTTGGAAGTCTGTGCAACTTGTGTTTTCATTGATTTCAATAGATCTATGTTTTTTTAATTGTTATCAACCTTTGGGATGCTTTGATTTGTTGCATTATGATGTCATTAGTCATCTCACTAGTGTCAACCACTAACATTTCCATGATAAGCATGTGTGTGGTTGAGTTTTTGTATTGCATTTGGTTTGGTTATGATAAGGAATTTTTGCAGATGATGAGAATGTGTTTGTGGTGCTTGGTTTCCAAGTAATTTTGAGAAAATTTCAATAAAAGAGGAAACAGTGTGGTAAAGAGTGTGCAGTGTAGTAGAGTAGTGTTCATTGTTTTGCTTCGCATTTATTGTGTATTAAAGATTTGCTTATGTGGTTTGGATATTTTGATCAAATATGTTCAAAGGTGTTATATCCAAAGTTTCTTGTCCTAGATTTTTATGCAGAGAAATTTATGTTCACCAATGTATGAACTATGAAAGCAGTGTTGTCTAGTAGAAATAGTTTTGCTCCACATTTTTTCATAGTGTGGTTTCTAGTCTTGCAGATCTAAGAGTGTGCTTACAGTTCTCATATCTATCTCTAGTCCGAGTTTTTAAAAGTTTGGTGCTCCACAAGGTTGGATTCATGTGTTACAAAATGTGGAAGGTTAACTAGGTGTACAAGATGAATGTGTTCTTCAGGTGAAAATTGTAATGAAGGAATTTGTTGGATTTTAGGATGTTTATGGAATATTAAAGATTATGTTTGATTGTTTTATGTGGTTTGCAAGTCACCTTTGGATTTGGTGAAGCGTGTACTTAAATTTATAATTGTCTTAACACAGGTTCGACTGACCTTGGGTGTTTACACTAATTGGGGATGTGCTTTGGTGTTTGTGGAAGTGTGGCATGGCGTGTATGAGTGGATTTAAGTTTGAATTAAGGTTTGATGTGGTCCATCGTCATTCCTCTCCATTGTGAAAATGTTTTTTTATCGACTTAATTTGAATTTTTATGCTTGAGGTGCATAGTCAACCTTGTAAATTATTTTCAAGGTTGAGGGCGGTATACATATGTGTTGAGTTGATGAAGGATTGAAGCATGAAGTGTGTGTTATGTGAATATGATGTGAATTTTGAAAGTGTGGTGTGGCTTTAACGACTAAGACTACTAGAAGCAGTGAGTAGAAGGTGTCTAAATTCTTCAAAGAGAGTGTGTATCTACTGGTGGTACAATGGTGAAATCGTTTTGTTGCTCTGAGATGGATTTATCATTGTAAAAAATTTATCTTGTTTTCTTTAACCTAGCAGTGAGCCCTCCAATAGTAAGCCTTTAGTATTTGGTGTTGCAATTACTTTATATTGTGAGCTAATCCTTACCATGGTTTCTACATTCTTGGGTTTTCCATGTAAATCTAGTGTTATGTTGTTATAGTGTCAAAAAATGTACTCCTTTACATTTTCACACTTTGTTTGGGTCCCCAAAATTAAATTGGACTTAATTATGCCTTAATAAGCCTTATTTTACATCTGCAAGCCTAATAAATTACATTTTCCAAACCCGACAAAAATTAATGACAACATTTAATACTTTACCTTGAGAAATGTGTGTTCTAGGAATAGAGACCTGGGACCCATTCCCATGGGTGAATGGGTCCTCCCTAGGCCTTTGAACCTAAATTTAAAATATATTTTTGGCGATATCTTATTGTCCCCGAATTCAAATTTCAATGTTGGCTTGTAATGTTTATTTTCTGGTAAATGAAGGATACATACCTATAAATACAAGGTCTTTTTATCAAATTCAAATCCTAGAGTTTTCATGCAAGTATTCCTAAAGCTAAGATCATTTTCAAATTCATTCAAGAGAAGATTTATCAGTGATTTTTTGCAGCAATCAAGATCTCAACCATCATGTCAAAGTCTCTTGCAAGAATGCATGTTTTTGGAGCTAACATTGTGATGTAGATTTCAAAGATCCAAGCAAGCATTCAAATCAATATTCAAGCATCAAGATCCACATCCATTGAACCCATTTCATACAAGATCAAGACCAATATTTCAGACTTCCAAAGTTTTATTTAAGGGTTTGGTGAGTTGCAACATAGAGCTTGTTCATTCATCATTCCTTTCATATTTCATTATTTCAATTCAAAGTTTAATTACACAAATGGGGTTTGACCAAGGAAAACACCCATTCACCAAAAACAAAAACAAAAATCCCTCTTATGTTTGTGTTGTAGATATTAGGTTGAAAAGGGATTAAAGATCTCTTAGAGAGAAAATTTGGGAAAGTTGTCAAAGTTACAAAAAGCTATCAAATTTGTCGTCAATTCATGAAAACTCGCCTACAAATCTGATTTCTGACTTTCCAAAACCAAAACCCAGATCAAATAGAAGCTACAGACTGACATCAGAGGCTCCCAAATGATGGTTGAAATTCATGATCAGAGACTCGTTTGCCCATGGGCGAATGAGTCTGAGTCTGCCTTTTGAAACTACATTTTGGTGACTAGTACACAATGTTTAACCCTTCTCAGATCTGTAGAAAGTTTACTATTTTTGGTTGTATTGAGCTTTAAATTGATGTTTCAAGTTTGAATGGGCATAATTGAGTTGATTTACTATTTTTAGTTTTTTCTCCCAAAAGTGTTGTTCAGGTTGATACCCTTTTCCTCAATCATAAAGAAATCAGTAGATTCCCTCATTGAGTTGACTCACCTAAGGGTTGTAAGTCAATTCTTTGTGTGGATCTCATTTCCTAATGATATAGTGAGAAATAGGTTCATCCACATCTAAATTTTAAAATAGGTGAAACCCCCATGTAAAACCAACCTAATTTTCGTTATTTTAGTTGTGTATGGTGTTGTGTTTTCAGTTTATGTTATTTGCTTACATGTTAAATCACTCTAAAAAATTAAAGGCTAATAAGGTTAATTTGGATCTAAATATTAATGAGGGTTTTATGTTTTAATGAACAATTGATTCACTCCCCCCTCTCTATTGTGTTCTGCACTCAACAGTTGTTAATGTGTTTCAACAAGGGACTTGAGTTGTAAGATTTTTTGGAAATGATATCGATTACATGCAATTACAAGAAATAATAGATCTAATGTTCTAGAAACAAATTGCATGTTTAAATTTACAATAGATTTATATCAATTAAATTCTCTTTCTCAATGATTTCAAATTAATTCTAAAATAAAAGTCAAAATATTTAAGGTAACAAGATATAATTTAAATGAATTATAATTTAAACAGACAATAGCAAAACTTGTTTCATTAACTGATTCTAAATGTTTAAATGAAATCTTTCATACCATTATCTATGCAAATAGTCATTCACACATTTGTTGTTAATAATGATGCAATCTTCTAAGGAAATGTAACCAAATGTAATATTTTTAGATTATATCTAATGAGAATGCCACCAAACATGCACAAATTTGAGACAAAATCTTACTTAATTACAAAACAACATATGAGATCCCATTAATTTATTTAACTTAGATAAAATGAGACAATCATACCATTACCAATGCACCAGATTTAGATGCATGCAAAATCAGAAAAATCCTCTAATTTTTCAAAAATATGATCTTCACAAAGTCAATAGGAAAACCCATGCTAAGAATGTAAATATTTTGTAAAAATACATCAAAATCCGATCCTTTGAAATGATCTATCACCAAAAATGATAGGACATTGAGTTCCTAAGTTGGTGGATCTAAACAAAAAGCCAATTGAAACTAACTCCAAGGCCCCAAATATGATTGAGTCTAAGTATAATTACAACTAAAAGCTAACTGGGTGCCTCAGTTTTAGTTCCTATTTAACTAAATTTAAACTAAGGAAGCTAAAAATCTAACTGAAAGTAAACTAAAATCCAACACCATTTTAAACATCACTGCCTGGGAGTGGATTTATTACAACACTTTATTCAAAATCAAAACAAAATTGAGAACTCATCTTTAGTCAATCGTAGAAGTTGTCAGTGAGTGCAGATATAACTCCATTCATCTTCTCCATTGGTGGGCCTCGATGGTATTGAATCTCTATTCTCTGGTTGAAAGAAGAATTCTCCATATGCTCCTGAAGATTGACAAAGGTGGCCAATTCCTCCTAGAAGGAGTAGCGCTTTACCTTTTTATTCATCATCTTATCAATGGTTGCCTAGGTGACTTGACCCTACATTATATTTTTCAATTCTTCTACCATTTTACTCAGAGATTTTACCAAAATAGGTGTTTCCCAGAACATGCAGTCCAAGTCTTCTATAAATTGATGGATCTTGATCATGTATTTCTTAGCCACGCCTCTATTTTTATTCAATTTAGACTTGTGCTTATTCAAGGGCTCGACCCTCATCCATGCAACTCTTAACCATTCAAGAAGTTTTTCTTGATCTTCTTTTTTATTACTACAACCTTGAGGAGATCCTCTATAGGCGTAGCCTTTATTTTTTGCAAAATTGGGATGTAATCCTCCCAAACCAATAGTTCCTCATCTATACCCACTTCAATTTGTTAGGCTAGACTATCCTCATCACTAATGTAATGATAGGAATCTATTACTTTCCTTAGTACTATATTAGCTAAGGATAAAAAAAATTATTTTCATTGCTTAACTGTTGTGATCCATCCTTCAAGGTCACAATGTTTGACCTATCCCTTCAACATAGCTTGCAATGTGGACTTAGGATTTACTATATCTAATGGTCCAATCAAATTTATAATGTAGGTTGTTAATTAGGCCACTTGAGCTTTAAGATCCTCTTTGGTATTCTAATATTTTTGCATCCTCTTCAAGATAGCAGAAATAAACATCTTGAGAGATTTTTTCTCTCCTTCCCTTGTTTGAACACCTAGATCAACTTGTCTAATCTAGTAATGCTCAGGCCTTATTTCAGACTCAATTTTATCTACCAAAAGGATAGTTATTTTAGTAGATCTATTTCCAAGCTCATCCATGATGACCTTTAATATTCTTCAGGCCCTTTTTCTTCTCTTTACTAGAGATTGGGAGGCTTCTAACAATATCCTCAAGCTTTTTCTGAGTTTCCTTCTACATATGTCCTTTTTCTCTTTTGGATGGTATGATTTAGCCAAATAGGCATAGTGGACGACACTTCTCTAGGGGAGAAGGGATGATCTTTGTGTTATGGAAGCCTTCTAAATCAACTTGATTGGTCTCCCTTTGTTCAATTTCAACTCTTGTCTCCTCCTCTCCCCAAACTTGTTCATCTTGAGTTTCTTTTACCTGGTCCACTTCCTACTCTACATGCTCTTAAGTTTTGGTTTCTTTAGCAAAGACCTCTCTTTGCATATATGGACCTCGGTAGATATTTCCCTTTGCATCTATCCCTCTTCTAACACTTCTTCTTTAGTTGATGATTTAATTGGTATCTCTTCTTCTTGAGCAGGTGGTTCATCTTCTAGGATAGAAGGAGTGGGAGGTTGTGTGAAGGAGAATGTGGAAGTGGAGGAGGTGAAGAAGTATTAGGAGGTGGAGAGGGTGGATGAGAAGGAGGAGGAGATGGAGGTGGATATGGAGGAGTATCATGTGGTGAAATTGGAGAGGGAGGAGGTGAAGGTAGAATGGATTCATGTGGATGAGAGGAAGAATAAGTGTGTTAAGCTTCTCTCTGAGCAACTCTTTCTTAGATAGTTGCTCTAGTACTTTTCCTTCTAACTAGAATTTCTTCATCCTTAATTTATTCCTCACTTGAACTGATAGTTATTGGCTCTTTCTCTTTTCTCTTATTCTCTGTAACCTTAGGAAGTGAAGGCCTTTTGGTCTCGGTTGTTGCAATAGAAGATCCTTCTCCTAATTTATCCTTCTTTCTAAGCTTTTGTAGGTTTGGCCAGCTCCATCATTAGAGAAGGATGCTTGAGCCCTTGAAGAGAGCAAGCTACTACATTAGTTTCCCTCATCTCAATGTTATCATCTTCATCTACTAAACAATCTTCATTGAATATTGGTCGGTTGTTGATGTGTTGGCCACTATAAATGGGGTCTAAGACTTTCCCATTTTCTTTCAAATATTTGGATACTCAGGCCTCCATGCAAGATAATTAAATATACTTTTAACCGATAGTAGTCTTTCATCCTTACTTCAAATTCTTCTTCACAATTTTCCCAATAGTCGTCAATTTTAGGCTCATGGATGAAGAAGGAGCCTATCACCTTGTTGATCTTTCCAATTGGGTCAAATTTATCTCTAGCATCATTATACATCTCAAGGGAGTATCTTACCAACTCCACCTCTGCATTGTTAGCATTGTGCATGTTGGTACATGAGTACACTCCCATTTTGATTGGGAAACTATATCCATAATTGTGTTTCATTTCTATTAGTTGGTGAATTTCAGTCACTTACTTGCAAACTTCCAACAAGATCATTTTGTCTAATGGGTAGATTGGAAGCTTTAGTGGAGTCTTATGGAAACTAGCCACTCTAATGTATGTGAAGGTTTTGAACTGGATATACTAGTTCCCCTAGCTCTTAAGCTCTATCATGGCTTCATTGGAGATTCTCCTAGAGAAATATCCCTCCAACCCTCTTATTACAAAATACACAAAGTTGTCATTGACAACATAGAAATGGGTATAACTATCCTCCAATTTTAGTTGAGGATAATGCTCATGATTTTTTACCTCCCCAGGTTGGAAGGAACTCACTCTATTTAGCCCGGGAAAGTGGCTTGAGCAGTTAGCAAGTATATCAAGTATGCGGTCATATGGAATTTGGATGTTTGAAGAAAAGTATTTAGTTGCTCATATATTGTGTCATAGATCAAGGTGACCCAATCAATCTTATCCTTCTTGCTATCATTGATGGTTAGGTAGAACTTATCCATCAAAGGGTAGAAATCCCTTGCATTTGGGTACCCAAACACTCTGCTCAATAACACAATCAAATCCTTGATGTCATCCTAGAATTCACTCATGTATTGCACCTTGGTCATTTTGAGGGCCATATTTATGGGTTGAGCAACATTTTGTTGTTGAAAAGGTTGAGGGAAGTTACCTCTTTTTTCTTGAAATATTCCATTTATTTTTTCAAATATATAGCCTCATATTAGGGAGAGACGGGGATTTTGAACACCTTTTCAATCATGTTTGAACTCACATCTAGCACCACTTCTCCTGTTGATCCAATTATCTTTCTATTTCTATGGTTATAATAATGGGTGCATGTCAACACTAGCTCTAAGGATTGAACAGTCACTAGGAAAGTAGTTACCTCCACTAATCCAAAGTTGTCCAATGTTATGGAAAACGCGTCTGGGTATCTTTGTCATAGATCCTCTTCTTTAATTCATCTATGCTCACATGTTTGAGGTCAGTGTCAATCTCATTGTAGGGAGAGAACATCTTTGATGGTGGGTGGTACCCTTTATATCGGTACTTCATTTCTATAGGATCCTTGGGTGGCATATCTCCTACATATAAAAACACCATGTGTTAAATTAAATCTATCTCAAAAGGACAACACAGATTTACACCAAATTGTACTAATCAATAAATAACTTAAAATATGAAGCAATAACTTGTTCAAAGAGTGTTTGAGGCAAAACAAACTCTTTTGGCGATTGGGCCTCAGGCTTTCTCTTTATAGGCTACCAAAGGGACAAAACATCGTTATTAAAGGAAGTTAAATCTTTGTTTTCGATCCATCACGAGTCGGGGATCGGGCGAATCGTCCACCTCTTGTTTGTAATAAATGTAGTGTCCCATTTTTTACTACATGGAGAAAATATAATATTATTTTAATTACTTAATATTTCCATCCAAATGTTAATTCAAAATGAAATATTATTAATTAAATAATATTATATTTAAGTGACTTATTAAATGCAAATTCAAAATTAAGTCACAATTTAGAAATTAAAAGAGAAAAGAAATTTGAAGTCGGGAAAGCAAAAAGCCAAGGATCAAAGCAAAAGTTATAAAAGAATATTGTGGAGCAAATTGAAGGAGGTGGGGATTTGGTTTTTGGAATAGGTATTTGGTTGGATAATTTCCGAGACTTTTCGGGGATGGAAACCTCCAAAAAGGATATCATCTTTAGTATTGGAAGATACACCATGGATGGTGGCTCACAGTCTCATTTCAGGGACTATGTTAGGATTAATTGTGTTAATTTTGTGAGGTCTTGTCAAGGTAAATTTCTAGGTTCTTGATTTGAGGAGAAAGAAAGAGATTTTAGAAAATGGTTATCAGATGAAATAAGAGGATGGCTAATTTAAGTATTATGGTATTATTGGTTGCACACAGTCCGTACCATATTAATACAAGTTGAGGAATCGTATATTTGATGTCCTTAGATTTGTTGTGTTGTGTGTCTATAAATTGGAATTGTAGGTTCATTATAAATTATTAGAATCTTTAATTGGTTGGGAGCGGTTTGCCACATTTAAGAAATACCAAACTTTTAGAATTTTTGGTAATCTCTTTGATGACTGTTGTATGAAGAGGAACCAGTGAATGGTCACAGAAAGGAAAATGGAGTAAAAGGAAATCTGATAGCAATTCATAATTATTTGGCTTGAATATAATATTTCCTAAAGTCATACATAACCTCAGGGAAATGGTGTATTCATTTAGGAAGTGGCATCACATTTGTTAATGGTGATTATCGGGATTATGTAGGAATTTTTAATTGCTGAGTAATTTTGAATCAAGAGCTGCTAGAAGTTGTTAAAGAATTGGAGCTTCTATGGGACTGAACTGATCAATGTTATTGTAGAATCATATATCCAGCACCGTTGAAAGTCTTAGAATTCAGACATTCTGAGAACCATTATCGGGCCAGAAAAGAAAGAGACGGAAAAAGGAGTTGATGCATTAAAATTGTTTGTTCAACTTCCATATTGGCCCGAGTCATATGTGCAGTGAAAGTAAACAGAGCCATGGCATTTAAACAAAGCTCTCACGAATCAAGGAGATTGATACTTTTTAAGCAACTATCGCTTCTTTATTTATTTTTCCGTATTGCCTTCTTAAAGTGAAAAGTATTAATTCGTGGCCATGATATGAGGTTTTGTGAGAGCTTGTATTTGTCCACTGCACTATGATGCATATTATTGGGAAATCATATGTTATGAGGAGTCAATAAAAGATATTTGGTTGTTTTCTTGTATTACTCTTATCTCCACTGCCATTATATTGATATTACAACCTCAAGAGGGGGAGTAGCTCAAGTGTTTCATTGGGAAATCACAAGGAAAATTAAAGGAAAATTTGAATATTTAAGAGGACGTGGACCTTAAATGGGAGTGCAGCTCTATTGTTTGTGGCAATGGGAAGTAATTAAAGAAATAGTTGAAGGTTCAAAATCTCCCTTGGTCTTTGGCAATGTTCATCAGTTAACCATTGTGCATGAGATGAAGTTTAATATATGAATTGGGCTAGTCGGTGAATAAGGTGAGAAGAGACTCAAAGATATTGCTATGTGTGTTTTGTGACCATAGTTTGGTTTGTTGGTGCAATTTATACAGGTTAGAAGTACAATAGTATTGTATATGCTAATGAGATTATTACTGAAATGCTTCGCTTGTTCATTACGCCTAGTTGTGCACATTTTTTATGATATTTGTTACATACATGGTCCTACATTGGTAATTATGTTGTAATATAAATCTAAACTATATTTATGAGATGACAGAATGAGGAATTTAATTAAGTGAATGCATAATACCAAAGTAATTGCAAATCATTGATACACACTTAGAACAACATTTAGCCAATCCGTTTGTTGAAATTCCTGAGAAGAAAAGTTGAAGGAAATAAAAAAAATTATACAATCAGGGTAGCTCACTATAGTGGTATCAAAGCTCAGAAAATTTTCTGCAACCTGTTGGGTAAAATGTGTGTTGAGTTTCAGTCTGAAACATGGCAGCCAAAGACAGGTAATGGTTGCAAGAATACTCCATGAATTAGGAAGTAAGCTCGGTAGTTTATGTCAATCAAGGAGTGATGCTTTGGTCACATTGAAAAATGCAGAAGAATGTTTGATTCTTGTTGAGCAGTCACCTTCTATTTTTTTTGCAAATAGCTCTTGTTCTGATAGTGAGTTCTTTGGGTCAGCACAGGTGGTTGAGACATACAGATGATGAGGTAAGATTTTTGGTTACTATTTGTTTGAGTGAGGTTTTATTAATATTGGCACCTAAAGTTCCTTATGATGATGACACAATGAAAGAGATAATTAAATTGATGGTGGATAGTTTCCAAAATTTAAATGATGCTAAAAAATTTCATTTTTTTAGAAAGGTGTTTATACTTGAAACATTTGCAAAATGTAGATTTGGAAACATCATGTTAGATTTGGGAGTAGATGATTTGATTCACCAAATGTTTCACCATTTTCTTGCCACAATCAGAAAATATCATTCTGATAATGTTATTGCAGTCATGCAAATGACTTTGGTTATTAATGAAAGTGAAGCTATCTTGCAATCCATCTTATCTATGTTATTGGTTGTTTTGAGGCAAGAACAGGTTACTCCTACAACTTCATATAAATTGTTCTACATAGTTTTCAATCAATGTGAGGGGAAGCTGAAGCTTCACTTGAAGATGGCAGTGCAGATAAGTGAGGTGAGCTCTAATGCTGAATACATGAATAAAATCTTGTTGAACCAATGGAGATTATTAATATGTCTACTGATAATGATTTCCAATCAGCTAATAATTTTCTCTTTCATCTCAACAATTAAGGTGAATTTTGGTTTGAATTCCAAAACAAACCTATGCAGGAAGAAGCTGGAATTTCTTCCACTGCTAGTGTTGATTCAGGTATTTCTCAAGGGTCACGCATTGAGGAAGACACTAAGGAAGTTGTTTCTAGTGGTCATAAGACTGATCTCTCTTTGCTTGAAACCAATTTGAAGCAAAGAGCTAGTGACCTTGAGATTACCATTGATGATATGAGTAGAAAAGTACAACAAATGTGTGACAGCTTGAGAAGCACAGCTAATATAATTTTTGATTTCTTCTTACCCCATAGTAGCAATTCATCAACCCTGCTAGGTCATGGCTGGAGCAATCAAAAAAAAAATTGTTGAAAAGGAGGTTCAAGTTTTTTCCAAACTTGATGACACTTATTGGCATGTGGAAAATCTGATTTATAATTTGCCAAGGAATCAAGATGTGTGTAACATTTCCCTTGCTCATTTGAAATCAATTAAGAATGTTATGGAAGAAATCAAGATAGATTGTTTGCATATAGTTCATGATAGAGACAAGGCTACTAAAGTTGTTGATGAGGCTTTGGAATTGAACAAGAAAACAAAGGTTAAATTTATGTTATTCAAAAGTCCTTAAGAGAAGCTGAAAATCAGATTATTGCTGCTCACTTTTTCAAGGAACGAGAAAATAGAGAAAGAGATGAAGAGACTCAAGAAGTCATTGAAGAGATTGATTACATACAAGAGACTTATGACTTGGACATTGTCCTGAAAGAACAGAGAGTTCAATTTTTTATCAGTATGATATTTAGTTTTTTGATAATCCTTTATTTGAAGTTGGTGCTAATATGACTTATGAAAATTTAATTTTTGAGTTAGATGAAGGAATTTTTCCAAATGCTAGTGATGAAGGGTGGAATTTAGATACATCTTTGAGCAGAGAAGTGTTGATACAAGATCTAGATTTTTATAGTGTTACTATTGTCCATTTCCCATTCACTCTACATGAAATGGAAAATCAAGGTATGCATATTAATGAGCTTCTCATTCTTGACCAACAATAGAGAATTGATTGGGTAAGTTTGTTGGAAAGAACTGATTGGCAGTTTAATGGTGAGTTTTTACAATCATTGTTGCAGTTGTTTGTGGGGATTCTATCAAATTCTATTCATGCATCAGTGTTTCTAAGCTCAGCTAATTCCAAAATGCAGTTTGATGATGATGTGAATTTCCTTGAATTGTTTTGGAAATTCTTGTTCCATGGCATTGGTTTTAGTATCTACATGGATTTTAGATTTGATGAGTACTTCTTGGAATTTCAGTAAATATTGATACAGTTTGGGCATGTAAATCAATTGATTTTAATTAGAGTAGAGCAATGTTTGTGTGGTGGATTCTTCCTACAACTCACTTCGAATCCTAGTATCACTTGGGATTCAATTATTATTGAAGATGAGTTTATTGATTTCATTCAATTGATTTTTAGAATGTCTAAGAGGAACAATATGGAGATAACAGTATCAGACACTATTTTCAGCAGAGGTTTATGGCAACCTCCAAGACTGATTTGAGATCGTGATATTCATCTTGTCTTGCAGATGTAGATTGCTTGAGGGCAAGCAATCTTCGAGACGGGAGGAATTGTAATGTCCCATTTTTTATTGCATGGAGAAAATATAATATTATTTTAATTACTTAATATTTTCCTCCAAATATTTTTGATTAAGCGTAAAACAGGTTTTGATGGGTCCCTGAAACCCAATACATATGGTTTTGAAGGGATCTAAAACCCTATCCAAAGCAAGCAAGCTACGAACAAAATAAAAATAGCTAATCATTGGTAGCCAAACAATAGCAGCCATTAGAGATCAGCAAGACAACACAGGCTGCAAACAACTAACAAGAAGATAAGGGACCTTAAACCCTAACAACTAGGTTTTGATGAAAAAAACCACTTGAACCGATCAAGAAATAATGCAGCCAGGCTGCAACAAACCATCTTCTCAATAACAACAAAACACTAATAACCATCCACCTCCTTGCAGCTCCATCCCACATGAAAAGCCAACACATTCTCCTCCTCAATAGGAGAGGGCTCCCCTCTAATAGAGAGGAAGAAAAATAAATCCTTACCACCAAAGCCCACCCTCTCCTATACACATAAGTTCCACCTCAATAAAAACAACAAGTAAAGAAGAAAACTTCCTGCCAAGTCTACAACAACCAACTCCACCTCTAAAGGAGAGGGCTCCACCTCAGAAGGAACAATCTTCACCTCCATAGAAGACACCATTTGTAGAACCTAGAAAAATGAAAGAACTTCAATAGAAAGGACAATCACGTCCTCCTTTGGGCTAGAAAGATATTGGAGCTTGAAAGAAGAAACAACCATCAACATTAAACACAACCACGATTGAGCCTTCAAAATAAACCATTGTAAAATCTCAACAGCAACAACATCAACTTTCTTAAGAAGCAAAATCCCAACCACCAGTAATCTAGTACTAATTAGAACAAAGATCTAAAAAATGCAGAAATCCTTATGCCAATAAACAATAATTCCCCCTTTTTTCCTCATAAGCTTCATAACCATAAAAAAAGGCCACAACAATTTCCATAAACCATAGAAAATAGTGGGTTAGCATAGAACCCAATAGCTAGTCATTGGAAAATTAGTCAAAATACAACAGCCTGCAATCCACGAAATACTACAGAGAGAGCCCAAGAGGGCAAGGGGAAACAATGCATAGGAGAGTCAGAGAAAAAGCCAGAACAAGAAGCATACCATCTGCCCCAACATGTTGATCAGAGCTAAAAATAGACCATTCCAATGACAAAACCCTGCAAGGGACCCAAAGAAAATATCAACAAGGATTTCTCGCATCCCAAAAGTAGCCAGAGCAGCTAACAGAATGTGAGGAAGAAAACTAGCAACACCAAACCAACCATCCGCACCCTAGCACCACATAGAATCCAACAGCCAGCCATGGAAAAAGTAGCAGAAGCCCCACATCCAACCATCCACGACATGCAATAGAGAAATCCCATGGGGGAAAGGGGAAACAAAGCAAAGAAAAATAAGTGAAAAGTCCAACACAAGAAGCACCCCATCCGCCCCAACACACCAATTAGAGCTAAAGATAGACCATTCCACCCAAAAAAACCCCGCAAAGGGCCCAAAGAATCCACCAACAAGGCTAATCTACAACTCGAAAGAAGCACAAGGAACCAACAAAACGTGAGGAATCCAAATAGAAACCCCACCCAAGCAACTAGCCACAACCCAACAACACAAAAAGAAGTCAAAACCCATAAGCCAGCAAGTTATAGCAAGAAACAGAAAAATCCCAAGAGGGCAAGGGGAAATGTAGAGAAGAGTTAGGGACCAGGCCAAAACAAGAAGCACACCATTTTCCCCAACACACCGGTGAGATCCCAAAGTACAAACCAACAAGGCTTTCTTGCAACCCAAAAGCAGCAAAAGCGGCCAACAAAAAATGGAGAAGCAAACTAGCAGCACCATCCATGCAACCAGTTGCAACCCAGAACCCAACTGCCTATAAACGGAAAAGCAACCGAAATTCAAAAGCCAGTCATTTGCATCATCATCTAGATCAAACTCTCTAGCTCTCTCTCTCCCTCCAAATAATTCAAACCCCCACCCCCACCACTCTTCCTACTCTCCATTTTATATTTGTAATTTGTTAAGGTTCATGTCCATGAAATTAGTGAACTTGAAAATTTTGTAGAGTCTTATCAATTAGCATATGTTATGCATAGAGGCTGATTTTTCCTCCAAATGTTAATTCAAAAGGAAATATTATTAATTAAATAATATTATATTTAAGTGACTTATTAAATGCAAATTCAAAATTAAGTCACGATTTGGAAATTAAAAGAGAAAATAAATTTGAAGAGTTGGGCAAGCAGAAAGCCATGGGTCAAAGTAAATGGTATGAAAGAATATTGTGGAGAAAATTGAAGGAGGTGGGGTTTTGGTCTTTGGAAAAGGTATTTGGTTGGATAATTTCCAAGACTTTTTGGGGACGAAAACCTCCAAAAAGAATATCATCTTTGGTGTTGGAAGATACACCCTGGATGGTGGCTGACAGTTTCATTTCAAGGACTTTGCTGGGATTAATTGTGTTAATTTTGTGAGGTCTTGTAAAGGCAAATTTATAATTTCTTGATTTGAGGAGCAACAAAGAGATTTCAGAAAAATGGTTGTCATATGAAATCATAGGATGGCTAATTTAATGATTATGGTATTATTGGTTGCACACAGTCTGTACCATATTATTACAGGTTGAGGAATTGTATATTTGATGTCCCTAGATTTTTTGTGTTGTGTGTATAGAAATTGTAATTGTAGGTTCATTGCAAATCATTAAAATCTTTAATTGGTTGGGAGCGGTTTGCTTCATTTCAAAAATACCAGACTTCTAGAAGTTTTGGTGATCTCTTTGAAGACTGTTGTGTGAAGAGGAACCCGTGATTGGTCACAAAAAGGAAAATGGAGTAAAATTCAATATGATAGTAATTCATAATTATTTGGCTTGAATATAATATTTCCTGAAGTCATACTTAACCTCGGGGAAAGGGTGTATTGATTCAGGAAGTAGCATCGCAACTATCAATGGTTATTATTGGGCTTATGTAGGAATTTTTTAATTGTTGTGTAATTCAAAATTAAGAGTCGTTGGAAGTTGTTAAAGATTTGGAGCTTCTACAAGACTGAACTGATCGATTTTATTGTAGAATCATATATCCAGTGTCGTTAAAAGTCTTCGAAGTTGGAAGTTTTGAGAACCATTATTAGGCTAGAAAATAAAGAGATGGAAAAAGGAGTCGATGTCTTAAAACTGTCTGTTCATCTTCCATATGGGCCCGAGTCATATGTGTAGTGAAAGTAAACAGAGACGTGGTGTTTAAACTCATTTCCTGTTCAAAGGTACTAGAATGAAGTCATGAAAACATTCAAGGAGAAGGATTTAATTTAATATCTGAGAATTTATTAAGTCTACTACTACTAAAAGTTATCAGGCTTTCCCATCTTCAATAAATTCATGAAATTGATATATAATACTGGGCAATAATCAAGATAATGAGTAAATTGTCGGGAGATTTAGCAAATTATGGAGACATACTTTTTAAGCAACTACCGCTTCTTTCTTTATTTTTCCGTATCACCTTCTTAATGTGGAAAGTATTAATTCATGGCCATGGTATGAGGTATTGTGGTAGCTTGTATTTATCCATCGCACTGTGATGCATATTATTGGGAAATCGTATGTTATGAGGAGGAGCCGATAAAAGATATTTGGTTGTTTGCTTGTATTATTCTTATCTCCACCGCCATTATATTGATATTGCAACCTCAGTAGGGGGAGTAGCTCAAGAATTTTGTTGGGAAATTACAAGGTAGATTAAATGAATATAGTTGAATATTTAAGAGGATGTGGACCTTAAATCGGAGCACAGATCTATTATTTGTGACGGGGGGAAGTAATTAAAGAAATATTTGAAGGTTCAAAATCTCCCTTGGTCTTTGGCGGTGTTCATTAGTTAACCATTGTGCATGAGATGAAGTTTTATATATGAGTTGGGCTAGTAAGTGAATAAGGTGAGAAGAGACTCAAAGATATTGGTATGTGTATGTTGTGGCCATACAAAACTAAAGGGGCTTGCTAGTGCAATTTATACAAGTTAGAAGTATAATAAATATTGTATATGCTAATGTGATTATTATTGAAATGCTTCAGTTGTTCATTAACCCTAGCTATGCACATTTTTCATGATATCTATTACATACATGGTCGTACACTGGTAATTATGTTGTACTCTAAATCTGAACTATATTAATGAGCTGACATAATGAGGAATTTAATTAAGTGAATGCGTAGTACCAAAGTAATTTCAAATCATTGATAAACAAACTCAGAAGAACATTTAGTCAATCTATTTGTTGAAATTTTTGAGAATCCAAGTTGAAGGAAATAAAAAAAATTGTATACAATCAGGGTAACTCACTACAATGGTATCAAAGCTCAGAAAATTTTCTATAGCCTGTTGGGTAAAATTTAGAGTTGAGTTTCAGTCTGAAACATGGCAGCCAAAGATAAGAAATGGTTGGCAAGAATACTTCATGAGTCAAGAAGTAAGCTCATTATTTTATGTCAATCAAGGAGTGATGCTTTGGTCACATTGAAAGGGGTAGAAGAATGTTTGATCCTTGTTGAGCAATCACCTTCGAATTTTCTGCAAATAGCTCTTGTTCCTATAATGACTTCTTTGGGTCAGCACAGGGAGTTGAGACATACGGATGATGAGGTAAGATTGTTGGATAGTGGTCATTTGAGTGAGGTTTTAAGAATATTGGCACCTGAAGTTCCTTACGATGATGACACAATGAATAAGATAATCAAATTGATGGTGGATAGTTTCCAAAATCTGGATGATGTTAAATGTTTTCATTTTTCTAGAAAGGTGTTTATACTTGAAACATTTCCAAAACTCGGATTTGGAAACATCATATTAGATTTGGGAGTAGATGATTTGATTCACCAAATGTTTTACCATTTTCTTTCCACAATCATAAAATATCATTCTAATAATGTTATTGCAGCCATGCAAACAATTATGACTTTGGTTATTAACAAAAGTGAAGCTATCTTGTAGCCCATCTTATCTACGTTATTGGTTGTTTTGAGGCAAGAACAGGTTACTCCTACATATTCATATAAATTGGTTTATAGAGTTTTCAATCAATGTGAGGGGAAGTTGAAGCTTCACTTGAAGATGGCAGTGCAGATAAGTGAGGTGGGCTCTAATGCTGAAAACATGAATAAAATTTTCTTTTCTATGATTATGTGGCGGATTCTCAAAAAGTACCGTTAGATATGCATTTGTCTATGCATACTAAGGATGAGTGCAATGAGGCAACATCAGTTTTGGATACACATAAGGAAGTCTCAAGTGTTGAACCAGTGGAGATTATTAATATGTATGTTGATAATGATCTCCAATCAGCTAATAAATTTCTCTTTCATCTCAACAATTTAGGTGGATTTTGGTTCGAATTCTAAAACAAACCTATGAAGGAAGAAGCTATAATTTCTTCCACTACTAATGTTAATTTAGGTATTTCTCAAGAGTCATGCATTGAGGAAGACACTGAGGAAGTTGTTTCTAGTGGCCATAAGACTAATCTCTCTTTACTTGAAACCAATTTGAAGCAAAGAGCTAGTGACCTTGAGATTACCATTGATAATATGAGTAGAAAAGTACAAAAAATGCATGATAGTTTGAGAAGCATAGCTGATATAATTTTTTATTTATTCTTACCCCATATTAGTACTTCATCAACCCTGCCAGGTCATAATTGGAGCAATCAAAAAAAATTATCTGCTAAAAAGGAGGTTCAATTTTTGTCCAAACTTGATGACACTCATTGGCATGTGGAAAATCTAATTTATAATGTGTCAAGGAATCAAGATGTGTGTAACATTTCCCTTGCTCATTTAAAATCAATTAAGAATGTTATGAAAGAAATCAAGATAGATTTTTTGCATGTAGTCCATGATAGAGATAGGGCTACAAGGAAAACTTTCGTGGCAAATTTTTGCCAATTGGCGAATAATTGAAATCGAGACCTCCAGAAATGGCGAATAGTACAAGCTAAAAATGATGCTGAATCGTCAGGCTTTTACAAAAAAATAAAATTGTCTTGATTAATTCTCCTATGTATTATATTTTAAACGACAGGTCATTGAAACTGCGTTCGCCAACAATTTATACTAAATCACAAATATCGATTATATTCGCCAATAATATTATACTCCCACCATTGATTTTAGGAAAATATCGCCACAATAATAAATGACCATTTAATTTTATGGATATTTTAGCCTTGAATAGGGCTTTTATTTATTGCCATCAAATCATCGCTTAACTTTTTAATCCAACGGCTGCAAGTTGATTCCACGACCTAATACACACATGCCTTTTAAAAGGCATGTGTGTATTAGGTCGCAGAATCAATCTGCAGTCGTTGGATTAAAAAGGTAAATTGCTAATCGACGGTAATATTTTTAAGCTTTTCATTTATTCTTAATTTTAAAGAGATTTTTAAAAAACACTTAATCTGTGTGTTCTCCAATGCACTTTTGATAGTGAATTTATGCTTGGTGGCGAGGGGCTCTGCCCCTCGACCCCGCTGTCCCCGGACCCCACGAGGGGGCGTTGCCCCCTCAACCCCCACAAGGGGGTTTTTCCCTCTTGACCCCCACAAGGGGCGTTGCCCCTTGACCCCACGGGTGGCTGCCGCCCCCAAGCCCCTACTTCAATATTACAAAAAAGAAAAAAATATGGGGGAACTGCACCGACCAACTATGCAAATTTTTAAAGGAGAGATTCGCCATTGTAATTAATCTTTTTAGTGAATATTCACTAGGATTCGCCACTGTGATTATTATTTTTTACCAATTATTCATTAAGATTCGCCAATATTTTACAAACTTTTTTAATAATGTGCATAGATTCGCCAAAAAAATTAATACTTTTTTTCAAATAAAAGGAAAGATTCGCCAAGTTTTTACACCTTCATCGAGAGGCGGGGGGGGGGGGTGGTTCTTAAAGTTATCCCTACAGGGCTACTAAAGTTGTTGATGAGGCTTTGGGATTGAATAAGCAAACAAAGGTTGAATTTTTTTTGGTTCAAAAGTCCTTAAGAGAAGCTGAAAATCATATTACTACTACTCAATTTTTCAAGGAACGAGAAAATAAAGAAAGAGATGAAGAGATTCAAGAAGTCATTGAAGAGCTTGATTACATACAAGAGACTTATGACTTGGATCATTGTCCTGAAAGAATAGAGAATTCAAATTTTCATCAATATGATATTTAGTTTTTTGATAGTACTTTATTTGAAGTTGGTGCTAATATGACTAATGAAAATTTACTTTTTGAGTTAGATGAAGGAATTTTTTCAGATGCTAGTGATGAAGGGTGGAATTCAAATACATCTTCCAACAGTGAAGTGTTGATACAGGATCTGGATTGTGATAGTGTTACTACTATCCACTGCCCATTCGCTCTACATGAAATGGAAAATAAAGGTATGCATATTAATGAGGAACTTCTCATTCTTGACTAGCAATAGAGAATTGATTGGGTAAGTTTGCTTGAAAGAGTTTATTGGCATTTTGACGGTGAGTCTTTACAATCATTGTTACAGTTTTTTGTGAGGATTTTGTTAGATTCTATTCATACATCAGTTTTTCTAACCTCGGCTAATTATAGAATAGAGTTTGATTATTATGTGAATTTCCTTGAATTGTTTTGGCAATTCTTGTTCAATGGTATTGGTTTCAATATATACATGGATTTCATATTTGATGAGTACTTAGAATTTCAAGAAGTATTGATACAGTTTGGGCATGCAAATCAGTTTATTTTAATCAGAGTAGCACAATGTTTGCATGGTGGATTTTTCCTGCAACTCACTTGGAATCCTAGTATCACTTAGGATTATGTGATTGTTGAAGATGAGTTTATTGATTTCACTCAATTGATTTTCAGAATGTCTGATAGGAACAATATGGAGATAATAGTATCAGGCACTGCTTTCAACAGAGGTTCATAGCAACCTCCAAGACTGATTTGGGATCTTGGTATTCAGTTTGTCTTGCAAATGCAGATTGCTTGAGGGCACTAAAATATTTAGGACAAGATGAATTGTAATGTCCCATTTTTTACTACATTGGAGAAAATATAATATTATTTTAATTACTTAATATTTTCCTCCAAATGTTAATTCATAAGGAAATATTATTAATTAAATAATATTATATTTAAGTGACTTATTAAATGCAAATTCAAAATTAAGTCACAATTTGGAAATTAAAAGAGAAAATAAATTTGAAGTCATGCAAGCAGAAAGTCAAAGGTCAAAGCAAAGGTTATAAAAGAATATTGTGGAGAAAATTGAAAGAGGTGGGGATTTGGTGTTTGGAATAAGTATTTTGGTTGGATAATTTCCAAGACTTTTTGGGGATGGAAACCTCCAAAAAGGATATCATCTTCGATGTTGGAAGATACACCCTGGATGGTGGCTGACAGTCTCATTTCAGGGAGTATGCTAGGATTAATTATGTTAATTTTGTGAGGTCTTGTAAAGGGAAAATTTTGAAATTCTTGATTTGAGGAGAAACAAAGAGATTTCATAAAATGGTTTTCAGATGAAATCAGAGGATGGCTAATGTAATGATTATGGTATTATTGGTTTCACACACTCCATACCATATTATTACAGGTTGAGGAATTGTATATTTGATGTCCATAAATTTGTTGTTTTGTGTGTCTGGAAATTGTAATTGTAGGTTCATTGTAAATCATTAGAATCTTTAATTGGTTGGGAGCGGTTTGCTTCATTTCAGAAATACCAAGCTTTTAGAAGTTTCGGTAATCTCTTTGAAGATTGTTGTGTGAAGAGGAACCTGTGAATAGTCATAGAAAGGAAAATGGAGTAAAAGGAAATCTGATAGCAATTCATAATTATTTGGCTTGAATATAATATTTCCTGAAGTCATACGTAACCTCAAGGAAAGGGTGTATTCATTTGAGAAGTGGCATTGCGTCTGTTAATGGTGATTATTGGGCTTATGTAGGAATTTTTTAATTATTGTGTAATTCAGAATCAAGAGCCGTTGGAAGTTGTTAAACATTTGGAGCTTCTATGGGACTGAACTAATCAATGTTATTATAGAATCATATATATCTAGTGCCATTTAAAGTCTTAGACGCTAGACATTTTGAGAACCATTATCGAGCCAGAAAAGAAAGAGACGAGAAAAGGAGTCGATGTCTTAAAACTGTTCGTTCATCTTCCATATGGGCTCGAGTCATATGTGCAGTGAAAGTAAATAGAGTTGTGGCATTTAAACTCATTTCATGTTCAAAGGTACTTGAATGAAGTCATGAAAACATTCAAGGAGAAGGCTTTAAGTTAATATCTGAGAATTTATTAATTCTACTGCTACTAAAAGTTATTGGGCTTTCCCATCTAGAAGCAATTCATGAAATTGATATATAATACTGGGCGATAATCAAGATAGTGAGTAAATTTTTCAGAAGCTCTGGTTAATTAAGGAGACCGATACTTTTTAAGCAACTTTCGTTTCTTCTTTATTTTGTCGTATCACCTCCTTAAAGTGGAAAGTATTAACTCGTGGCCATGGTATGAGGTATTGTGGGAGCTTGTATTTATCCGTCGCACTGTGATGCATATTATTGGGGAATTGTATGTTATGAGGAGGAGGCGATAAAAGATACCTAGTTTTTTTCTTGTATTATTCTTATCTCCACCGCCATTATATTGATATTGCAACCTCAGGAGGGGGAGTAGCTCAAGCATTTTATTGGGAAATCATAAGGTATATTAAAGGAATAGTTGAATATTTAAGAGGACGTGTACCTTAAATGGGAGTGCAACTCTATTTTTTGTGACGGGGGGAAGTAATTAAAGAAATAGTTGAAGGTTGAAAATCTCCCATGGTCTTTGGCGGTGTTCATTAGTTAACCATTGTGCATGAGATGTTTTATATATGAGTTGGGCTAGTAGGTGAATAAGGTGAGAAGAGACTCAAAGATATTGCTATGTACATGTTATGGCCATATCAAACTAAAGCGTTTTGCTGGTGCAATTTATACAAGTTAGAAGTACAATCATATTTGTGGTAGGGGGAAAAGGACGTTAGATTCAAATTCAAGATGAACATGAATGCAATTTGATAAAAGAATCTAATCTACAATCAAAATGCACAAATCTAAAATCTAAAATCTTACACATATGAGATTAAACTATACTATTGCAAACATGATAAGGAACCTACTAATTACCAAATGAAATCAAAGCAAAAGACATTTTCACCATCCCGTAGCGGAGTGTATTCTTTTTATGTTGGATTGCTCTTATCACATCGAAACCTTCAAAGTTTGTGTGCAAAGTGTGGATGAATGGTTGGTTGATCAAAGGAAGGAATGAAGCTTTGTCAATGGTGTTCTTGACAGCACTTTGTTTCTCAATATATGTTGATTCTCTAATCCTTATTTGTGAGGAAAGAGGTTTGTTATATAGAAAATGAGATTTGAAATGGACGATCAAGATCATTTTGAAGAATATCCAAATCAACAGTCAGAGTGTGTTGAGAGGATTTAGACATGAGAGAATTGTGCAAAGTTGATTGCGCAATTTGTGTGATTGAGAAATAGATTGGCTAGTCAAGGATGTAATTGATCAGTTAACAAATTTAGATTGATCATTCAGGATTGTGATGACTTAGTTAGGAATGTGATGGATTAGTTAGGAATTGTGATGGCTTAGTTAACAGAATAGATTGTTTAGTTAACAATTTGGATTGATTAGTTAACAAATTAGATTGCTTAGTCAGCAATCGTAATTTGCTCAATCAGAAAAGTGGGTGAGGAATATGAATTAATTGATTTAATTAATAAATTATTTCTTGGAGTTGAACATGCAAATCAAGTTTGACTTTTGCAAATAAATTTGCATTAGTTTGATTTGATTTTTTATAATTGATTTGAATAGTTTGATTTAATTATTCAAATTTTTGGAGGGATATTTTTGTAATTAAATTATTATTTAATCAACTTAGAGGAATAAGGTGATTTAGTAATGTAATTAAATAATTGGCATTATTTAATCAATCGATACAAAATAAACTGAGATTAAGACTTTATTAAATAAAAATGATTTATTTAATTGGTTGAAATGATGAAATGTGAATTAATCAAATAATGTTGTTTTATTTAATTAATAGCAGAATTAGGGTTTTTAGGACTTTATTAAATAAATAAAATTTATTTAATTTGTCTAAAATGATGAAAAAGTGAATTAATTAAATAATGTTGTATTATTCAATTAATAGAGGAATTAGGATGTTTGATGTCATTTTGATGTGGTGCGATGTGGGAATGTTGTGGTATGATTCTAAGATGATCCGAGACATTATGAGATGATTCTGAGTCATTTTGAGATGTTACGGGATGATTCCAAGTTGTTTCGGGATGATTCTAGGATGTTCTGAGATATTACGGGATGATTCCAAGTTGTTTCGGGGTGATTTTGAGATGATTCAAGATGATCCAAGACATTACGGGATGATTTCGAGCTGTTTTGGGATATTACAAGATGATTCTAAGATATTATGAGATGTTCTGAGACAAATCCGAGTCATTTTGAGATGTTACAGGATGATTCTGAGTCATTCTAAGATGTTATGGGACAAATCTGAGTCATTCTGAGATGTTATGGGATGTTATGGGATAGTGTTCGATGTTGTTCGATGTTCGATGTTGTTTGATGTTGTTCGATGTTATTCAATGTTGTTCGGTGTTGTTCGATTTTGTTTGATGTTGTTTGATGATGTTCGATGTTGTTCAATGTTGTTCGATGTTGTTCGATTTTTTTTATGTTGTTTGATGATGAATTAATTAAACGATATTAAATCACTTAATTAATAGATGAATATGAGTGCCAAAATGCTAGTTCATGAGCTAGGACATTTTTAGGTGTCTACAATATTGTATATTCTAATGTGATTATTATTGAAATGCTTCGACTATTCATTAAGCCTAGCTATGTACATTGTTGATGATATATGTTACATACATGGTCCTACATTGGTAATTATGTTGCAATATGAACTTGAACTATATTTATGAGATGACATGATGAGGAATTCCATTAAGTGAATGCATAGTACCAAAGTAATTGCAAATCATTGATAAAAAAACTCAAAAGAAAATTTAGCCAGTCCATTTGTTGAAATGCCTAAGAAGCCAAGTTGAAGGAAATCAAAAAAAAAAAATGTATACAATCAAGGTAGTTCACTACAATAGGCATAATAGTGAAGAAGAACCCTTGACTAGTAACACTCAAAAATATGTTAAAACACTTTTGAGAGTCAGGTGTCAGGAGTGTGGTCTATCTCTTACATTTAATAACTTCATTAGTTTAACGAGAAGTCCCAATCAATGACATCCAAACATTTTCTTAAGGATTTTGAGGGTCAGGGATCAAGAATGTGACTTATCATTTATCTGCGAGTTCAATATTTGGTAAGGGTTACTTCTGGTGTCCAACATCTGAATTTCTCTTTCAATTGCGAGAATTAGGACTTGGATATTTCACTTAGGATTTCATCAAAACATGCTTTAAAATAATAAATACCTTTTTACACTTTCTTATGAATCATTTTCTCTAATGTTATCGGGGGTTAGGGATCAGGCTTGTTAGTTAACTTCTATCACAATAAGAAGTTAAGTGAAATAAGATACACCTGACATGCAAACTCCGATAAGACTTTCAAAACTTAGGATTTTTACTAATGCTTTAATTCGGGCTTTGGGGTCAAGACTTTGGTTTACCATCCATCAAACTATAAGTAGAACATAGCAATTATCATCAAAACCTAAAAATCTATATATTAAAACTCCTAAGATAGGGAAAGATCAGTAGTCGGGGATTGGGGATGTTACTAATAAGAAACACACAATTAGTTTAAAAGATAAACCAACCTTTTAACACTTGATACCCGAAAAGCTTTATAAAAATGCTAAGTCAAAAAAGCTTAGAAAAGCCATGACCCAACACCTGATCGAATGAAATCACCAACATCCTCAATTGGTGTGTCTAAGAAAAAATTGATTTAGCGACATAAAAAGGAAAAAATCCAAAGGAAAACAAGGAAGAATGAGGGAAAAGGAAAAAAACAAAGGAAAAAAATGAAAGCAAAGAAGGAAAGGACCACATTGAATCAACCCAAAACCACACACACAACAAACAAGAAAAAGCTTTAAAATTAACCAAAACTCGAGAGAGATCAAGGCCTAACCTAGAAAACAAGAATGGGAAGAAGGGTGAAACATGAAAAGTACACACGTGCAATGTGAGCACACGGATGTTGACGATTGAACAATGAACCATCACCAAGTAGTGATAATGGCAAACAAAATCTCACATGAGGGTTATTTTTGCACAATTTCTCAAAGAGCTTCAGAGCTTAGATTACTTAAAATGTGCAAGACCATAGATGATAAAATGATAACTCATAAACCTATAAACCCCCTTGGTGACCCCAAAAACCTTCATTAATTTCCAACTTAAATGCTTTATTAGTGAAACAAATTTGCTTAGAAAAAATGATTAGTGTGATAGTCGAGGCAAAAAGATGTCATCATCATCGAGTGTTCAAGATCGGACATTTTCCTTAACAAACACCTAACACACGAAAGCCTGAACCAACAACAACTGACACTGAGCACTAGACAAACATCGAGATTGGGCCTGACCAACACGGTATGCTAGTATGGAGAATCCTGAAATCTCAAAATCCGACAAGATACTTAGAAGAAAGGGAAAACAAAGAGGGAGAAAGAAAGGAAGGAATAAAAGGAAACAAATGAAACAAGGGAGGAATGAGAGAACACAACACACCAAGAAAGAAGAGGGGGGGTATTTTTCAAAAAATAAAATGGGGTGTGAATGCAAGGCAGAATACTCAACATCACATAATTATGCTAAATTTAGATAATCATTGATTCCTAGACTTAGTCATTTGAATTCAACACATCATTATAACATGTAAAACATGTAATAAGGTGAAAGAACTAATAGTCTCCCAAATAGAAAATCCATAAGAGGATTATGCTAAATTCTTGACAATAATAATCACATTACCAAAAAATATAGAGAGTAGATAATTTGCATGACTTACTAATGTAATTGTAGATACAATGTACCAAACAAAATTACACAATGCATCAATTGGTTTGTAAAAATTGGTGGAACGCACACCAATAATATAAGTGAGTAGTCATTGTCACACAAAGGTTGGTCTTGTGCAATCTCTATCATTAATATATTTTTTAGATAATCCATGTAGCCTAAAAATTTATTTTTTAAAAAATAGGACAATTAAGAAGCTTTGAATTATATAGAAATGGAAAATAAGTGTACATACTTTGTTAGCCTATCTAGAACAACATAAATAAAATCTTGATCATGTACCTTACAGAGGTCTATAATGAATCCCATGGATATACTTTCCCACTTCTAGTTTGGAATATAAAATGACTAGAAATCCTATAGGAAAGGCATGCTCCACTTAATTTTTTCGACAATTTATGCATTTTTTATATGCTTAAGGACATCCTCCTTTAGGCCCTTCTAATAGAACCTTTCAATACTTTTTGAGTATATTTTATTATCCTAGATGCCCTACTAATAGTGCATCATGGAAATCTCTTAAAATATTCTCTTTGATTGTAGATTCTAGAATTAAGAATAATCTATTCTTGTAGACGATAAGATCATCTATCACTATATATTTATCATCTTTGACCATCCCATCAAGGATATTAGTATAAAATGCATATCAAATATATTCTACCATGGCAGTAGCCTTCAAATAAACACTTGTGGTTGTACTTTTAATGCATATTGACTAGCCCATTTCCCATTTGGAAGATCAATAAAATCAACAACCCCCTTAGGATTGTTAATTAAAAAAAAACTCGACTTGTGCCAAAATAAAATCCAATTGCCTTGGATTCTCACCAACTAAGCATTGAAGCAAATTATCCAAACTCCTATTTACCACCTCAATTTTCCCATTCGTTTGAGGGTGATAGGTTGAACTATACTGCAGTTTACTATCAAGATTTCTCTACAAATTCCTCCAAAAGAGACTCAAAAACTTTGTATCCCAATCCCTAGTAATGATTTTGGGTAGTATATGCAAGCAAACAATTTTTTTTAAAAACAAATCAGCAACCTTACTTGCATATGTGGTCTTTTTGCATGGAATAAAGTGGGTCATCTTTGGGAACTGAACCACAACAATAAAAAGAATCATTTCCTTGTTGAATATGAGGTAATCCCAACACAAAATCTATGGAGATGTCAATCCATAGTCCCTCGGAATAGGTAAGGGTTTGTATAAACATGTTTTTGTTGTCCTCTTTTAGAAACTTGGCAAACTCTACATGTAGAAATAAATTTATTCACCTCCTTCCATAACTGAGGCTTAAAAATGTCTCACTTACCAAGTTGTAAGTTTTATCCCTTCTAAAGTGTCCCCCCAAGCCATTTGAATGCATTTCTTGAATTCTTTTTTCCCTCTTAGACCTTGTGGATATACATAGTTGGAATCCTCTAAATAAAGATCCATATACAAATAAGTAATTTTCAAAGAATTTACCCCTTGCAACAGTAGAGATATTGAGGGCAGCAGTAACTTTTCTAAAATAAGGATCGGTTGCATATTCTAATTTTATTTCGTCAAACCCAACAATCTCATTTGTAATTGAGAGGTGCAAGTGGCGTCTTCTACTTAAAGCATCGGCTACCACATTAGTTTTTCCATGCAAATGTTGAACCACAAAGGTAAAATTCATCAAAAAGGAGACCCATTTCACATGTTTATGTAATAATTTGGCATGAGAGTTTCACCTACCAAAAAGATGAATTCTCTATGTAAAAAGTAGTGCCTCCAATGTTTCAACATTTAGACAATAGCATACAATTCTTTATCATAAGTACCATACCTCTTCTTGGCACCATTTCGTTTTTCACTAAAGTAGGCAATTGGCTTGCCCTCTTGAATCAACACACCCCCGATGGCAAAGCATCACACTCAATAGTAAATATCTTCTCAAAGTTGAGTAAGGAAAGTATAGGGGCTTTTGTCACCTTCTTTTTAAGTTGATCAAAACTTCTCCTAGCTTCTTGAGTCCAAGAAAAAGTCTTTCCTTTAGTGCAATCAATCAATGGGGCACTTATTCCACTAAAATTTCTAATAAACCTCCTATAGAAGTTTACTAACCCATGAAAACTCCTTATTTTTGTAATACTTTGAGGGATATCCCATGCAAGTATAGCCTTAATCTTTTCAGGATCCATGCTTACTCGTATTGAAACCACATTTTTTAGGAAAACCAACTTATCTCTACAAAACTCATTTTATCAAGATTAATATCAACATCTCCCTTCTAAGCATAAAAACACAATTTGAAGGTGTTTCAAATGTTCTTTTATGCTCTTGATGAAAATCAAAATAGATTATGATGAATTTTCCAATGTAAGATCTAAACACCTAGTTCATGGTGTGCATGAAAGAGGCAAGGGCATTTGATACTCCAAAAGGAATCACCAACCATTCATATAAACCATCCTTGACCTTGAATTCCATCTTCCATTCATCCCCTTCTCAGATTTGGATTTTATGGAAACCACTTCTCAATTCAACCTTGGAGAAAATCTTAGCACCTACCAAACAATCTAACATGTTTTTCATGCCCCCTGATCGCAGCCTGCATAGAAATTAAGTCATAGCTGACCCAGGGAGACTTCAGAAGGTCTGCTGAAAATTACTAAAGGAAATGTTAAATATAGTGATTCCATATTTGACATAAGGAGGCGCTAACATATAGGATAGTTTAATTAACCTCTTAATGGGCAATGATTATGGCACCTATTAATATGCAACAATTCCATAAGGATTTAAATCATTAATAATTAATAGAGTTTTGAGACAACAATTAGGAGTAAAATAAATTAATATTAAGTTTAAACAGTCATAACCCTTGGAAAGGAGATGTCTATTCCAAAGGGTGCACCATTTCATGGAGATATTAGGATATATAAGGAAGGTCAAACCATTTGTAAAAATCATCAAAAGGGAAAAAAGAAGATTCGAATTGAATGAGAATTCTGATTACAAGAGCAACGATCTAAATATTGAAAAGTGATTGATATGTAACTTGGTTACATTTATTATTTATCTATTTATAAATCTATTAAAGAGATTTAATTTATTTATTAATTTAAATTATCAATTCATCAAGAAATATTAGTAATCATTTATTTGATTTCCAACAAGCAATCATATCTAGAATCAGTGTGAAACATGTGATAGGGAGCAGTATTGGTTCCCTCATTAAGTATGCCAACCCCAAGATGGATGTGTCATGACTTAGGGCCAAGGGGTCAAATGACTTGAAGTCTCATTTTGTGCCCTTGGGCTTGATTGAGGAGGACAGGCTCCTAGCATCCTATCATGCCTTCCCACCGAATTCATAATATGGTTTATTGTTAGAAATAAGCTATGAAATGGATCCAAATATATTTAGGATATGGTGTTTTCAATAGGGATTATATATGATCATAATACTTGATGTTAATTAATTATGATTTTCTCTAAGTTGTGTAACTTATTTATAGAATACTCTTTGCAAATAAATTGTATTGTTGGAATTCTTTTTTTTTGGGAAAAAATCAGGTATATCCCCAAAAGGGGACATTAAAATTGGTATCAAATCTTTAATCATGACAACCTACAAGACAAACCTACTTTGATTTCCATTCAATTAGGATTAACTATTCATCCCTCTTCTTAAGTAAATCAAAAATAAAATCAAGTAGGCCAACATTGAATTTCTATATGTGTGTGCCTTTCACATGTATGCTTCGTGTCTTACATGTATTTATGTGTATGCTTCATTTCTTACATGTATTTATGCTTTGTGTATTTATCTGTATGCTTCATGTCTTACATATATTTATGTATTTTCTTCATGCCTGATGTGTTTTTAGTAGGTTTACTACATGTGTGTTTATGCCTACTTTATGCTTAACAATTATGAAAATTTCAAATCTATCTAGACTATATAAGAGCTTTAGAACACTACTATAAAATCTGTCAAATGCTTCCAAGTTGAGAAATTTATTTTGGTGTATTTTTACCATAATAAAGAAAACAAAATTAGAAAGCGCATGAGGATAGAGTAGGGAAAGTCAACATTCTGAAAGGTGTGGGAAAAATATCTAAATATTTTTTATCCAAATAAAAGATAATTTATTCTTAGGATGAATAATATTGATTGGTGGTAGTTAGGGGAGATATTTTTGAATTTTACAACAACCATGATGTAGAGAGATATGGAACCTTGTGTAAATATCATCCCTCACAAACTGCCTATTGTAGATAATGGACATCAACCTTAGCGAAGGAATTTTGGTAATACATTTCCTAAAGAATGATATGAATCCAAGAGTAGATAGTTCGTAAAAGAGAAATTGGAGACATATCACATTCATCCAAATTCTCATTGGGGTCATAGAAGAAAGGTATCTACTGGAAGTTTCAATTTTAATTTGGGAAGCATTGCCATGGGATAAGTCTTCATGAAATATGACTCTTATTAACATTAGAAAGGCCTATAATGGTATTTAATGACCCTCAATGGCCTCTTCTCTACTAAGCTTTCACTTGTAATGCAAAGAAAATGATGTAGAAACATAAAAGTTTGCAACACTAAAGAAGATTACCCATTAATTTATTGACCCTAATTAGTCAATATCAAAACAATTTAAGGAAATAATAATTTAGTAAATAAGGAATTTTGTTATCTTTTATGTAATAGATACAACTTTTCTGATCTGTATGTACATCAATGCATGGCAAGTCATCTTTAAAGTGATTTTTTATTTTCATCTTTCATCCTTTTGATTGCAACCCTTGGCTTTGATGCACATACTTGACAGAAGCCCCCTTCACTTCTTGTTACTATCCCAATCATACATCTTGCAATGTATGTGACTAAAAAACATCCATTAACAATTCACTATAAATAATAGATATTTTCCTCATTATGTAATTGGAACTATATTGTAACAGTTGGGTTTCCATGTAGGCCTCTAGATGGTTTCATAGATTGCCATTTGAGTTTCCAATTTCAAAATATAAGTGCACAAAGATATCATCTTAACCTAGGATTTTCAATCTCTTTAAAGTCCATGAAGTAATTACTACATTGTCACAAAAACCATAATTCCCCAATTATTCCTTAGATAGTGGCAATTGATGTTAGAACACAACAATCTATTGAGAGGAGGGGTGAATCAGTAGATCAAATAAAACTTACCTATTAATAATTTATGAAAATAAATTAATCAATCATAGATATAAGCATGCACACACACAAAAGAAGATAACACAAGATATACGTGGAAAACCCAAGATGAGAAAAACCACAGTGAGAATAGTTGCTAGGATCTGTTGTCCTAATCTAGCCTCACAATGAATATATTCTAAGTACAATGTTTAAGGGAACCAACCCTAAGGAGACACCAATCCCTTGGTTTTAGGAGCACCTACTCCAAGGAACCACCAACTCCCTACTCTGAGCACCAACCCAGATATCTGATGGCACCCACCAATCATATTTACAATGAAAGGTATTACAATTTGTTCTAATGAACACAGTTCAATGTTTCAACTTAATTTGCAATTGCATAAACCTCTGTTGTTGTCTCTTCAACTCAATTCTCTACTCTACACCTCTTTGTTCTAAACCTTCCCTTTTTCTTAGTGCATTCTTTGTCTGCCTCAAAGACTCATGCACACACTTTTTAGCTCTCTCCTTTTTCTTTTAGTGCATTCTCTCTCCGCCTCAAAGACTCATGCACACACTCTATAGCTCTCTCCTTTTTCTTTTAGTGCATTCTTTTTTTGCCTCAAAGAAGCTCAGGATATTTTCTGCAACATGCACTACTCACTATATTCACTATGTCTCAAGTTTTGATGTTCTCTTTTGTATACCTTCACCGACTTGCAATAATTGTCTTTAGCTACACACCCAAAGTTCTGATTTTTTGCATTTGCTAAACATAGAAACCAAAAAACCCTAAACCTAATTTGCGTTTAATTCATTCCCCTATTTTCTCAATCTAATTTTGGCCATGATTGCCTTTGCAGTCTATGTCGTCTCTCTACAAATCAAATCTTCAATTATATTGGTTACTAGAGCAAGTAAACCAATTAAATTCACACTTTGTGTTGGCTACTATACCAAACCTGCGTTTACCCTATCTTAGCCATTTGAGATCTTCAATTTCAAATTTGAGTCGTTGATCTGCAATCTTCGTGCCATAATTTGATGAATATTGTTTAACCTTAGCACATTTAAAACATGACCATTCGATTAATTTCTTTTAAATTATTTTTTTCGTTCTCCATCTCATATGCATTTCTTAGCACAAGGTCACACCAAGACATGTGTCACTCGCCTGAAATCCTTTTCCACTATAACCAAGTTTTTTCAAGAGCTCAAAACATTTTCCATAAAAAATTTCCATCTCTTTCGAGTTCAGTGGTTGTTGGTAGTCTACTTCATCAAAGTTTTTTGTATAACTTGTATCTTATTCTTCTAAAGTGGATGAAGTAGATGCTTGTGAGGGTTCTTCTGAGTTTTGTGTTGACATTGCCATTGATTCTATTTCCTTTTTAGCTTGCTTTTTTGTCATTTTGTATTATCCCATAAATTTTGGTGTGAAATTAAGGAACCCCAATCATCTTCCAATAACTTTGTGACTTCCTCAATATTGTTATATTTTTCTTGTTCTTTCATGGTTTCAACTTCTAAAGTTGGTATCAATGCTTTCACAGGACTTTGTTTATCTTTTTCAATGTGCAAACCAATTTTAGGTTCAAGGTCAGCCTTGAGTGTGTAAACATTATTTTTGTAAACATACTTCATTGAACGATGAAGAGTCAAAGGCATCGCATTCATTTCATGAATCCATAACGGGAAGTTCTGTAACAGATTTTTCCAGATTTTTGTCTCTAAATGCAAGTTAAATGAAGGTTAAATGATGGATTATGTGACATTTTTTAAGCTGCAATATGAATCTAAATTTGAACTTAAATGCTTGAATAATAACCCTAATGCAAAACTAACTCAAATTTAATGCAATTTTTTTTATTTTTGTATGATTTGAAATGATTTCAACATGCAAATTTAACCCTAAATGCAATGTTCACTAATGCAAGATTAAAGGACCCTAAATGTAATGCAAAACTAATGCAAAACTAATGCAATCTATTGCATATCTTAGATCTAGGGTTAAAAGGACTCCAATTTTTAGAATGTTGTTGTACAAGGTCGAGTTCACCAAAATGAAATGATGGAATATAGGGGTGTCCCTAGGGTTTCCCAAAATGGAAAAGTGGATCCAAAGAGAGAAAAGGGGTCCTATCTTTCCTCAATTCATTAGGAAATTAGATCCACACAATGAAATAACTAACAACCTTGAGGTGAGTCAAATCAAAGTGGGAATCTGCAAATTTCCCTTTTTTGCAAGGACAAGGGTCTAGGCCAAACAACACTTTGAGGAGAAAGAACAGAAATAGAAAATAAACTCCAAAATGGCTTCTTCAAGTGGATCTAGTAGATTTAACATAAAACTAAAGGAACCAACAAAGTTTCTTGAAAAGTTGAGAGTAACAAATGTTGTGCACCTTTCAAAAGTTGTTATTTTTGTAGGCTAAACAGTGACTCATTCACCCTAGGGCGAATGGATCCTGATAAGATTTTCTAGAAAACTCTTAATCTGAGAATGAAGCTTGAAACCTACAATTCCTTCCTATAACTTGATAGCTCCACTCTTGGATCCGGATCTAGGAAAAATCTACAAAACAAATTTGTTGTTTGTTGGTGGATAGGATTTTGCCTCGGTCAAACTCTAGTTTGGTAATTAAACCTTGATGAAAAGAATAGATCTAAAACATGAAATGTGTGTGCAATCCTAACCTTAAGTGTGTCTAAGATTAATACTAATAATTAAAAGAAACCCTATTCAAGTGTGTTAGAATAGGATCCTAAATGAACATGTACAATGATGAAGACCTACTTTAGGAGATCTCAAATCACCTTAATAAGTCACAAATCTGATTATACCTTCCTTAGGCTAAAAGTAGAGAGATAATAGAATATTGAATCAATTAGGAAAAAATTCATTAGGCTTGGTTGAATGTCTTATGCATCTCCCAAAGCCCATAATCCATCATGATCCTCTATAGGCAACTTTCATCAATCCTTTGGTAATGCTTGATCTTGACAACAAAAGGAGCTTGGAGACTTGCAAAAACAACCCAAATGTTGCTCCAAGACTTCACCTTTGAATGCTTCTCCTTGCTCTTGAATGCTTGATCTCGTATGAACTTCTCTTCTTTACTTCTTGTCTTGCTCTCTCTCTCTAGTGCAAAATGAATGTGAGACTTAGTTTTATAGGCTTCCTATCTAATTTTTCAATTATCAAATCCCAAAAGCTGACATTTGAAATTTGAATTTGACAGATTGAAATGCCGCCAAAAACATATCAAAATTTGATTTTAGGGTACTTCATGAGAATCCATTTTCCCATGGGCAAATGGGTCTTGGCCTAAATCATCAAGACTCCTTAAATGTTGAGGCATTAATTTGATTCATCATTTATTTAATGCGGGTTGTGGTTTCAGGAATTAAATAAAATTAAGTTAAATATGCCTAGGGATGCATGATAAAGGGGTATTAGGGGCCTATTAATGAGATTTTAAAATGCATTAATAAAAAGGTCACCAAAATAGGTCCAAATAAGTGTGAATTGTACTCTCCTAGAAAGGGGTACAATTTTCTATACTACATGTACCAATTGAACCATTATACCGATATGTACCAATTAAAATAAAACTCGTCATGAGTGCACATGCATAGCAGCTTCCCCTTAGCATATCTCTCATCAAAGCATTTTCTTTACTTTATCCCCCTTGCTTAATTGCATGAGCATTTTCTTTCTTTCTCCCCCTTTGACATCAATAGCAAAAGGTCTCCTCATGTTTTTACTAAAACCAGTTATACTTCCCCCTTTAAACTATACCAACTAATATCCTTTGACAATTAACACACACACACACAAAGAATATGTTCTTGAACCAGCAACCATCAAGTCGTTAGAAATTTGTAAAACCAATTTTACTTGACTTGATCTCTCTCTTCATTTCTATGGATGAATGAAAATATCTATGAAGCTCCCCCTAGACCCATGCCCTATCACTAGAATTTAGTGATATGTTGTGGGAGAAATTACTCCCAATTTTTGTCTTAGATGTTCAAATTGTTCCTTGCAAAGAGGCTTGGTGAATATGTCATCAATTTGTTCTTTGGTAGGCACATATTCCATGCTAACTTCCTGATTTGCTACCTTTGCTCTGATGAAGTGATACTTGATTGATATGTGCTTTGTCCTAGAATGCATCATTGGATTCTTTGAGATGTTTATTGCACTTGAATTATCACAAAGAATAGAGATAGGTTCTTTGTACTCAACCTTGATGTCTTTGAGTGTTTTCTTCATCCACAATACCTGAGTACATGTTGAGGCAACATATTTTGCTTATGTTGTAGGAAGAGTGAACGATTCCTGATTTTTACTCATCCAAGAAACAAGTTTGTTTCCCAAAAAGAATGCTCCACCACTTTTTCTCCTATCATCTGCATTTCCAGCCCAATCAGCATCTGCATATACACTTAAATTGAAGTCTTTTCTCTTGGGATACCGCAGTCCATAGTCAACAGTGCTTTTGATATATCTAAATATTATTTTTACTACATTGACATGAGACTCTTTGGGAGTAGCTTGAAATATTGCAACCATACACACTGCTTGCATAATGTCTAGTCTTGAAGCAATTAAGTACAACAAGCTATTAATCATTGACCTATACATTGTCTGATTTGCATTCGGGGACTTGCTCAATTTACATCCAGTTATCATGGGGGTACTAATTGGTTTGCTATACTCCATTCCAAACTTCTAAATCGTTTTCTTAGCATGCTTAGTTTGAGATAAATATCCCATAATCAATTTGTGCAATCTGTAGACCAAGGAAAAATGACAATTCTCCTAGCATTGACATTTCATATTCATTTTGTATTTGTGCAACAAATACTTTACACATCTTATCATTGTTGCCACCAAATATGATGTCATCCACATAAACTACAAGAATAATCATGTGCTCACCTTCAAATTTGAGGTATAAATTGTTGTATGCACATCCCTTTCTGAATCCTTGTTGTAGGTATTGGTCTAATCTTGAATACAATTCCCTAGGTGCTTGTTTTAGACCATGCAATTCTTTCCTCAATTTGCAAACATAATCATCTTCTTCTAATAGTTGAAAACCTTTTGGTTGTTCTATGTAGAATTCTTCTTCAAGGTTTCTATTGAGAAAAGCATATTTTACATCCATTTGATAGACTTTAAATCCTTCGTAAACTAAAAAATGCGAGAAACATTTTTATGGCTTCTAATCTTGCAACAAAACCAAATGTTTCTTCAAAGTCTATCCCTTCAACTTGTGCATATCCTTTGCACACCAACCTTGCCTTGTTCCTTACTATAGCTCCATCTTCATCTAGCTTGTTTCTAAACACCCATTTAGTACCTATCACACTTTTTCTTAGGGGTCTAAGAACTAATTCCCATGTTTTGTTCTTTTCAATCTGATTCAATTCCTCTTCCATGGCCTTTATCCAGATCTCATCCTTGTTGGCCTCAACATAGCTTTTAGGTTCAATTTGAGACAAGAGAGAAAAATGTAATTGTTCCTTATTCTTTGCAAGTCTTCTCCTTGTTTGAACACCTTCATTTTTATCGCCAATAATCTAATCCGCAGGGTGATCCTTTTGCACATATTTTGCAAGTGCTCTTTCAACTTCTTCAAATTCTTCTTCATTAGCAGCATCTTCCTCACAATTCGATTCTTCTTCAAAGTTATTCTTATCAGATTTTGCATGTTTTATATCCTCATCAATCTTGACATTGATGCTTTCCACAATCTTGTGTGGACTCTTGTTATAGCACTTGTAAGCTTTTCTTTGGGTGGAATATCCAAGAAATATTCATTCATCACATCTAGAATCAAAGCTACCCAAGTTATCTTCTCTTTTGATATAGCACTTGCTACCAAACACTTTGAAGTACTTAACAACAGATGCAGGCTTACCATACCACAATTCATACCGAGTCTTATCACTATTTACTCTTATTTGAACTACGTTTTGAATATAAACTACAGTATGAACTACTTCTCTCCAAAGATTATCTACTAACTTGTCCTCATTCAGCATTGTTTTGGCCATATCCTTAACTACCATCTTCTTTCTCTCAACTACTCCATTCTATTGTGGAGTTCTTGGTGCAGAGTATTGCCTCTTAATTCCATGTTTCACACAATACTCAATGAATTCACATGATGTAAATTCTCCTCCTCTATTTGATCTTAAGCATTTGATTCTTCTACCAATCTCCTTCTCAACCATCTTTCTAAATATCTTGAATCTTTCAAATGCTTGAGACTTATCCTTTAGAAAGGTTACACATGTCATTTTGATGTAGTCATCAATTAGCAACATGAAGTATCTTTCACCTTTCAGTCCTCTTGTCCTTGTAGGACCACACAAATCAATATGAACCAATTGCAAAGGCTTCGTAGTCAAATATTATTTTGTTTGAAATTTAGCCTTTGTTTGCTTTCCCTGCTGACATTCTTTGCAAATGGTGTTTGCAAACTTAGTTATCTTAGGTATGTGTCTTACCGGACCTCTTGAACTTACTTTCACCAGATTATCAAAATTTGCATGCCCCATTCTCCTATGCCACAATTGACTTTCATCAAATTGTCCCATCAGACAATTCTGACATTTTACTTCACTAAGGTTATAAAGGTTGCTATTTGTTTTGATTCCTTGAGCGATTGTTTTTCCATTCTTTCTTATCTTGCATCCTTTTGAATTAAATGTGACTTTATAACCATTGTCACACATTTGACTTACACTCAACAAGTTATGCTTCAAGCCCTCAACATACATAACATCTTTGGTGGTCTTTTTACCATCTAAGCTCAATATGCCTTTTCCACAGATCTTTACTACAGTATTGTCACCTCAACTAACTGAACCTCCTTTACATTTGTTGAGTTGGATGAATTTTCTCGTCTCCAGCCATATGCTTGGAGCAGCCACAATCTATTACCTACAGATTTTTCTTTTTGGCATTAAGTGTCATTTGTGAAATCATTGATTGTGTGGGCATCTGCTCTTTTTCTTTCCACACCTTCTTAGGCTTCTTTTCTGCCTTCTCCTTCTTAGTGACTTCAAACTCTTTGTTCACTTTAGGAGGTGTGTTTTTCTTTTCCTCGTTATGAATGTTTGGTCTTATAAATTTTGTTCTACAATTCTTGGCTATGTGACCAAAATTATTACAATTGTAACATATTACATTCATATCTACTAAAGGAGAAAATGGATTTTTGCTAACAAAATTTGTACTCCTAGGAATGACTCCACATTCTCTAGCACTATGACCAAATTGATTACATGTATAACAATACCCATAGAAGTATGAAGAGTACCTAGCCATAGCATTTCCTTGAGCTAGATGAGGGGGTCTTCTTTGCTTTGGCTTCCTCAAATCTCTCACCCTTGTGAATCCATCAGCATCACTTCTTATGTTTTGCCTTCTCTTCAGATGATTAGGAATTGATTGGTTGTTCTTCTTGTCTACTGCAGCCTTCTTTTCTTTACCTCAGTTGGTTTCTTCTCATCTCCAAAGGTATTCTCCTTGCAAACTTTCTCGCCATCTACACTAGACTTTTCTCCTGCTCTAAATCTCATACAATTTTGCAGAAGTATTGGCAAAAGTAATCTTTCCTTTCTCTAAACCCAAGCCATATTTCTCTTTGTTAGAATAATTTTGTGTGCTTAATAATCCATCAAGAATCTTTGAGCCTCCCTTCAGCATTAGTCCTTTCTCTATATGTTCTCTAGCCTTTTCCAAATCTTTTCTTCAAGAAATTATTTTTTCTTCTAGCTTCATGCATTTGTCAACTTCAAACTGCATTTTGGATTTGACTACTTCAATTCTCTTGGCTTCCTCTACTTGTAGCTTCATGCTCACCACCAACTAGTTAGACTCTTCAAGATTTTTGTTTAGCTTGTTTGTCTCCTTTTGGGCAAGCTTCTTCTGATGTTTATTCTCCTTTTTTAGTTTTTCAATCTCTTCTCTTAGGTCATCAATCTCATCTAGGGCACAGATGAGTTATTCTAGATCAACTTCTTCTTCCTCTTCACCTTCACCAATATTTTTGACCTTTCCATCTTTTTGTTTTTCAGTTTCTTTTGCCATGAAAAGGAATTCATTTTCTTCCATCACAAAAGCACAATCTTGTACATCCTTTGAACTATCACTGACATCAAATACATAACTATCCTCTTGAATGTACAAACTCTTCTTCTTTTGAAAATTCCTTATCTTAGGGAAGTAGGGTTTCTTCATTTTACCATCTACTTCTTTTTTAGGGTTATCCTTCTTATTGTAAGGGCATTTAGCAACAAAATGACCTACGTTACCATAGTCAAAGCACTTGAAGGGTAACTTACCTCTATATTTTCCAAAGCCTCTCCTTAATCTTTTGATGAAGTTTTATTTTTCCTCATTAGTCTTTTCATGTTCAAATGTGGAGACTTCTTCCTTGTCTTTCTTGGATGCTTCAAGCTCTCCTTGTTTGTAGCCTTGAATACAACGTCTCTTTTGGATGACTTTGTATTTCTCATTCTCATTTCATATGCAGTGAATATGTCATGCAGTTCATCAATGGTGAGTTTGTCTATTTCTCTTCCTTCCTCAATTGCAGATATCTTGGAGTCGTACTTGGTCATCATGGATCTTAAACCTTTTGAACAATGGTTGTATCCTTTACTTATTCTTTGAACCCTCCAATTGAGTTCACTATTTCATCAACTTTGAGAATATAAACTGCAATCTTTTCTTCTTCACTCATCTTCAGACCTTCAAACTTGGCTCTAAGAATTTGTAGTTTTGCCAAATTTACTTTGTCATCTCCTTCGTAGATGCTCTTCAACTTACTCCAGACATCATGTGCAATTTGACAATGCATCACTTTGACAAATATTGAGCTTGTCAATCCATGGAGAATAACATGATTTTCCTTTGCATTGTTCTCATAGTATTTCTTTCCTACAGCATCAGTAGGAGCAGTAGTCGGAGGTGTATATCCATTCTTAATAGACATCCAAACATCAAACCCTAATGATCCCAAATATGTCTCCATCATGATGCTCCAGAAAGCATAATCTGATTCATCAAACCGAGGTGCCTTGTTTGTAGAAGAACCTTCTTGACTGGCCATTGTGTTCACTTGTCCAAGATATACCCGAGCTGATTAAGCTTCTCTTGGGGAACTAGTGCTTTGATACCAATTGTTGGAACACAACAATCTACTAAGAGGGGGGGGTGAATAAGTGAATCAAATAAAACTTACCCCTTAATACTTTATGTATATAAATTAATCAAGAAGAGATATAAGCACACACACAAATGCAAATAACACAAGATATACGTGAAAAACCCAAGATGGGAAAAACCATGGTGAGAATAGTTGTTGGGATCTACTATCATAATCTAACCTCACAATGAATATTTTCTGAGTACAATGTTTAAGGGCACCAACCCTATGGAGACACCAATCCCCTAGTTTTAGGATCACCTACTCCAAGGAAGCACCAACTCCCTACTCTGAGCACCTACCCAGATATTTGATGGCACCCACCAATCAGATTTACAATGAAAGGTATTACAGTTTGTTCTACTGAACATAGTTCAATGTTGCAACTCAATTTGCAACTACACAAACCTTTGTTGTTGCCTCTTCAACTCAATTCTCTGCTCTGCACCTTTCTGTTCTACACCTCCCCTTTTTCTATTAGTGCATTCTCAGTCTGCCTCAAAGACTCATGCACACTCTGCAACTCTCTCCTTTTTCTTTTAGTGCATTTTGTGTCTACCTCAAAGACTCATGCACACACTTTGCAGTTCTCCTTTTTCTTTTAGTGCATTCTCTTTCTACCTCAAAGAAGCTCAGGATACTATCTACAACATGCACTACTCACTATATTCACTATGTCTCAACCTTAGTCGAATTTTGATGTGCTCTTTTGTATACCTTCGTCAACCTACAGTAATTGCCTCGAGCTACACACCCCAAGTTTTGATTCATTGCATTTGCTAAACATAGCAACCAACAAACCCTAAACCTAATTTGTATTTAATGTATTCCCTTGTTTTCTTGATCTGATTCTGGACACGATCGCCTTTGTAGCCTATGTCGCCACTCTGCAAATCAGATCTTCAATTATATTGGTTGTTGGAGCAGGTAAACCAATTAAATTCATGCTCTATGTCAGCTACCAGACCAAACCCGTGTTTACACTATCATAGCCATTTGAGATCTTCAACTCCAATTTTGGGTCATTGACTTGCAATCTTCGCGCCACAATCTGATGCATATTGTTTAACCTGAGCGTCGTTAAAACATGACCATTTGATTAATGTCTTTTAAATTATTTCCATCGATCTCCATCTCATACACATTTCTTAGCACAGGGTCCCATCGGGACACATGTCACTCACCTGCAATCCTACAAGGCAGGGTCAAGGGCCCACCATTTCCCAGTGGGCTGGTGAGATACCGCTATCTATCACCTACATCATCACAGAACAATTCACAACATTGATGTGAATTGACTTATCGACTCATCACCACATGTCTTTGTGATGTCATCTTCCACTACCATCTCCTATCACTTTTTGTTGGTCCCACTATCCACATGTCATCAGCTCGCAATCTTGCAGGGCCAGACGAGGACCCACCACACACATCGTGGGCTAGCGAGGACCGCTCGATCTTACAAGCTTGATCATTGATGTTTTTGAAATGTTAAGCAGCATTTTCAGGGTGTCGTACCCTTCACAAAGGGCCCAAGGGGCCAAAGAAAAATAGAGTTTGAACTATAGGTACAACCAGAAACAACTGACTAACAGTTGTGGAAAACCAAAGAAATTAAGCAACCCCAGACACAGAGGGTTCAGAGCTGGCTCCACGAGCCCGAGTCGGAGAAGCAGACACAGATTTCTTCTTCTAAAGAACAACTGACCAGGGAGGCTCAGAAACAGGAAACAAAGAGAACGGTGAGAGGAGTGACTCCATCTCAGCCACCACAGGACCACCAAGCAGCGGGTGAATCGGTAGCAAGGCAACCGAGATCGAATCAACAAGCGGAACAGTAGAGGATCCCAACAAAGGGCAGATAGGGTCTGACAGAGCAGCGATAGCAGGTGCAGGGTCAGGCACAACAGTGTCAGCAAAACGGTCCAAAGGTGGTTCCAAAGAAGAGAGGTCCGGGAGAGGAGCAGCAACATGAGGGTCAACCTCTGAAGAAGAACCCACCGTGAGGTGATCTAGAAGAGCATCTTTCCACCAAGTCGCAGCACCCTTGCGCTGGGCATGAGGGCAAGCAAAGGCCAAGTGACCCACCAAAAAGCATCTCCTACACCGAAAAGGGAGACCCTCGTAGTCTAAGAGCTGCTTCCAAGGTCTGTCCTCCACCAGCAAAACAACATCCCCATGGAGAGGTTTAGAGATGTCCAGATCAACTAACATCCGAGCGACCGTGGTGTGCCCAAACTCCCTAGTTGTAGAATCCACCATTAAGAATCAACCAATGGTATTGCCAATGGCCTCAAAACATGATTCCTCTCAGAACTGGAGTGGAAGGTTTGGCAATCGGACCCAAACAAGTCTGGTGTTCAACGGCTCCGTAAGGGGATTGAAAGAACAAGACTAGGGCCTGATGGACAGAGAATGAATACCCCACATCCATCCTCTGTCCAAAACACAGTTTCGCTCACGAGGGGAGCCAAAGGTAGCAATAAAGAAGCCCCTAGCACTAGGGTAGAACTCGATTTCCCCAGCAACCAAAGGCTTCTAGGAAGCCTCAACCCAGTCATGGAAGTCCAGGAGGGATGGCCACAGACCATTGAATCTGCAGACCACACCTGTTTTCATATAATACTCCTCATTTTCTACTATCTCAGGACCACAAACCACCACTGGGGAGTCCCGGGTACAAGGAATAGACCTCTGAGGAGGCCGAGCACAAACTCTAGCAGCTTCAGAAAAGGATTTTGCCTTCCCCATAGAACACCTAGTAGCAAGAGGAAGAGCACACCCACCAGCAAGACCATTCGCAGGCATCGAGGCAGGGGAAAGATGGGGGCCCCTAGTGGGAAGACCAAGGACACCACGCCCCTCCGCACAAAGCACCGAGGAAACCGGAACACCACGCCTCAACACACAGGAAGCTGGAACCGATGCAACACAAGCCAACGGAACTACGGGCAGAATGCCATCCCCACACGGACCAGCAGGGACAGAGCCCACATCGCCAAGAGTTGAAGAGGAACCCCCAGTCGAGCGCACATGGACCCCGGCCGAGACCACCTCCCCAGCCACAGACGCAACCAATCCATTGGGCTGTTGTGGAGCAGAGCCGTTCGCAAATTTTCTCCCGCCTACGCACATTTCAAGCTAGGGAAAATATTTAACACATGACTTAGAAAAAATTAAGTCATTAAATATTTCCCAAGTCAGTAATCGCTAGGTAAAGAGGCCAGTCGCACCAATGACTCCAATGGCTTAAGTGATAACTTAAGCAACCTGCAATAGTCAATCACCGGTCAACACAAAAATAGAATTTCTAATCAGCACCAAGACTGTAACACCTTAGGGTTTATCTGCCAAACCCTAATTATGTTCAAGAGAAAACATAAAATACTTTTGAGCTCAACCTTTCTCCTCTGAATCTTCAAATCACACCTCGGAGAAGCTCTCGAAGAACCTACATCAAATAAGCAGTTTGTTTTCTCCTCTAACTTCTGAAAGTGACTTATGCGGAATTGTGACAACATTTCATGACAACTTTGCAACAATTTGCAAAACATGCTCTTCTCTCCACCATACTTCATCAATACCTTCAAAATCTGATCCTTTAAGCTCAATGATATCCGGACCTCTCCCAATCTGCCCTTTGAAATCAATGACACCTTTTCACATCATGCCAACAATCTACCATACACAATATCATCCAAATATCCCCTTTTGACATCAATGACAACATTATGCCAATAGTTGAAAGCATAGAAAGCATGATCTGCAACTACATAGTCAGCACGTCTAAGTCCACAAGAATATTCCAAAACAATCTACAATGATTAATTTAGAATGTGGGTCTTACCCATAACACCTAGTTTGAAAAGTCATAGAGTAAATTACTATTAGCATGCAAGGTTTTGGAGTTAGAAATAATAATAGACATATAAGTCTAAATTCAATCAAATTTTAATAATGCCAAAACAATACTTTTAAGAGAATGTAATAAAGACAACTCAATTCTTTAGGAACATACAACTTTTGTAAATCAAATAACAAATTTTGACTCTTAGAGAGATAAAGAACCATTGGCCCTATAATTTGAGATTTATTATAGGATATATTCATCCAGCTTCATTGAGGCATGAACAAGATTTGTTCCATTCATTTTGAACAAGATCATGATGTGTAATCAATTCCATACCACATATGATCTATTCCACACTCATTGAAACAAACATTGATCTAGTGAAATTTGTCTTGACCAAATTCACTTCTATAATTAATATCTAGAGTAGACCATTTCATCCAAGGATCTTCTCCTAAGCCCTTTTCTTGATTAGAGTAGCTTTGCGTTCATGACTAAAAAGAATCAAGGACATTAATATTAGGCATATTTGTACCTTAGATAAATTTGATACAAATCAAGTTACACCCAAATTTGTTACATAAGTCTATTTTAAGTTACATTGTGGACCCATAACCCACGAATCCCATGATCAATTTCACCTCTCAAAGTTTGGGGAAGAAGATTGATATTGTTTAAATGAATCAGGTGAAATAAAACAATTTTGTCCTAAGATATGAAAATAATTTGTGTCAAACATGGGTATATGTCAAAATTTACAAGAGTGACAAACTCCAATTGATTTGGAAGTTGGACAAGAGTTGAATATTAGTGTAAACCTATAAATTTAAGTCCTTCTATGAAGTGTTTAATTGTTTGCTATGGATTCTAAGACTTTTATACATCCAATAATTTTGTTCCTGAGTATTAACTAGGGAACATATACTTAGAAGGTTAGAGACTATGACAAGGTGATATATGTTGAAAGATTTTTTGACTAGGTTAAGTGTTGCAAACACCTATAAGCTATTTTATATTTCATCATCATTAGAATCAAAACTTGTTTCAAACTTTGTTTGAATGACTATGTGAAATGAAATATACTATTTTTTAAAAATTGTGTGTGTTCCCACTTGATTGTGTAGGAAAAAAGGGTGCAACCTGTAGTAAAAGACACCTAGATCCTTTTACTCAAATGTAAAATTGGCTTTGCACAACGGAATGGGATCTTAATATTCACAACACTCCCATAATCCATCATGACAAGGAATGCAACATTTTTCCATCATTATGGATTTCAACAAGTGTAATGAAGAATTTGTATCATTGCCCAAGATCTTCGTGGTAATGAAATGAGAGAAAAATTGTCTTAAATAATAGGTCTTGCCAATTTCCAACTCTAGGTTTTATTGTTGAAATAGTAATACATAAGTTAGGAGAATATTGGACAATAAATTGCCCTCATACTTTAGAGGATGGTATTAACCTTATTGGTAGTCAAGTTGAGGCAAGTATACCAACAACTACTCTCCAAGGACATCATTGTACTATAGAGTTGGATATAACCAAGACAATTATCACTAGCTACGGAGTTTTCAATTCCTAATTATATCAAAGTATCGCAATAGAAGCTAAATACATAACAAGGAGGAGCAATATCTAAAGATAGTAAATCTACAAGGTTGAATTGGGATCTTGGTAAGTTGAGTGTCCTATATTGAAATTGCTTGTGGACAAGCAATCTTGGGTAGGGCAAACTGTCATGCCCCCTAATCGCAACCCAATGAGACTTCAAAAGGTGCGTTGAAAATTATTAAAGGTTGTGTTAAATATAGCAATTCCATATTTGACATAAGGAGGCGCTAACATATAAGATACTTTAATTAACCTCTTAATGAGCAGGAATTCCAGCACCTATTAATATGCAACGGTTCCATCACCTATTAATATGCAACGATTCCACAAGGAATTAAATCATTAATAATTAATAGAGTTTTGAGACAACGATTAGGAAAAATTAACATTAAGTTTAAACAAATAGTCATTACCTTTAGAAAGGAGATGTCTATTCCAAAGGGTGCATCATTTCATGGAGATATGAGGATATATAAGGAAGGTCAAGTCATTTGTAAAAATCATGAAAAGAGAAAGAAAAAAGCAAATTGGAATTGAATTAGAATTAGAATTTCAAGAGCAGCGATCTAAAATGTTGAAAAGTGATTGATATGCAACTTGGTTGCATTTATTATTTATTTATTTATAAATCTGTTAAAGAGCCTTAATTTATTTATTAATTTAAATTGTCAACTCATCAAGAAATGTTACTAATCATTTATTTGATTTCCAACAAGCAATCATATTTGGAATCAGTGTGAAATATGTGATAGGGAGATGCAGCAGTACTAGTTCCCTTATTAAGTACGCCAACCCCAAGATGGATGTGCCATGACTTGGGGCCAAAGGACTCAAAGGCTCATTCTATGCCCTTGGACTTGATTGAGGAGGACAAGTTCTCCACGTCCTATCATGCTTTCCCACCAAATTCCTAATATGGTTGGCAGTTGGAAATAAGCTATGAAATGGATTCAAATATATTTAGGATATGGTGTTTTCGATAGAGATTATCTATGATCATAATACTTTATGTTAATTAATTACGGATTTCTCTAAGTTCTATTGTTATAGAATACTCTTTGCAAATAAATTATATTGTTGGAATTCTTATTTTTGGGTGAAAATTAGGTGTATCCCCAAAAGGGGACATTACAATGTCATCCATTCTAGGAAGTGGCACCGATATTTTACCATGAACTTGATAGCTCTAGAGTCCATACACATTCTCCATTGGACTCCCTTTTTAGATGAAAGTAGCGCTAGTGTGTCACAAGGGCTAATGCTCTCCCTTATGAACCTTTTTTCTAACAATTCACAAATCTTCCTTCTCATTTCTTCATTTTCTTTCAAAGATAATCAATATGCAACTTGGTTAGGAAGCTTGGATCCTTGCACTAAGTCAATAGAGTGTGTAATACCTCGTGAAAGAGGTAAACTCGCTTGTAGCTCTGCTTCTTTCAACAACTTTTACATCTTTGGTGAAGGTTGGATCCTACTAGGCTCCCTTGCTTCTTTTGGGCATAACAAAAAACAAGTTGATCCCTTGTTCTCGTTGCAAAATTTCTTATAGCTTGTTGAAACAAGTGATATGGCTAACATTTCAAATGCGTCTTCTTTCCACAATTTTAAGAGTGTTCTCTTGCCTTCATATTGAACCTATATATCTATTTGAATTTGAAGCCTCATGGATTGTTCAGTAGAAGACTGTACCGACTAATCCTTTTGTTTTAAAGTTTGAAATTCTTTGAACATTTTTTGCTGGTAATCAAAGGGCAAGAACCCAGCTCTCAAATGTTTTAGCATCTTAGGCCAAAGCCTAATTTTGTCTTTTCCTTGTCTTCTTGAGATCTGCACATTCTCCCACCATAGGATGGCATGCAACTTCAACTTGGATGCAGCAAATTTCACTATTTTTGGATCATCCTCATCAATGTCCTCCATCTCAAAGTACTTCTCCAACTCTTGAACCCAATCTAGAAATAAACTGGGATGAGCTCACCTTTAAAATCAGAAATATCAACCCTGACCTTGGAACTTTGGCATTTTAAGGCTTCAATAAACCTCTTCATAGAGTCTAATGCATTAGCAACATTTCTACGAAGGCCTGCATTCCTCCTGCCCCTTCCTCCCCTATTCATAAGGACTCCCCCTCTGGGCCATTGCCAACTACTGTAGTATCAAAATTGATGCAGAGAGTACTTCTGAATGCTGATCAGTTCTTGTTTATGAACCCCATGACACACCCTGTTTTCTGAAAAAAGAAAGAACAGTCAAACATGCTAACCAAAACATAACAGTAAAACAGAACTCAGATTCACCATCTCTGAATCATATGTGAAGACTAGAGAAGAAACAGAGACAGCAACGGTTATTAATCTTTTTATTCACCAGAAGTCTTTGTAACTTTTACACAGCAAAATCCTTTTCGGACCAAAACTTTCTCTCCCAAAAAATCCACCAAAAACTCAAGAAGGAAAAACAAAAGCCAAAAATAGGAACTGTCAAATCTGACAGTTATAATCCAAAAAAAAACAAACAGCTAAAAAAAAAAAGAAAAAACCAACAGGTAGTGGGAACCCATCAACTAAACAGCGGTTAAAAAATCTTCCGTCTTTGAAAGAATCAGCGGTTACATTAATTTGTATTTAAAGATCAATTGGTATCATCTCATTCGCAATTCATCATTTTTTTCATATGTTTCAAATATATGGAACTGTTGGGAGATTAGTACTTTTTATATATCCTTATCCCACATTAATGGCTGTTTATCATCATATTCGGGTCGCTCATTGAGTACATTCTTATCATGTCTTCATGCAATTAAAAATTTAAATGCAAACACATACGCAACAAGGTACTCTTGGCATAGAGAAGTATTCTCTCCACCTCAAAAACATACCATGTAGTATGTATATAGGATGTAAAAGCTCATAATCATGACACTAAGTTTTTTAAGTGTGGCAGCATGCAAAAGTGATTTCAGTAACCCTAGGTGTATTTGGCTTGGTAAGGTCCAGTTTACTCCAGAAATCACTAACGTGGTACAAAATGAGGGTGCAAAATTTGAATAAGTTAAATTACAATAATATATAAGGCAAATGGGAACCAATTAATTTCTACAAGAGGGATATCCATAATATCATATTCATACTCATGTCTTAAAACCAAAATTTAATAATTGTAGAGTCTTCGAAAATGGTTTTAAGGACTTAGTGATGATGATTGATGAGCAGATACACACAAAATGCACTACAGACAGACTTCTATTGAGCGCTTTTGAAAGTATACATATATAACTCAAACAAAACATATCTGGTGAGTACAATGCTATTGTTCCACACACAATACACAAACAAAAAGATGGATCATATGCATTTTTTGCAAAATTGAATAGCAAAAATCATTACAATGTTACAAGCCGAAAGTCGTCGTTTTAAAGCCCGTCTATTCTAATAGTTAACCCCACCCTTGAGACTATGGAATGCAGGATGTGAAATTTTGGATGCTTGGTCCTCATGTTTTCCTGAGAGTTTCAGTTAGGGCAGCATTCCTACGAAGAGGCCTACAGAGAGAGGTTCAGTCTCCCCCTTAAATAGAGGTTTCAACAGAGTTTTCTGGGTGGAAAGCATGACATTTCATGCTTGAGTGATGGGTCTTTTGCTTTATAATTTTAACAAATATTCTTTTTTAACTTTTTAACTTTTTCTCTCTAAGTTTGAGATTTGTTCTATTTGAAAGTTGTGGCTTCGATAGTTCAGAGTCTCCTTTTGTAGCATTCCTACAGAGTTGGTTTGCATTCTTTTTGTTCTTAAATGTGGTTAACTACTACTATTAGTGGCATGCGTTTTTCAAAAAAGGTTAGGTCAACAGCTTTCTGCTAAATCTTTTTGCCTATGTTGTAGATATTTTCAGTGATTGTTGTTAGAGTTGCCACCAAATTATTATCGTCAACACTTCCCTCCATGTCTTAATGATCAGAGGTAACTCCCACAGCTTGGCTTTGAGTGCTTTTGTGTGGAAAGGAAATTCTTTCAATAAATTACAATTGAGTTTAAGAACCATCCTCTAAACAAGAGAAATCAAAAACTGAAAGTTCTGATAGCACTTAACTTTGCTGTGGCACCATTTGTTTCAGTATTTACCTTAATAATGCCAAATGGGTCCTTGTATTATTCATGTACCAGCTAAATAAAGCATAAATACAATTCATCAGAGTATGTTTCAACCGTTCTTTTTGCCCCTATTACCATGGTGGGTTATGAATCTATGATCGGATCAAGAATTCAAAATAATCATGAATAATAATGAGAATTCAGAGTCATGCACCTGTTACAACCAACATTATGGAATTTCTCAAAATCCTGTGGAAAGTCACACAACATGTCAGACTTGTACCCAAAATAACATTTTTGGTTGACAAAAAGGAAGTACAAGACCTATTTGAATATTTCACCTTTAATTAGTTTGCCCGTATATCCCAGCTGAAAACATCTGAAATGAGTACATGCAACCAATAACTTCACTTTATGGTTTTCCAATTCTTCCAAGAAAAGTTAATTGAAATAATGGGAAGTAAGAAACTATTACATCCAAGTCATTTCTGTGAAACTCATCCTTTTACACCAATATTTTTCATAGGCATATATTGGCTTCCATTCAGTATTTCTCAAGAAAATGGAGGACTGCTACAAATATAAACCAAACAAGCACAATTGGCATATGGATAAGATCCTAAACAACTGCCAGTAGCTCCTTCAAAGTTACTGGTTCAGGTTCGGGGACGGGTTCGGGTATGAGAACCCGGTACGTGGGTACGTGAAAAAAACTTTTAGGGGTTTGGGTACGTATGGGTACATGTGCGTGTATATATATATATACAAAAAAATAAGAGAAATATACAGAATTGTAAAAATAAATCATTTCATAGTATGATACTTGATCGTTGATCAATGCCAAATGCCAAAGATAAATATTAAATGCCAATTGATAGTTGAAAAATATTCAAATACGCCATATCAATGATATCAATTATGGAAAATCATCACAATTACTGAATTACAAAATGTACTTCATGAAAGTTGAAACATGATTCAATTTCAATGTTCATCAATCATCAAAAGGATTATCAAAAAAATCATCATGACTTGGGATTTTCAGCGGCTTCAACTTCAAGATCATCGTCATTTGAACCAAAAAGCGGTTCCACTTCCAGCACCATGTATGTCATGATCATCATTATCATCCACATCATCCATAGTGACTCTAGCAAGATCCTGAATGGTTGCATCCAAGTCAACAGACTCAAGTGCTACATCCCAAAGCTTTGCTGCCCCCTACTTGTATTGAGGTTCCTTACGTGACAGAAGACGCAAATTGGAATGAATATACACCAAGTCTTCAGCTCTTTTTGCAGCCAACCGGTTACGCTTCACTGAGTGGATAAAGGAGTATGTACTCCAATTCCGTTCAGCGGCAAAAGAGCTTGCAACCTAGAGAGAAAACCAACAAAATTAAAAATTAAAAATGCAAGAAAAATTCAAGAATGTTAAGTGTTAAATTCTACAATACAAGTGGCAAAAAAATAAACTTACTTGTGAGAGGATCTTAATTGCAAGAGGTTGGAGGTACATATAATCTTGACCATGGAGGTACCACCATGTAATAGCATCCATTTTGTATTGGTCTTTGACAACAGAAGGGGTAAGATTTTTTCCTGAGATAAATATTCCAAATTCTTTCATAACACCTATCTCTACTTCTGGATCAATGAAGAGTCTAATAAATGCCCTCTTATACCCTCTAGCAACTTCAAGATCTCTATATGGCGGTATTCTCCCTGGGATAGAAAGTACTTCTCTGGTAGAGTACCTTGGAGATAAGGCATATGCAAGGAGGTGCAATGGTGTTGTCATCTTGTTCCAACGATGAAGAACGATTGCTTACACCCTTTGTAAAGGGTGTCTTCAGGATCATTCTCTCTTTTGTATTTCAGTTTTTATTTTCTCCAACATCGTGTCCATGCTATCATAGACATCCCCCAAGCATGGTTCATCTATATTAGCAAACTGAAGCATAGACATGATAGGTTCGGTGAACTCCAATACATAATTCACACGATCCCACCAATTGTCATCCAAGATCAATGCCTTGACCTTTTGGGCCCTCTCTGAATTTGATTGCTTCCATATACCCCATTGGTTGCTAATAACCATTTGACTCAATGCCTCTTTCACCTTCACAAGTCATCTTAGAACAATTGTGTGAGATGCAAATCGAGTCTCAGCAACCTAAGAACATGTTAATAGTAAGTTAATAACACATTTAAAATATGTAAATTACTAAATAAGTAAAAAAATTATTTTATTCAATTATGTAAAACATGACATAAATGAAACTAAATAAATTAAATTTACCTTCAACAATTCCAATGTTGAAAAATTTCTGAAAATTGCTTGTGACATGTGGTGGTTTGTCACAAACATCTGGATCTCCTCAGCCTCCTGGTATATTTCTTTCACCCACTCTATTTGGTTTCCAATTGCTTGCATCACCAAATTGAGGGAGTGTACGGTGCAAGGTGTCCAAAAGATGTGCTCATATCTAGCCTGTACCAAAGCACCTGCAGCCCTGCAAACTTTTGCATTGTCCGTAATTACTTGGACAACATTTTCATTACCCACCATCTCTATAGAGTCAATGAGAATCCTAGAAATGAACTCTGCATCTTTCACTTCCCCTTCACAGTCAACCGCCCTCAAAAACATTGCCCCCTTGGGGGACACTACAATAACATTGATCAATGGACGGTTTTTGCAATCTTTCCATCCATCGAAAACAATATACACATGTTGCAATCCAAGAATCTCTAATTGGTTTTAGTTGGGCCTCTAAAGATTCCTTCTCTTTTTGCAATAAGGTGGTACGCACCTTTTCATACCCAAGACTTGTGAAACCAGGAGGTGCACTATTTATTGCTAACACCATGTCCCGCCAATATGTTGATCTCACCAAGTTGAATGGAAGACCATTGGCATAGAGGCAATGTGCAATTTTTTCTTCAGCAATATCTATTGCCTCCATTTTAAATGCCCTCTCCAATGGACCTCTCTTGCGGGTGCTGATTTGTTGTTCATCTTCATCTTCCTCTTGATCTTCCGTAGAGGGCATAGACAAGAAGGGATGTCTTGAGGCCCTAACTGTTTGAGAGGGTAATGTTAGTGTTACTGTTCTTTTCTTTCCAGAAGAATAACCACTTTGTTTTCCTCTTGCAACCAATTTGTCAGCATCTTCTTGTTCTTTTATAAATCCTGCTATTTGTACAACAGACAACCCTTTCTTATTTGGGCCCTCACACATATTAATCCCTTTACCACCAGGGCCCATAAAATGAAGTTTCACTCGGTAATAGGAGCTATTATATTGTGGATTGCAAAAATTACACTTCCAAACAAAACCCCCACCTCCAAGAATTTGTGAAATTCTTGTGGTATGTCTCCATAAAGGAGATCCTTTATCAATTTTGAACTTTTGACTTCCCTCCCCACCCACTGAACTTTGAATACTGGCCATTGTTGCAATCTATAAAAAAAATGAAAAAAAAAAACATACTTGAAAAACTTCTTCACAAACTTAAAAAAATCCATCAAAAACTAAGAAACTTGAAAAAATTCATCAAAAGATTAAATAATAGGGTTTAAATGCATACCTTAAACACTTAAATCTCCTTTGTAAAAGCTATTTGGCACCCCACAATTGATCTCCTTCGAATACAATCACCTCCCTTCAAAATGCCAAGATGGAGAGAAAATATGGTGAGAGCAAAATGAGAGGTAAAAATGAAATATTTTAGTGTTGAAAGGCCTCATAGTGGGTCGTTTTAGGGTTAGGAGACAAAATAATAATAAAAAAATTGTATTTTATTTAAATTTGGTCCCACTTTTTAAGTGTTGGGCCATGGGTTCTCCCAGGTACACCTGGGTACGCGGCTGGTACTCCCGGGTCCACGAACCATTTGGTTGAGTTCGCGCTGGATACGCACAGGATGCACGCCCAACCCTGTGCGTACCCAGCACGTACCCACAGGCGAACCCGTACCAGGTTCATACCCGGACCGGGTTCGAGGCCTGTGGGTACGAACCCTGCAACACAGGTTTGAACAAATAGATTTGATACATCGGTGGAAAACTTCAAACAAGTTGGCCAATGCCTTGGCAAATGAAACCTTCATGAAACCTTAAAACACAAACAAACTAATCCTCCTCAGGAATCTAAAGGAGGTACTCCTTGTATTCAACAATTTATGCAATGGCAGCAAACATAAAGCAGTGGCGGTTCTCTTTCTTGAATGTTGTTTCTAAAATGCTAGCAGTTCATCGCCCTCAGAGCAAAAAGGTGTCAAACAGTCATGATGCCTTCCAGTAAATCTGCCCAACAATCCCACACAGGTCCAATCACTCTCTGGAATGTTCTTGCTCTATTTCTCAAAACAATAAGGTACACCTCAATGTTTCTAACATAGATTCAAATGATTCCATCTATGCAATTTATAACAATCACAACTCATTTTACAGGCATTGTAAGGTACAGCATGCAAATATCAAGTATAACGGCTAGAGGTAACTCTCTACAGTCCAGGATGGACAAACGACTCCTCTCCAAGGGGTCAGATCCTTTGCCTTCTAAACTGTCACATTGTCAGAACAATTATCAGCAAGGAATGTCCCAAATGCGGACACCATTCTCAAAAAAGGCTATGGGTCAGTACCTATGTCAGCTTCTCTGGATTCATTGTGGCAGTGGCTGCTTCAAAATGTCATTCCAAGTTGATATTACTATAATAACCACCCCTGGTTATTACCATTTTTTTGAGCATTTCATTACAACTTAAATATCCTTTTGATCAACCAAGATCTTCTTTCCAACTGGAAGAGCTAGTATCATAACCTTCCTCAACCAACACAAGGGCAGTAGCTCTACACCACAAATGTATAATCTTGCACTGAATAAAATAAGCTCAAATAACATGATAAATCCCTCAACCAGACCTAATCCTTCAGAGTTCATTCGAGATGGCCCTGCCTATGTATCCCTTTCTGGGAATCAAAGGCACCGTAGTTAACATATCAAAATAAAAAGACTTCATCCACACAATCCACATAGGGACCAACTTATACATACATCGCGTACATACACATAGACATAGTCATTAACTCGGTTATAGAACATATGTACACAATGTCACTAACTATGAATACATGACCTAAACATGAGGTGACTACTTTAGGCATACATCACACAAACACAACATGATTAACTTAAACAATATCATGTGCACACGCAGTGACTAACTGGCAAAAAGGAAAGTGATAGCAACCTTACAGCAAGGATTGTTCCCTTTACCTGGTTCACTAATACGAAATGTTTAAGTATGTCCAAGCCAGAAAGAGGAGTGGTGGTGCATTCTATATTGTACTATGGGTCCCATCCTTTTCCACAATCAATGCTAGATGTGACAACGAGACAAGCATCCCATACTACTTGTTGACATCACCAGCAAGCTCACAAGTGTAACAACACACACATGAGCAGTCAGTAACAATATTTCCAAGCACCTTTAATCATTTACATCATCATACAGCCGGATAAGTTACATGATCAGGAAAACTCTACTTTTCTTGGAAGGTAAAATTCAGTCATCTATCCGCCAAGTAATCCTTATGATATAATTATAACAAAGCAGCATGGTATCATCACACCATTAACGCTCCCAGAGTGCAAGGGGATTGTCATATAAATTCGTAATAATATCAAACAATAACATGATTCCATGAAACTAATTAATTATCACAGTCCATTGGAGATCACAATCCATTGGAGGGAACTAAGCGCCTACCAATGCAAACATCAATTGTATTGCCTAAAGATGTTAGCCACTACAATATCTTTTCAGTGCCACTTCAAATGCACTATGTAAATATTCATATACTTGCACAGACATAAAGGAATTGAAATATCATTCTGACCTAAATGCAAATACTAGCTTAATAATATATTCAATCCTATCCTACAAAGTTATTCAACTCAGTATTGGACCCTTAATATCTAAAGAACGCTGACTAATCACTTCCAATAAAACCATAAATACCAGACCAAATGGAGATAAGAAAACTTTAATCCATTTTGCAACCTCCTTTCCAAAATTATTATTCCAGCCATTTTTCTTGTGGATCTAACTTGTTTACAGCCTACACAATAATGAGGACTGGATATAATCATATACATATTTAGTATTTACTTATGCATGCATCTACTGGGCATGAACTGTTGAATAAAATTACTCCCTTTGGACACCATAATCACTCATTATTCAACTCCAGTTAACAATGATTAAAGGAGGATGACATCTGTACGTATACAACCTACATTTGTTTGTATCTATTTAAGTATATACACACCCATATGAAGCCATGCTCGCATACCCAGACATACATGTATATAAATATATTAAAAGTTCTAGGTTTAAAAATGATGATTTCACTTGCTAGAATCACATCTATATATGGCCTGAATCTACAGCTTATATAGTAGGCAATACCAACTCTGGTGCATTGATAATAATCTAAGTTGCCGAATCGGGTACGGGCACGGGTATGGGTACGTGGGTACGGCAAAAAATTTTGGGGGGTTGGGTACGGAATCGGGTACGTCCGTACAAAAATACAATAAAATATTTAAATATACTTATATATGCAACTTAGAAACAAAATTAAGTTTAGAATGTTGTATACCAATACATATGATAAACCAAACCATGACAAATTTCAATTTTTGAAACATAATATACTAATTTAAATTCAGTTTTCAATATCAAAAGGATCAAACTCGAATGTCATGATAGATAATCATTGTTTAACATTAAAAAAATACAAACAGTAACCAATTCACTAATCTGCAATTGCATCCAATGGCTCATCATCAAGACTAAGATCATCATCAACATTAACATTAGATGATGGAACCACATTAGCACTTGCACTAAAAGTATGTTGACTACTTGACTCCTCAAAAATTGAAGAAGCTTGTGCAATTGCAGCCAAAGAAAGATCTAGATCAGCTCGCTCCGATTCTACATCCCACATCTTTGCTGCCCCTTCTTTGTACACATCCTCTTTGTGAGTAAGAAGGCGCAAGTTGGAATGAACATAAACTAGCTCCTCTGCTTTGTGTGATGCCAATCGATTGCGCTTGACTGAGTGGATGAAGGAGTATGTACTCCAATTCCGCTCAGCTGAAGAAGAACTAGCAACCTATTGAAGCGAAGGGAGCTCTCATTAGAGTTGTTAAATTAAGAAAAATTGTAAATCAAACTTCAAATTTGAAAATAACGCATTTTAGTTTTAAATTTTTAAATGATAAAACTTAAAAAGTTAAAACTTACTTGAGATAAGACTTATATTGCAAGAACTTGAAGGTGTGGCATCTTGCAGCCATGGAGATACCACCAAGAGTGAGCATCCTTCTTATATTTGTCACGGACAGCAGCAGGAGTATGATTATTAGAGTCACAAAAGCTAGCAAATTCACTTGAAACTACATCTTCTATCTCAGTATCAGGGAAGAGTTTAACAAGAGCTTTACTAAACCCATCGTTGACTTCTATATCACGATATGGGGGCAATCTGTTTGGTATAGCAAGGAGTTGGTGGCTGTAAAATTTGGGTGTCAATGAGAAGGCAAGAAGATGGAGTGGGGTGGTCATTTTGTTCCACCGGTCAACACAAATTGCATGCACCTCTTTGAAGAAGGTTTCTTCAGGATCTTGCTCTTTTGCACATATGATGCTTTTCATCTTCTCAAGCATTGAGTCAATGCCATCATAAAGCTCCCCCAAGCATGTTTTATCCATGTCAGTAAAGCGTATCATGCTCAATATGGGCTCGGTGAAAGCAAGAAGATATTCCGCCCGATCCCACCAAATGTCATCTAGAATCTTATGTTTTATATTTGCTGCCCTCTCACTGTTTGATTGCCTCCATATAGACCATGATTGGCTAATGACCATAGCAGAAAGTGCCTCTTGCACCTTCACAAGTCGTCTCAAGACGATTGTGTTGGATGCAAATCTAGTCTCAGCCACCTATTTGAAAATAAAAGGTAAATAAATAAAATCAATATATATAAAATATATATATATATATATATATATATATATATGTATTCTAAATAAATTATTGAAGTAAAACATAACATTAAAAAAATGCTATGTTTGAAGTTTTGAGTTACCTTCAGTAGCTCTAGTAGCGAGAATGATCTAAAGATAGCTTGCGACATGTGGTGATTTGTTATGAACATTTGGATCTCTTCAGCTTCAGCATAGATTTGTTTGATCCAATCTATTTTTGTACCCAATTTCTGCAGCATGAGATTGAGGGAATGCACGGCACAAGGTGTCCAAAATATATGTCGGAATCGTGACTCAACTATCATACCAGCAGCTCTACAATTCTTCGCATTGTCCGTTACAACTTGGACAACATTTTGAGGCCCCACTTCATTAATGCACTGTATAAGGATGTCAGCAATAAATTGTGCATCCTTTACTTGCCCCTCACAATCCACAGCCTTTAGAAACATTGCCCCTTTAGGGCACACTGCAATCAAATTAATCAATGGTCTATTTTTTGCATCCTTCCATCCATCAGTAATAAGAGACACACCTGTTTCTTTCCATGAGGCTTTGATGGGATATAATGCATCTTCTATATGTTTTACCTCCTTTGACAATATAGTGGTACGCACCTTCTCATAACCTAGGCTTATGTACCCCTTTGGAGCTTCATTTGCTTTTCTTATCATGTCTTGCCAATAAGGTGATCGAACAACATTGAAAGAGATACCATTTGCATAGAGGCATCTTCCAATGGCTTGATCAGCAAGCTGTCTTGCATCATTATTAAATGCCTTCTCCAATGGTCCCTTTGCTTTCTTTGAAACATTAGCCTCATCAACTTCAATTGCTCTCAAAAAGGGATGGCTTTCTACTACAATATCAGGACAACCAATATGTGTGTGAGATGAAGTAGATGCCATCTTTGAGCCCCTTCCTGTACTCAATGGTTGCCCCATTCTATTTTGAACTCTTTCATCTGCTTCCTCTTGCTTTGCAATATATCCTGCTGTTATGTGAGGTAGTATAGGTACTTTATTTTTTCCTGGACATGGTTTAATTCCCTTCCCAGTAACTCCACACAAATGCGCTTTCACTCGACTGTAGGAACTAGTGTGTTTCTTTTCACACCCAGGGCATATCCAAACACATGACCCCCCACCTGGAATTTGCTCTATTATTTCTACATGTCTCCATAGCGGTGAAGCCAGGTCAAATTTGAACGAGGGATTAGTATTGCTGATAGAAGTTGAACTGTTTGCCATGATAAACCTACAAGTAGCAATTTCAAACTTAAAAATTAAAATTGTTAAGAAAAGTTTGATTAAATTAATTAATTAAATAAAAAACTTATTATCTAAAATGTTAAATTGTAAATCTAAACATTAAATTATAAATTTTTAAAATTATCTAATTATCATATATGAATATAATATTTTAAAAAATGTAAAATTATAAGTAAAATAATAAATATTACATTATATATATTTATATTATGAGATTATATAATTTTTAAAATATAATTATATATATTAATTTTAAAAATTTAATTATTATATATTAAGATTATGAAATATGTGAAAATTTTAAATTTATATATATCTTTAAAATTATGAAATAATGAAGTCTAAAACATTAAAAAATTAATATCAAAATAAACAAATTGTCAAAAACTATTTAATATTTGTGTTTACATTATTAATATTAAATTATTAATTTATTACACAGTCTTATAGACTTATCATTTATAGATAAATATTAAAAATTAAAAAATTAAAAAATTAAAAAATTTCTTGGAAGTTTTTTTAATTTTATAATTCATAATTGATAAATATTTTTTAAAAACAAAAAAAAATTAAAAAACGAAAATATAAAATATAAAATGCAAAACTAAATGAAACCCTACCTCTCGCCTTTTCCTTTCCCGGCCGCGTTTTCTCTGTGCGGCCTCATTTTCCACTGGCCGCGTTTTCCACTGGCAGTCGCGTCTCTTCCACTGGCGTCTTCGTCTTCCACTGGCAGCCGCGTCTTCGTGTTTTGCAGGCGTCTTCGTCTTCCACTGGTAGCCACGTCTTCGTGTTTTGCAGGTCGCGTTTTTGCAGTGTCGCCGTTTTTAGAAAGCGAAATGAACCGGTGAATACAAAATGAAACACGAAATCCGCAAAATGTAACTTGAAATCCGTTCGCGTCATGCAAATTCGCCCTAAAATGCGTTTTTTTCGATGCAGAAAGTCAAACAAAAAGTTGAAACGGTCTCAGATTCGCCTTCGAATCACCACGTCATCGCCAGAAAAACTTGGAAACGTTGCACGAATTTAGAATCGTTTCTACAATCGAAAAAACGATTCCTGTCCGTTTCCAACCCATTTCGTACCCGATCCCGTTTCGGAAACGAAACGTTTCTGGAAACGGCTGCCTCAGACCCACGATTCGGTAACCTAGATAATAATCATAATTCTGTATATAGTAGCGACACTTTAATGAAAGGTCACATTTCTTCAGGGCATTTTGTCAAACAGCTCACTCACCTTGTTTAGGATTTCACATTTTGGGTACATGTTTATCCATGTGTGAGTAGAGAAAGACAAAACAATAATTTTATTAATTGGGTTCTCTTTTGCTTCTACATGTTCCACAGCGAGCTTGGAATGACAACTCCTACACTAGGCAAAAGCTTAATAGTTATTATGGATAATGAATATGCTTTAACCATAGAATAATAGCATACATTTATCTGTACTACTAATCATTTGGTAGGGATGGCATATGATGGAGTTGCTACAAAAAATTTCATGCCCACCGATCTCCTGCCTCTCCCTTTTTCCCATTGAACTCCTCTACTTCATCCCTCTCAAACTCACACAAAATGCCCTCTTCGGTTTTGCATGCCCCTCTGCTAGTCTTCTCTACATCTCACACTGAAATCGTGCCCCTAAGAAAGAAGAAATCAGCCCAAAAGGACCATGAACTTCCTGTTTACCCATTCCTTCCATTCCTCCTTTCTGAGTCCTCCAAAAAATGGGTTGGGGCCATTCATTTAAGCCCTTTTCTGTCTAAAATGTACGTCCTCCTTTCATCCTTCCTGCAAGCATGATTCAATGGGAAGAAGAGGAATGACATTCCTCTATAATGGTGTGGACGATGGACCTCCTTTTCTCTTTACCAGGCGCCCATGCCCATGCCTTGCCTCTCTGTCCTTCCACAGTATTCGGCATTCAATTTCACCCCTTCAAAAATGATGGTTTGGTAGATTTACTTTTGCCTTTACTTTCAATTTTTGTCATTTATTTTTATATTTTCTTTTATTTTTATTTTTATTTAATTTGCACACACAATGTCCAGTGTGTATGTGGGCATAATATGAGGGATGTAACACTTACATCTTGGGGCACAACAATTGCTGCAATTCCAGGAGAAGCATTCAACTCATAGCTAACTCTATAAATGGAAGAGTCAATTACTGTAAACTAGTGGTGGATCTGGGGCCCGCTTGACATCTGATGGAAACCACCTAATATAGGAAGGATAGATGCAAATATTTAAGGGCTAGCTGTGTCCCTCTCAACATATACAATTAAGGAAAGAGGAGAGTCAGTCACAGCAAGGAAATGGAGAAAATGAATGCAGACACCTCAAGGGGAAAAGCTTCAGACAAAGACATCTAGGTCACCATCAATCTTGATGAGGAATGCAAAGTTGCTGCTGACCTAAATGTCAACTATGCTGACCCATCTCTAGCTACAGTAAACCACAGAGAAGATCAATAAGTTGAAAAGCATAAGATTACCCTTACTCCCCAAATTCTAATCTTATTTCTTACAGTGGCCAGCCATGAAAATCGCTTTAACTTCTGAGCTTATTTCTCAGAAGATCTGCACTCAAGATTCTTGTTGTCCTCTCCAAGGTCAAAATCCATGTTTCCTTCACCTCCACTCGCTGAACCAACAATCTTCAACCCCACTGCAGTCAAAGCAAAAAGGCCTTTTTTCTTTTGTGACAACAAGGGCCAAGCTGAAACCTACCCATCCACTATGGACATTGACAACCAAGCTAAACAAAGTAAAGGAACCTCTGCAAAAAGTTCTCACTCAAATGAACCTACTATCCACAGAGTTTTACTGTTTTAGCCTCTTAATAGCCTCATCAAAATCATAGAATTCAAAAGCATGAACCAAACCAACCAACATATGCATCAATTTGCTTCTCAACAATGTACAACCAAATCAACCAGCATATATGCATCAATTTGCTTCACAACAATGTACAAGGAATAAAGATGACCAAATGGCAAATAATCAGTTGTCTAAACAAGCAGGAAGAAGCATAATGATCCTTAAGGCTTAGACAATGCTACCAAAAACATAACTTGTATCAAATGGCCTCCAAAAGAGCCTTCAATGCAAAGAATTGTCAGTTGCCTCAATATACATTCCCTTCTTATCCATAGTTGCTGGGAGACGCATCTCCCCCCCTCTGAGACGCGTCTCGGAGATGGAGACGCATCTCCGGCACTGGTACCATCTCTTGAGACTTCCGCCGAAGTTTCCCGAGTACCCTGCCATCTCCCGCTGCGGGAAAAGGACATCTCCAGCTAAAATACGAAAAAAAAACACTTTTAAAGTTTAAACATTTGAAACTTCAAAAATTTAAGTATAATGTATTTGACAAGAGCGATTGAATTATTTTCACATGTCTAATACTCCCGACCGGTTTTTGCTTGCGTTGAGGAAGGGCACGCCAGATTCGATCACTGTTGACTGTTTGTTTGACGTCTGAGGCTTCCGCCAGGTAAGTTCTTTGCTAATAGCAATTTTTATTGTTTTCATTCTCAAAATATCAAAGCATTCAAAAATCGAAACCCCTGTTTGAGTTTTCATTCGGTGTTTTTTTATTTTTCACTGTTTAGTTTTAACTTTATAATTTTTATTTGCTTTCTGTTCTTTCAAAATGGGTATCGACCTCCTCCACAAAGATGAATCATTGAATACCTATTGATTTTTGTTTAACTGTTAACAGTTTGCCACATATTTTGAAAGTTCAATGTCATCATATTTTCAGATTTTCTATAAATTATTTATTTTTTATTTTTTATTTATATTAAAAAAAATGGCGTCTCCAAGTACCCCCATCTCCTATTTAAAAAAAAAAAAGCCAGTCTCTCGTATCAGTACCAGTACCAGTCTCCCGGCAACTATGTTCTAATCACTAGAATGCAATCCCAGATGGTCATGCGAAAGGTGTAGCTGAAGGCTGGAATAGGAATGCTGAAGAGCACACCCTCGCATCAGTAATTGTTGCTGTGCTCTCAACCATCATAACCATTGAAGATATGTACTCCTTTGATATTTCCAACAAAATGTTTTATTGGCTTATACTTTTGTATTCTTCTTACATTTGGCTTCCTCCCTGGCTGGTATCTTTTCTAAGTTTCTAGTCTATCCTTCTCATCCAAATGGATGCTTGTATTCTCACAGCATTCTGCTGAAAGGGAAGTTGTAACTTTCAATCCAATTTCTTATCTTTTATTAGAAAAAATATGTTGGCTTCCATTGTCATCATAACATGCAAACACAAAGCTGGGTATGGAATACCATACATCTCCTCCATAATCACAAATTCAAGCATAAGACTATTAAACATAAAATTTCCTTAGCAGAAAGAATATGAAAACAAAGTCAGTTGATAAGAAATTCCACTCATTCTTCAAAATAGAATGTATAATACCCAGGAGAATAAGGCTTTAAAAACCATAACTCAGCCAAAGGAAGATTGAAATCATTCAACATAGAACCATACACCCAGAAGTCCAGCTAACCTCAAACTGTAAATGGGCAAAATCTATTCAATCAGTGGATAACTATCAGATCTAATGTTTGAGTCATTTGAATTTTCTAGTGTCAAACTTTCTCAATTCCCATGAAGGCTGCAATTTGATGTTTCTCATACCTGCAATGCTATATCTTATGGCATTTTGGTACTCAGCAGCATGCCAACCATGTTCTATAACAAGAAACTAACTATCAAAGTGACAAAGATTTACTGTTATTGGCAGTGTGTGCATTCATATGAATAATGAAAAGTATGAGTTGACCTTTAAAGTTCAGCTCATTGGCAAATTTGGTGCTAGCAATTGAGAACCCTCAAGTTTACTGAAAGAAGAGCCTTGTACATACTCTGAATATCAATTTATTATTTATGAGATATTATGTCAAATAACTGGCAGGCAAACAAACCAACACATACTTGACCAATCTCTCTAACAAGCAAATCAAAAAAGACCCTACAAATTTGAAAACAGAAATCAAATTGCAGATCCTCTTAATCCAATATTTTTATGCTGATCTTCTTCTTTGAACCTCCTACAATCCACCAACCAATCGCATGTCCCACTCAATGAGAATACAGACATTTATCTGATTTTCATGTGGTGTCAAAAGCCAGCCTACAGAGCTGAGCAGTGAGCACTTGTCCTCCCGACCTTTCCTCTGGCAACATGGAAGGCTACTGCCTACAATAGTAAAAATACCCCAAATTGAACCATTTAGCATCAAATATGTATGGAAACAAGATCCTGGATTACATTGCCTTACGGAAATAAGTGTAGTTCTTATGCTGTTTTGGAAATTACTCCATTCGATAAGAACTACACATGTGCCTGGACATTTGTAAATACTAACAAGAACTAACCTTAAAATATAGGGGAATTTGCAAGTGCAACAAAAACTGATGGCAGCATAAAGGAAAAAAGATGGCTGATATGCTTGATGGTTGGTTTACAAGGCTCCACAAGCATTATTAATTTATTACCTTAGAGAGTTCTAGGCTTCCAGGCATTAAGACTTTAAGGTTTGGCTATTCCTGCATCTACATGCCTTATCAGAAACTCTAAGTCACACATTGAGCCGTGTGAACATAGAAAACCTAGAAAATTCATTCAGTTCATCATATGACCATGCAAGATACAGTTTGACCAGCATGAACTTCAAGATATATAAAGTTATACTTAATAATCTAATCATAAGCCATAAACCAAATGCAAATAAGTCATATATACATTATGCCAATGAAGTGTCAAAACATATAATAAAGCCATAATGATACATACAAATGCATCTTTGATGCTCTAGACCAACGTTAACATGACAAAAACCAAGATAGGGCCCAAAGTATAGCCAATCTACCTCGCCAAAGGCATCTATGACCTTTCTTAGTCATCTAAGCCTCTCCATGATGCCCTGTTGTAGGATTGCCCCGCTGTCTCTCTGACGTTTCCCCGGCTCCCTCTCGTCTGGGTGTTTCTTGCTGCTGCCACTGGCTGGGCCTATGAGGCCTGCTTGTAGCATGCACCTGAGTAGTGTATGCAGAACATGACGATCTCCACTGCATACCTTTGATCTCCCCCTCAACCTTGGCTAGAGCTTTCTCGAGTCCTGACCGCTCCCTCTGCCATGCCTCTCGCTCCTTTCGCCATGCCTCCTGCTCAGCAGCCCTCTCCTTCTGCCATGCAGCCCTCTCATCTATTCTCTCTTGCTGCCACTCCAAAGTGGCCTTGATAAGGGCCAAGTTTGCTGCTGCCTGGTGTGTCTGCAAAAGTATGCCTGCATGGTGTGCTGCTGCAAACACATCACTATGCCGCCCTGCAGACTCAGGCAATCCTGGATCCCTAAGGTTATCTACTGACCTGCCTAGGTAGGGACCCACAGTATCACGGAGTACCCTACAAATGAGGTCCCTCCATCCATCCACTGTATCTGCATGGACAAAACACAAAATCATTTGTAACCTAAGCATAAAATAGCTTAAAGAAAACTCCATGTAAAGTGAAAACACACTAAATCTTAATCTGTGTGATACCTGGATCTCCTCTCACCCATGAGGGGTCTACTGGCACAAGTCCAACTAAGGCCTGACTACAAGCAGATAAATCCCCTGTGCCTAGATCAGTAGCCACACTGCCACATCTTGTCTCTGGCCTAAACCTCTCCTCAGTCTGCTTGTGCTCCACCAATGTGCTAACAATTGAAGATGTCCCTAATATCCCCTTTCCCTGATCACTCCCTCCACTAACCTTTTGGGATTTTAGATCTCTCAAAAACTTAGCCTCATCAAATTGTGATGTAGGAGACATCCTCTGCTTTCTATTTGATCCTACCTGTTTGACTTTAGACCCTGTCCGTGCATATACCTGGTTGCTGGGAGGAATGAGCCCTCTGTCTCCCTCCAGTTGGTCAGGAAAATCATTCCCACCTATCTCCTCATCCTGTGGGCTCTCATCCTCCTCATCTTGAACCCCTATATCCACATCCTCATCCATCTCCCCCTCTCCAGAGTCTACATCCCACCTACCATCCTCAAGTCGCCTCCATTTTGGAGCTCTTGACAAACCCTGCACACGAGCTGATTGTTCTCTATCATCACGCCACCTCCGCTTTGGCATTAAAACACGAGGCTGCTCCTGCCCAAACTGACGTCGAACCCTGTCTAGGGGATGCCTCTCTATGTACCACGGTCGTCGTCCTAGCAACTCTGGAACCTGTAATGCTTCTGTAAGTTGTGCATCATCTGGCCACTTAATATTTCGGTATGGCTCCCATACCACATCCGTCTCCACCAAGGTGTTTCTACCTCGCTCCTCTGCTCGGGCCTGAGGGAATGGCAGTCTGCTTGCTGCCCACCTCATAATCCGAGGGCATTCTGGCATGACATTCACTGGACCTCCATACGGGCGATATGGGATAAGTCTCTCCCATATCCATACCTGCAACAAGGCAATGTGGCCAATCTGTGCACCCTCACATAACCCCAAGACATATAGATCACGATATAAACGGTTCAGGACTTCCTGACCCCAATTGAACTTCTTGCCATTCTCAACTGCATCATGAACTAAGTGTGCCTCAGAAAAGGGGAAGATATTAGTCCCCTTGTCTACTAGAACCTTACTTGCCAAAATCCCAATCACGGCCTTCCTCAATAATGGAATCCTTGATGTGCCCACAACTGAAAGATTTACCCCATTCTTCCCCGCCTCAAATGATCTCTGACCTGATAAATACTCTGCTATGCATGGTTTATCCTCCCTTGTATATCGACCTGCCACAATCCTAGCCCCAGTTACTGGAATCCTAAGGATGCGATGGACATCCTCAAGGGTAATGGTCATCTCCCCAGTCCTGAACCAAAAGGTGTTGCTGTATGGATTCCACAGCCCTATCACATCCCGCAACCCCTCAGTATGAGGCTTGATATATGGCATTTGTGCAACCTGGTTCAACCCTACCTGGTCTAGGTGGGCCCTGTCCTCATCAGTCAACTCTGCCAACACACCATCCAACCAGTCCAACTGATTCATATGACCAAGCCTGTCATCTGAACAAGCAAAAAAATCAGTCTCAGCCCGCTGACCGCCCATGCCTTGTTGTCTTTGCTCACCATACTGACAACGTCCCATATCTCTTTGCTGCTGGCCTGGGGGTAAAGGGGGTTGTGCTGCTTCGCTTCTCTGACCCTGCACCTGCAAAACCACACACACACTTGTGTCAAACTCAGAAAACTGAAAGCTTATTTGCAAATTTTCATTAGTATGAACAGGATAATTTGAACACAAAAATCTCTCTCCAGCTCAAAACTTGTGTCATCTTTAAATGCAAACACTAATAAAACAACACCACCACTGCTAGTTTCACAATATTCCACAAACAATATAAAAGTACTCTTGGAATTCTGCTTCCTGAATCCAGGTTTATATCAGATTCCCAATCATAAGTTACAAGACACAAGCCTTTAGCTCTTGTAGTACATTGTATCCATGCTGTGGAATTTCAGTCCTTTTCACCACTTTGGTTGATATATGTGGATCAGACCAGAAAAAAAGTCAATCCAGCATTCTAAATCACTCAAAACTTGAACACAATGCTATTGACAGAGCAACAAAATCGTCTGAATGCTCTTGAGTCCTCAAAGAAAATCTCCTATCCATCAAGAGTTTTGTTACCAGAAGAATCAGCTGCGTCAGTATTATAACCATAACAGCATAGTCATTTCAAATGCCATGACTGTCCTTTATCAAGCTTCCAAAATAATGAAATAATAGTGATGATGCTTGTCTTCATCTGCTTGTATTGAAAAAATAATAATTTTAGGTCTTAAAATATGGTGTAATCATCTACTAAAACTATGACGAATGGCCAACGAAAGATATATTTGAACATAAGAATTCAGATAAAAACTGTAATTTGCCAATGAGTTAAAGACTTAAGTAAAAATATTTCAAAATCCCAAGAATTCCCCAAATTAACTGTTCCAGGTGCAATTTATTCAACATTTATCTCTCAGGTGTTGTATGGATTAACACAAGCCTGTCAATTTAGGCATGAATACAAGTAGCATAATATCAGCTCTAGAAAAATAAAACAGTTACATTCAAAGACCAACACCTTCCCTTGTAACTTATTTTACCTGAATGGCATTAGCAACGCTTTGCACCACTTCCTTTTTGTCAGGATTTGGCTCCAAATTAGCTGGGTAACAAACATTTTCTGTCCGGAAGCTATCTGTTTCATCATGCTCATCTTCTGAAGAAACATACTCTTCATCTAGAGTAAGAACCACGTTGTCCAATGCAGGAGCTGCTCTAGGGCGTGCAATAACCTCCTCCTTGACATGGCTCAAAGTTGAATTGCTTGGATCAGGTGGAGTATCGGCTCTTTCAAAAGAAGATCGTACCCCAGCTTCTGCAGAGGCATCTTCATTCCAATCCTCTTCCCTAAAAGGAGCACCATAGTGTTCCCCATTTTTGGGGCCAGGACCACTCTTTTGAAAGACCCGGCAAATTACACAGGAATCCTACAGCCACAAAAATGGCAAAAAACTCAACTATTTAACTGATATATTGCACCACTGTCTGATGGAAATATACAAGAAGCAGCATCAACAATACACAATAGAAAGATTGCATGTTTCCTGGATTAAATTATCATGTTCTGCACTTTTGGGACATGACTGTTTAACATATTTAACTCAATGCACAGCTAGTTAACAATATGTATAACAGCTCCTGTAATGGGCAAGGAGAGAGAACACTATTTCTTAGTCACATATCAAGTTGAATACCAAACTGGGATTTAAGGACAGCATGGGAAAAGTAGGAGCCATGGAGTAATCAGAAAACCAGAAGGATACATACATGTCTGGTTTGCAGCAAATTTGGGAAGAAGTACCAAAGATGTGGCAGAAGGAAGGGGCAAACCAATGTACAGACAGATTCGCCCTGGAATATTTCATCTTGGATTTTCTTGTTGAGGCTGATTCTGAGATTCCTATCACCCTTCTAACTGCAGCTGATACTTTGGTTAGCCATCATTAAAGGCTCTGCATGATTGCAGGGAGGACTCCGTTAGTATTTTTCATGTCAATTCTATAAATTTCCACCTGAATCCTTCATAGTTGACCATAGACATATCACAGGCCATCAAAGTCTCTACATTGCAATCCATTTCTATCTTAGAGAGATCAATATCTTGGCAGCGTTTGACAATATAATCCTTGAACAAACAAAATCCAACCATACAAAGGTCCTAGATGCTATCAATGAAGGTGCCCCAAATTCTGAACAGAACTATACTGGTTGACTCATGACCTGGATTAACGAGTCACAAAGTTATTGATCAAAGTTGCAAGTATGCTAATAATATTTAAGAGACATAAATTTAACAGTTTATTATTCTTAGATGCCAAGAGAAATGCAAAGAGAAGATTTATGTTTCCCAGAGTCAATGTTGAGATTTATTAGAAAAGTCAGAGGTTGATGGTATGCTCAGAAAACCCTAACAACATGAGGAGATTAAATAAACATAGCGGAACTCATTAGTTTGAAGATAAAAGCTAACTAGTAATTATAAGTCTATTAAGGCTAGAAAAGAAAAAAATGCAAGGTCTAATTTCACATCCATTTTGGAAATTTAAAACCTCATTAATCACAATTACTTGAATAATATTTGACACATTCAATTCCTTGTCTTCAAGTCTATATTCGTGCATCACCCAATTGGTCCGTTCTCCACGGGGAGCCCGTCCAGCATGATATACTAAAGTCTTTTTCATCCCAACTCTTCGAGAAGCTGAACATACTTGCTTTTCCTTTCCAGTGGCTTTCCAGTAACCAGCTTCTGTGGCTCGATTTGTTTGAGATCCATTGGGATATTTTTTATCCCTAGAGCTAAAAAAGTACCATTGCAAATCTCTACTCTGTAGACAAGACTTGCCTGCATCCAACATTATCTGAATAAGTCCAAGCCAACAATGCTTAAAAGTGGTTAATATAAGTCCAAATAACATGTACCAAGAAATATGTCTATAAGATTCATTTTACTAACTCAATAGATTCCAAACAGAAAAAAATTCCTGAACTGCACTTCATCATTTGCAGTTAATTCCATTTTCAAGCTTAATCAACAAATTACTATCCGTCACCAGCATAAACATAATTATATGATATGATCTCTTAAACACAATAATTGCTTACAAAAGTTTTTCTGGGTTACAAATTTTAATTTAAAATGAAATATCAATGGCTTACCTGGTAAATCCCAGGGCTCATACTTGTATAGATCGATCTCTGAAATAACATCAAATCGGAGCCTTTTTCCACACACTTTTCTCTTCAAATAGTAGCTGACAAGCTCTTCATCAGTTGGGTGGAAACGAAAACCATGAGGTAAAGAAACTCTACCCATTCAAGTAAAAGTAGCAGTTGATGATCAAATATAAATAGCAATAAGTCTCAGGTAATTCTACAAACTGTATTTTTTGAGATGCTGAGGCTCAGGGCTCAAACATTAAAAGACTATTATTAAGCTGACCGAGCTCAAAGCTTGTCTATGTATAAATTATACAGCAGGCATTAGTTTCCAGAAACTGGCAAGCTCATGATTGGGGGTCTTAACCTAATCATGGTAGGAATCACCCCAGCTCTTCAAATGTTTAAATTACAATACTCTTACACAGCTAAGTAAAACATATTCCCTCTTACGGGTATCATTTCCGGTTTTTTCTAGAACATGTTGACTGCCATACACCAAGCCTTCCAACCAAAAAACCAAACAACGTCTCTGCTTATCAACCAGAGCCCCTTGTATTCATCTCTGTGTTTCCTCCACGGTGTGCCTTTTCCAAGTTCCTGCCATTATACGCAGAAACATCAAAATGATTCCTCCAACTTCAACAAAAAATTTAAATACATCATACGAAAATATATGAACATATCAAAACATTTTCTAAACTCGATAAACCCATCACTAAAATCCATTAATTTTCAGATAATTTCTACAACTTTACTGCAATCGGGACTCACATCCACCCAGAGAAATGCCATTTGCATTGAACTTCTACAAAACCCTATGAAAATAATCTCCTGGAAGATAAAACCAATAAGACAGGATCCTAGTGTAATTCAGGCATTGTACTCAAGCGCTACAAATACTTTTCAACCTCAGCACACCAAAATCTAATGGTGAACACCGTAAAAAAATAAGTAGAAATCGAATTCTGTCACCAAACAACATGCTGTAAAGCTGAAAGATGATGGAATGAAAAGGGTACCTTGGAAAATTGATGTTCCTTTTGATAAAATCTGCAAAAAGCTCTGGCACACTCGTCCCTGCCTTACCCTGTGTTTGTTATCTGAGTATATTTTAAGTAATCCAGTCGAGTAAGATTTACGGAAGCAAAATTAATCGTACAATTTTGAGTATAATTCAAGGAAACGTCATTTTATAATTTCAGTCAGTGTAGCTGCGGATTTATCACCCTTGTCAAAATTGTGGGACCTAAAATAGAAATGCTTATCTTGAGTTGGCACAGTTGGGTGTGCTCTTAAGCCTTGCTTACGAGGTTTAGCTTAAAAGCATAAATTGAACTGCATAAGCTAAACGGAAAGAAATTTTAGGTTTTCATGGAGGCTTGTGCATTACGTAAGACTGACACCTACTCATTTCTTCTTCTTTTTATGATCTGCTGTGAGGCAGGAACCATGCAATGCAAATAGCTTAAAAGGTGGATTAATAGCTGTACTGGTTAGCAAATGAAAAAATTATATTTTTATTTTTTTTAATGAAAAGCAAATATTTATTTTTTACAAAGTGAAAATACATTTTTTAAAAAATTAAATGAATTATTTTCAATTTGATTTGTTGAGAGAGTTTCAATCAAATTTGGGTTTTATATGTCATTTGAGAAAAACGAGTGTTTTTAAAATAATAGATATTGGGAATTTTATTTTTTTGTATTGAATATAGAGAATCGATATTTACATGAGACTGCAAAATTGCAACTCATCAAGATGGATCAGCAAAACATAAAATGTTTCCTTTTACATCAGCCTTCAGATCATCTTTGCTTTACATAGTAACTTTTTACAAAAGTACACATTGTATCCAAGTATATAACAAATAGGTCAATCTGATTACACAGAAATACAAAAAAGAGGTTGTTCAGAAAATTCCATTATATTATCATTCATTTTCATTTGTTGAGTCAATGTCATCTTTCAGGAAGTCTTGCACCAACGCATGATCATTGGAGTTCAAATCTCTGGCTTCAACATTTTGATCAATCACTTCTTCCATTTGAGGGGAAAGTTGTTGAGGCCCTCTTTGTCTTGTAGCTTCAGCTCCCTCATTCACCTCGTTTTGTAGCTCATCGAAGGCTCTTCTAAATATTTTTGCTTCCTCAAAATTCAAGCGGCATGTTTGGTTGCATCTGACCTCTTCCCTTGTGATGGTTGTTGACCCTTTTCTAATTAACCTCTTGAATTTCTCCATGGAAGCATACTTGAATTGAGACCTACAAAGAAACAAAAGCGCATGTGAGTCTTTTTTCAGACTCAGTAAGTACCCTCTTTACTCCCATAAACTTGTCATTGTTCCTCGCCTTCCATATATGCCAAAAGATCTTGTTAGTAAGAAAATTCCAGAATAACTTACATTCAAAATTAATTTTGAGATTACAAAATAGAATATTGCCAATTGATTTTACCATCCTTTTTCCATATTTTCAAACTATGACAGAATAAATTCCAGATTTCTCTTGCATATAAACAATCAAAGAGAACGTGTTTAACTGATTCAGGCGTCTTGCAAAGGCTGCATACATCTAGATCTGTAAGGTTAGTTTTGAAAAGTATTCTTTGTAAAATGACCAGCCATCTAAAACACGCCTTTTTGGGCTCCATTGAACTGTGCCAAACAAAAGAAAGAATTTTTTGCCAATCCTTAGTGCTCAAAGAGATATCCTAGCATTTATTTACATGTTCGAGAATAGAATCATTTCTTGTCAATTCATTATATATCATTTTAGCTTCAATATTGTTAAGAGGTGAACCATCTTTCCAAGAGACATTATTAGCAACATTCCAATCTTGCTCTACAGTCCTGAGAAAGCATGCATCTTTGCATGCTTCCATCAAGGTAGAATATGTTCTAGCATTAGAATCTCGTAAGTCAAACATTTCCCTGATGTTGTCTCAGCTTATCAACTCCCCATCTAAGAGGATGTCAGCAAAGGTTTTAATGCCTGTGTTATGCCACTTTTTAGCTGAGCAGCCTTGGAGAAGGGCAAGCTTTTTTCCATTATTCTCAAGATTCCACCATATAGAACTATGAGGAAGGCATTTTCTGTTAGTTTTAAGAGTTATGTTAATATTTTTAAGACACACATTATGCTTTGTTATTTCCCAGGCCTTCCACAGGCTTTTGAAGATAGTGGACCCCGCTAAGACCATTGAGTGCTCACTAAGGAGAATGTCACTTAGGGGCAAAGACTTCCAGGACTTGGCCTGCTTTGGTACTACTTGCTCAATATTCTTTCCGACCAAGAATTTCCAAGGCTCATTGCCTTCTAGAGACTTCATAATCCATTTAGCTATGAGAGCCACCCCTTGCAGCCCGAGGTCTTTCAGACCAATCCCCCCCTGAAGTTTGCTTAGGCAACACCATTCCCACTTGACAGAATATCTTTTTTTATTTCCTTTGCCATCCGACCAAAGGAAGCTTCTGATATTTTTCTGAATGTCATTCACTCGGTAACTACTGAAAAAATAGACAAATGCAAAGTAAATGTTGTAAGAAACAAGCACCTTTTGATAGACCTGCATTCTGCCTGTTCCATCCACATAGCTTTTTCTCGATTTTAGCGCTGGCCCAGTTCCACATTTCCTTGAGGTCCAGGCTTATAGTGAAAGGGATTCCTAGGTATCTCACAATCTTTTGGGGACCTCCCCACTAAAAACCAAATCTCTCCAACTAGTTGGGTGGCTCTTCTTTCCACCCAAGAAAAGTGGATTTGGCCCTGGAGAGCTTAGCACTAGAGGCCAAATAGAAGAGCTTGAACTTCTTCATTAAAGATTCCAAGCTGCTTTGCTCTAATTCCACAAAGATGGAGGTGTCATCCATGAACTGAACATTGATTAGCTCATTTTGATCTGGGAGGTAAATTCCCTTAATTTTGGGAGAGAAGGTATTGTCCCTTAGGAGATAATGGAGTGCATTTGAAGCTATGACAAATAGGGTTGGGGCTAAAGGGCAACCTTGATGGATGGATCTCTAAGAGGGATCTTTTCAGACAACATACCATTTACATCCACTTGAGCCGAGGCATCTTTTAGGAGGGCATCCACCATACTACAAAATTTGGTGGGGAACCCAAAGGCTTGAAGCACCATCTTTAGAAAAACCCATTCCACCATATCATAAGCTTTCTCGAAGTCTAAGAGGAGCATTGTTGCATTCTAATTTGAGATTTTGGCCCACTTCAAGGCTTACCAACTTGTTATGAGATTTTTGAGAATATATTTTCCTTTTATAAAACTAGTTTGAGTACTGCTTATGAATTTTGGTAGGATATTGACCTATCTCAATGCCATAACCTTGGCTAGGATCTTATAAGAGACATTCAGTAGCATTATCGGTCTCCAATTTTTAACAATGGTCTTGTCTCCACCTTTTGGGAGCAGTTTGATGATTCCTCTATTGATGTCTTCCCCCAATGAACCTATTTCCAGAGCTTCCTTATAAACTTAAAGGAGATCATCACACACCCAGTCTGAGAATTCTTTGTAGAATTCCACTGGGAGGTCGTCCTACCTTGGGGACTTATCATTGTTCATGGAGGCAATTGCATTAGCCACTTCACTTTTTGTGATATCGCTTTCAAGATTGAGACAGTCATCATCTCCTATCATCTTAGCTATAAGCCCTTTGATGATGGCTCTAGCCCTTGTGCCCTATCCATCCCCACATTCTGATGTGAATAGTTCTTTGAAAAAGGAGTGAAAATGCTCTAGTAATTCTTCCTGGGTGGTGCAAAGTTGATCTCCATCCCAGATTTGACCCACTTGCTCCTTCCATTTCTTCTCCATGCGATAGTTAAAGAAAAACTTTGACCCCTTATCTCCATAGCTTAGCCAATTTAATTTGGCTCTAACTTTTTGCCCAGCCACCTTGTGGGCTTGGATTTTTCTCAAGTTGTCTTTGGCAAGAATTAGCCTTTCACAAATTACCTCATCTCTAGGATTAGCTTGCAACTTAATCTTTGCCTCAAGCAAGCAGTCCTACAGGTCTTTTTCATTCTTCCCTCTGTCTAGTGCTCGATTTTTTCCAACAATTTGGAAGAGGGATCTCCACCCTTTTATGTTGGAATTCCATCAATCAATGGCGGAGGCCTCTTTCATCATCTATTTGTTTATTTCCCTTAAAGAGGTAATGGCTTCTCTACAGTCGCTGTCTTTCAGGAGCTGGTTGTTAAGCATGGAGATTTTTTCTCTTTTTTTTCCCAAGGAGAGATTGATGTTATTGATTATAGTTGAAATGATTGGGTGGTGGTCCGAAAGGGTATATGGATAGACCCGAACCTTGATTCCATTATCTTTTGGGAGGAAGCTGAACACATCCTTATTGGCATAAAATCAGTCCAACCTGTAGTATATCTTGGCTTCTCCTTTTTGAGTGTTGCACCAGGAGAACCAAACCTCATTGGATTGCTTTTTGCATCCTTCCATAGGGTTGAAGAGCCTCGGTTTACTTTTACATCTCATCTAGAAATGTTTTTCACTGCCTTTCCAAGTCAAATTGGTTCCTCCCCACTTGTCCTCTTTTCTTTCAACCATATTAAAATCGCCACCAATAATCCAGGGGATGCCCTCCAAATCTGCAAGCCATTGCCAAAGGTTGCACCTTTCTCTATGATCATTGGGGGCATACATAGAGCATACCCCAAAACATGCACCCTCTTTTTCAATTTTTACCCAAACAACTCTATTACAAGGTGAAGAGCCACTTCCAATAATGTATGGACTCCAGTGATTAGCCACCAGGATAGCAGCACCACCTCTACCTTTTTCATGTGCGGTGGAATAAGCCATGGAGGAGTTCCAAATAAATTTGAGGTTCGTTTCTAGGGTGAAACCAATTGCCTTAGTTTCTTGTAGGAGCACAAAATCCTTCATCTTCAAATATTGGGAAATTAAATATATTGTTTACTAATATTTGATATGATGTTTTGTTACACGATAATTCAAAAAATATAATAATATTTTTACATTCTAATTCTAGCGGTTTACAACAATGCAAAATCTTGAGACTATTACACAATTTTTACGAGAATATTAATGTTAGTTTCATTATTGCATTTTTTGAGAAATTCCTTATACAATGATGTCATTGCCAAATTTTTTTATGCAAATGTGATATCTAATGTTATTATTTGAATGATTTAATATGTACTACAGTGCACTTGCATATGAATTTCTCACATTAGTGGCAAAATGACTCTCATTTGAACAAAAAATAATTTAAAAAAAAGTGCTATACATACGATTCACATATGTTCATCTACATGTTAATGCAATTCAAATTTTTGCATGCTCACACCATTACAATAAATGCTTACCTATAACTTACCAATCATTCAATGAGCTTGGTATACAAAGAATCAAAATCGATAAAAGCATATTAACCTAAACATTTCATCATAATTCAATTTCCAAAAGAATTGAGGAGAGAGGGTAAGTGCATGAAAATGGGGGACCAAAAAGGGGTCTTAAATGGCCACTTTTTTTCCAAAATCAAGAAAAATTGATCTTGGACAAGAAATTGAAGATAGTTACACTCAAAATTTGAAGACGCAACAAGAATAAGAGTTGTAGTGCTTTGAATCTACTTTCTAAACTACTATTATTTTTTAAATGGTGGAAACTAAGAGGTCCAAAAAAGGGGAGCACACAAAGTGGTCCTATTTTTGTCAAAAAAATATAACATAACGTTTTGTGTGCTACCTCTAAAATGTTTTTTTTTTAGTATTTAAAAAACCACTCCAATGAGAAACTAGCTAGCACCATGTAGTTTATGCCCAAATTTTCTACTAAGTTTGTATTGAATATATGGTTTTTTACTAATTTTCATAGTGGACGCATCCTAAAAAATAAAAAATTGAAGTGTGTTCCCCCCAAATTTTATAGGAAACTAATTGAAAATAATAAAAAATTGACTATTTATAGAATGGAGTCTAGTTTCTAAAAATGTAGTTTATTTGAAATTTTGATGAGCGACTAAAAATGAAGCCAAAAAATACCATACATAGGTTTTTGACGAAAAATGGAGACACTAGAAAAATAAATTAAAGATCAAAACCTTAAACATATTTGAAACGTGGAAAAATACATGATTAGAAAAAAACATTATGTGAAGAAAAAGTCTCTTTCTCTTTATCTTTCAATGAGACTGTATACATGAAATAAACATTTATAAGTGACATCTATATATGGACATTTACTTTCTTATACTTTAAGTGATATTTCATGTATATAGTTTCAAGATGTTTAAAAATGGTTTTAGATCTCTAGGAGTTATAATGCAAATTATAGGTTTTAAAAGAACTTATAAGTTTTAGACTTAGTCAAATTTTAATAATCAACAAGTCAAATTTCAATAATTAGTAGGCTCTCATAATCTTGTTCTCTCTCTATCTCACCAAGAATAACTTTAAGAAGCACCCTAGAAAAAGGTATAAAAAATTGATGAATTTTATATTATTCCCCAAAAAAGATTGGTATTTTTATTTTTTTTTTGAGAAAAAATTAAATTCAATTGTCGAATCTTTTGTAATCACTAGAAGTTTGTAGAAAATCTTGGTGAATTAAACATTTTTTCAAACCAATCAAATATTTTCATTGGAAAATTAAACTTGTTTTCAAACCAATCAAATATTTTCATTAGTGAATTAAATCTGTTTTCAAACCAATAAAATATTTACGTAGCAAATTAAACTATGTTAAAATCAGTAAAATATTTTTGTTTACAAATTAAACCTGTTGAAACCAATAAAATATTTTTCGTTGGTGAATTAAACCTGTACTCAAACCAATAAAATATTTTCATTGGCGAATTAAACATGTTTTCAAACCAATAACATATTTTTGTTGGTGAATTAAACTTGTATTCAAACCAATAAAATATTTTTCTAGTGAATTAAATTTGTATGTGAATAAAAATCAGAGTGGGTGGTGAAAATATCAAATGCTAAATGATAATGAATATGTTACTTAGCTAATTTATAAGTTTTGATCAGAGGTGAGGAAAATTTATTGTGAGTCGATATTGGTAATGATTAAGGTATAGCAAGCCATTTAATTCTTGTATCTTTTTAATGTTTTGAAGTACTTTGCCTGAAGCTAGATGTTAGTCCAAATAATATTTGCAATGGCTCTCCCTTCGATGTGAAATTAATTATTTTTTTAACGAAATAAAATTTCTCCTTTAGAATTTGTAATCATTTCGTTCCACTTTTTGGAAAAGAACCATAACTCATATGAGGCTTCCACACAATTTTAAATTTAAAACATGTAAATTAAGGTATGATAACAAGATGAAGATCCTTGATTAGATTATGCAATATCTTTTACAATAAATGCTTTAACTATCAGTTCATGCTTCATCGCAATGGGATGCAGAACAAAAAAATTCTATAAATTCAACCAAAATTATTGATGAAGTTCATCATAATCTTGATTAAAGCTCTGGATTGAAAATTGGTATGGATACACCAATATTTTTTAACCAATCCTCAATGACAATCAGCCTTCCTAGGAGCAATTACTAGTCATTGACTTAGAAAGATTTTCAGGATACACAAAAGATGAACTAGAGTTTTTATCTGTAGACACTTAAAATTGTCCTAATTGATATCATGCACTTGAACTTGTTTATTAACACCATTTTCATCCGGATTTGACCCCTTTCAACTATTTAATTAAATAATCATAATTGTTTAATTAAATTCATCATTTTCTTCTATTAATCGAATAATCAATATTATCAGATTAATTCACCCCTTTCATACTAATTTTCATTCTATTTGATTAAGCAATGTGAATTATTTAATTAAATTCCCTAAGTCTTCTCATTTGATTAAATTTATTTCTCTTTTAATCAAATGAGTTAATTGTTTAATTAGATTTTTAATTTCCCTCATCTTGCACAATTAAATAATATTTTAATTATCTAATTGACTAATTTCTCTAATCCGTCCAATTTCTCCCACTTGCAAAGGAATATTCTTAGGAATATTCCTCCAATTCAAATTCAAACTATTTCCGTCCAACATGGAAATATCTTGCACATTCCTCCTAAAATCAAGGATTTGTGTTTGTTTGAATCAATTTTAACCATTGATTAATTTCATCAATCCATGTGATCTTCCAATCTCCTCCATGGATTTGATCTTTGATCCATGCCAATTTTTCTCATCAATTTACATCCATTGATTAATCAAATTGATCCTAACCATTGATTCACCTAAAATTCCTATAAATAGCCTCCATTTCATGAGCAATTCATCCACAATCTTTGATAGCAAATAGACTATAGCCATTTTTAGAGTAATATTTGAGAGTATTTCATCATTTTGCATTCATTTCATCATCAAATCTCTATTAGATCATCATTCAAGCTTGTTTCATCAATGTGATTGGAAAAGGGCTGATGGGTGATCCCATAATAATGGTTTACACTTTTTTGGGGCATCCTGTTTTTTGTTGAAATCACATATTTTTAGAAAATATAATGATTTAAGCCTTGAAAAGTTTCATTTAAAGGATTCCAATTGAAGATCCTTTAATGAAACCACTTTAAATCAAACCCCCTTGGATAGAACCCCACTAGTTTTAAACCATACCTATAACAAAGTCTCCTTTACACCTATCAAAATGTTGATAAAAACCCACTTTTGATTTACATTTCAGGGGACCAAATTAATTAATTTAAATTTTATTTTTGTATGTAGTCCTTATTATAAACTTCTCAAAAAGTATAATTTTAAATATATTTAATTTGATTATTATATTTATTTTTTATTTCTTTTGAAAGTGGGTTTTTCACTCAAAATCAAACTCTATGTTCTGCACATGTGGAAAAATAGTAGATTATCAAAATAAAATTTGAAAAATATGTTCAAGCTAGGTATTGATGTCCTTGATCTAGTAAAAAATAAAACTGAATTTTGATACATAAAAAAAAGTTATGTTGTTTACAGTTCGCCTATGTCTAAATTATAATTGGTTTGACTTCAAAACTTGATTAAGAAAAAAATTTCAATAAAACACTATGAAACCAAATGAATTCGTTAGATATCATAGTGACAAATTTAAATTTTAAAAAATAGAATTTTATCCTTCATAGAAAAGAAGTTATGTTGTTTATGGTGAGCATCACTCTTTAAAAATGGTGTTTACTGATAAAAACTAGTTTTTGAAGTAGATGGAAAAAGAAATGCAATCTAATTCAAAAAAAATTAAAATATATATTTAGAATCTATAGAAAAAAATTCACAAATCATTAGTTTGCATCATCTTCAAATTCTTCAGGGTTTAGCAGCTATAGGTGCCTGAAAGTGAAGATTTAGTTAAAAAAAATCAATTCAATGTCCAGTTTGGTCAAAACTTGTAAACCAATATTGTGGGATCACCCTAATCATTCTACATCAATTCAACACCAATCCCCCCATGGGATCAGGTTTGCAAGTGTTTAATTAGTTTCCCTTATCAATTTGAGTTTATTTCATGTTTTCATGGCTTCTGATTAGTTCATTTCAAAGATCTTATTGGGAATATGGTTTTATTAGTTCAATTGATTAATTAATTATACATTTCAATTGTATTTGGCCTAATTAAAAATCATGTTCAAGGAAAAAACATATGCAAGGAAAAATATTTTGAGGTACGTATCGGGGGTCCTACGTTAGCTAGGCGCTGGAACTCATGAACTCGGTCTGCAAGGTGCTGGGGGAGCTCACGATCAGCCATAGTATCAGGTGCTCAAAGCAAAATCTCTCCAAATCTTCAACTCAAAATGTGCAAATGAGTGGGAAATGACCCCCAACCCATTGGGAATGTGGATTTTTCATCTTTTTTCTCCATTTTTGAGCTTGACAATCTATTTCAAGTCAATTTTTTTGGTGTCCTAAAGCATATTTTTGTGTCCTCTTCGCAGTTGAACTTATATAATATTTTTTGTCACGATCTCAACCTAAAAATCAAAATTTCTTCTCGATCTCTCAAGGTGGCAGTATACCAGCATAAATTTCTTTTGTTGGGGCACAGTGGGGCATCTAAAAAAATCATGAATTCATAGATTCCTTTCACTAGGGCATAGTGGGGCATGCATCCAAAAAAAATCATGAATTTTTAAATTTTTGATCTGAGCAACAACATTGATTTGAAAAGTGTCAGTCTTTGAACCAATGTAACGAGTACCTCACTTCAAAGAGGGGCAAAATGTAGACACTTAAAATTGTCCTAATTGATATCATGCACTTGAACTTGATTATTAACACCATTTTAATCTTGATTTGACCCCTTTTGACTATTTCATTAAATAATCAGAATTATTTAATTAAATAATGTTAATTATTTAATTAAATTCCCTAAGTCTTCTCATTTGATTAAATAATCTGAATTAATTAATTAGATGCCATTAATTCCCTTTTTTAATTAAATGAGATAAGTGTTTAATTAAATTTTTAATTTCCCTCATCTTGCACAATTAAATAATATTCTAATTATTTAATTGACTAATTTCTCTAATCCATCCTGTAGATATGGAAAATTGACCGACACACTTGATCCTAACTACTAACATCATTTTGTCCTAAATCATACTCTCAGTTTATCATCACTTTTCATCTTTTAATTAGATAAATCATTATTTATTTAATTAAGTCATTCTCCCCTTTGTTGATTAAATTAATCAATTTAATTTAATTAATCCTCTATCTTTGTTCATTTAAATAATTCATTTTATTTAAATTAAAACTCTAAAGTCCTCTTATTAAATTGAATAAATTAAAACCTTATTTGATTTAATCTAACATTATCCCCTTTAGTTAAATAAATCAAAACATTTATTTAATTAAACCCTTCCTCCCAATTTGATTTAAATTAACTCATAAATTTAAGTCTAAATTGTCACATCTCCTAAATCCTCATCAAACTAATTAATCTTTGATTAATTTAATCATAAAATATGTCACATTCTCTAGAGAATGCAACTTGCACAATAAATCAATTACTTTGATTTATTAAATTACCTATTTTCTCTCAACATGGAATAAGGGAGGAATATCTCTTCAAATTTGAATTCAAATCCAAGTGGATTTGTCCTTCCAACAAAACATTCACTCCTCTTACAGGTCCTTGTGCATTGAGCCAAGTGACATTTATTTCATTCTTTTTTCCCTCTCATATGTCATTTCCTCAATTTCAAATTCCACATAATATCATTTATTGGCACTTTGATCAAAATGTGCACAACCTTCACCCATTCACAACTTGACAAGTGGCATTTGGCCATTAGATATTGAATGATCCCACATTGCTCAATTTCACTCTCTCTTCCAATTTGGAAATCTATAAATGAGAGACTCTTCCTCTCATTCTTCATCCACAATCCAAGCAAGTCTACTATAATTTATTTCATCCACAATTTGAGCAAAGTTACTCTCTTCACATTGAGAGCTAATTTTGTCTACTTCATAGCAAGTGTTCATCAATTTTTATGGTTTCATAGCTAGGTTATGCCAAAATCTCATCAATGAGCTACAACCATCACCAAATCAACATCAAGCATACAAAGGAGTTGGGAAAGGGCCAATTTCTACACAGAATTGGCACCAATTCCCCTATGGAATCAAGAGTTTGATTTGCATTGAATAAGATTTAATAGTTTTTGTTCATATTTGTTTGTGTTCTTCATCTTATTTCTTACTCTTTGCAATTTAAATGGATTTCATGGGGAATCCTTGTTCTCACTTGCATATTGATATAACATTGTGTTTGTTTGCTATGTTTGTGCAAGTATTTTCATCTTGATTTGACCCCTTTTGACTATTTAATTAAATAATCATAATTGTTTAATTAAATTCATCATTTTCTTCTATTAATCGAATAATCAATATTATCAAATTAATTCACCCCTTTCATACTAATTTTCATCTTATTTGATTAAATAATGTTAATTATTTAATTAAATTCCCCAAGTCTTCTCAATTGATTAAATAATCTGAATTATTTAATTAAATGTCATTAATTCCCCTTTTTAATTAAATGAGATAAGTGTTTAATTAAATTTCTAATCTCCCTCATCTTGCACAATTAAATAATATTCTAATTATTTAATTGACTAATTTCTCTAATCCATCCAATTTCTCCCACTTGCAAAAAAATATTCTCGAGAATATTCCTCCAATTCAAATTCAAACCATTTCCCTCCAGCATGGAAATATCTTGCACATTCCTCCTAAAATCTTGAGGATTTGTGTTTGTTTGAATCAATTTTAACCATTGATTAATTTCATCAATTCATGTGATCTTCAAATCCCCTCCATGGATTTGATCCTTGATTCATGCCAATTCTTTCATCAATTTGCATCTATTGATTAATCAAATTGATCATAGCCATTGATTCACCTAAAATTCCTATAAATAGCCTTCATTTCATGAGAAATTCATCCATAATCTTTGAGAGAAAATAAACTATAGCCATTTCTAGAGCAATATTTGAGAGCATTTCATCATTTTGCATTCATTTCATCATCAAATCTCCATTAGAGCATCATTCAAGCTTGTTTCATCAATGGGATTGGGAAAAGGGCTGATCATTCCACATCAATTCAACACCAATCCCCCAATGAGTTCATGTTTGCAAGTGTTTAATTAGTTTCCTTTATCAATTTGAGTTTATTTAATGTTTTCATGGCTTCTAATTAGTTCATTTCAAAAATTTCATTGGGAATATGGTTTTATTAGTTCAATTGATTGATTAATTGTTCATTTCAATTGTATTTTCCCTAATTCATAATCATGTTCACATTATCAAGATGGTGTTGGGCTTCAAATTTGTAGAAACTATAGATAGATATTGGGTGAACACCAATATTTCTTCACGGTTCATGGCTTCTTTATTGGATATTAGAGTTCTATAGGCTAATGCATTATCCTTAGTGAATCTTATGGTTCAAGAGGATTATCTAGGAGGCCTAGGGGATGTTTTGGTTGTTGTGCGCATTGGAGTGGGAATCCCTGTGCTAAGAGATATTCCAAGCTTCTTAAATTAAGGAGTCATTGTAGCCTGGCATATTTTTGTGTCAAATTTCCACAATATCTTTTTAGTGGAACATTGTCAACTGGTCATCATTGGATATGATTTTCTCAATAATGAAGTTTTACAATATGATTAGGAGGAGCAAGGAGTGAAGAAATTTTGTGTAATTTTGATAAATGCATGTGAATATTTCCTTTTTCTATGAGCAAGATTCTGTAACTTTTGTATGTACATTTTGCAAGCACCTTTATATGTATTACATTATCAAAGATGTAAATGTCAACATGTATATTTATATTATTTCTATTAATCTTAGATTTATATTATTGTACATCTTTATTCTATATTATTTTAATGTAATAATTTAATTCTATGTTTTTTAATGTAACAACTCAATTCTATGTTATTTTAATGTAGCAATTCATTAAATCTCTTATGTTATTAGAATTAAACTTGTATGTGTATAAAAATCATAGTGTCGGTGGCAAGAATATTAAATGCTATATATCATTCTATTTCGGGACAAATTTTCCACACACCCAAATTCCTACATAAAGTCTCTGAAATGGTGATAAGTGTCAACATATCTCAATGTTAGACTTCTTCGGTCGATTCCCATTTTCTTAAGTTGTACTAGAAAATTAAAATTAATGTACACAAATATTTTGAATTGTTCGATGGACAATTGCAGTTGCATTCCATAATGAAATGTGTGAAGTGTTAGACTTGCAAACTCAAACCACTGGAATCACCCTAGAGCCATTAGATTTACAAAGATCAATGTTTGACATTTTATTCACATGCGTTAATACTTATTAAATCACTTAAAGTCATTACTCAGTTTGTGTCTTGTGGTGAATTAAATTTTGAAGTGTTGAGTATTGATATCTTTGTTCTATATATACTTCACCACCTTGACATTCTTCATATCGTTTATAACTTATTTTCTTACAACACATGCCAATTGAAATCTCTCGTATTTATTGAATTCAAAGGCATTAAATGAGTGGAGTGCAAGTTACAGTGTTGAAGGAAGATTTTTGGCTCATATATTTTGGTAGGAATGAAAGCATTGCAATGCTCATTTTCACACTTCACAGATGGAAACGACAATCAAATTGACTTGTCAGAAGAGACAAATGGCATTTTTGGGATCAATCACATATCTCAGGTTACATTCATTTTTATGGTGTCGTTGGAAGGGAGTTTAATTTGGGAAGCAATTAAACTAGTTTTAGGGAAAAAAATTATTGTTGTTGATCATCGATATTGAGTCAACATAGATATTTCCTCTCAGTTTAAGGCATCATTGTTAGACCTGAATGTATCAAAAGGTATGGCTCTAGCAATTGCAAGGTTAATTATCAAACCAAAATACTTGGGGGTCGCTAAGGAAATGATTGCAGTGGCACATCTGGGCATAAGGGTTTCGAGACCAAGAGATTTCCCATGGTTGCTCATTCTTAGGGAGGTGGAGGAGCGTCTTCCCTTTTTGTTCAACTTAAATGGGGTGGGTCTAGCTCGACATAGGGCTTAGGTGGCAAGTGGTTTTAGCTTCATAAAAAAATATCTTCTGCTAGAACCAATTGGAAATTAGGTGTGAGTCAAATAATTCTTCAGTTACATCCATGGGAATGCAAATATTTAATCAAGTTATTGCATATCAATATCTTTTGGAAAGAAGGCCTTTGGTTTGCAGTTTTGAAAAGTGTTGAAGGCAAATTTTGGCTCGACCTTGCGTGGCTTTTTTGAATCTCTACTCATGAGTCATGAAGAAGATGATTTTTTTTTGAAAATATGTAATTGGGATGGCTACATTTAAGGTAGTTTTTTGGCTCGACCATACATGGTTTTCATGAGTAGGATGAAGTTGATTATAGTTATAAATTTGTATTATAATGATGCCCTAGTGGGTCACTTCATATGTAAACTCTATTTTCTGATAAATACAAATATTCTTACACATCAAGAAAATATACACAAACTATTAAGGTAGAAAATAAACTATATTATATATAAAATCTCCTAAAAGGACATTAGTATTTTACATCATTAATATCCTGAAAATAAACTGGTATTTTTCATTATTAATATCCTTAAAAGACATTGAAATTATTCTTTTGTTGCAAGTTTCACTATGATGCCAATTGCCATGTATACTCGGAATATTCAAATTAATGTAAAAAAGTGTATTCAAAAAATTAAAATTAATGTACAAAAACATTTCACCATTCAATGAACAGATGATGGACGATTGCAGTTGCAAACTCAAACCTTTGGAAACACCCTAGAGCCATTAGATTTATGAAGATCAATGTTTGACCTTTTATTCACATGTTTTTTTAAAACACTTAAGTCTTCATGGCGTGTCATGCTAGTTACAACCCAAATATTTTTGTGTCACCAAAAAGTGTAGCCTTGACACTTTTTCACTCATTTGGGCCCTTGCCTATGGATTTTGGACCTCTTTTAACCCCTTTCCAAGCCTTGTTTCAAAGTGTTGTAAGGTGTTGTAATTGACCCTCACACTTTTATAGGCTTGTCATCACCAAATTCAACCCTTTCTTATGTTAAATTGGCCCCTTAATGTACTTTTAGGCCCGACTTAAGTGTGTTTCGAGAGGCAAGCCCGTTAAACATCATTAAACACCACTTGAATTTGTCCAAGTGGACTAGGTCGCCACCTTGGGTGACCTAGTCCCTTTTGGCATAAAATTCAAAATTAAAACAAAATTCTAACGAGAATTTTCCTCCAAAACCCTAAGGTCGGCCTATCATGTGTTATTTTCAGGAAATTAGGGCATAACATGTATGAATAAGGGTTTTTCCCCTCATTTTGCACCTCCTAAGTCTCATTTTTCTCCTCACTCAATCTTCTCAATCACTCAGCTACCACTCTTCTCAAGTAAGATAGGGTTTATGCATTCTAAATAATTAAGGCATATTTCCAAAGCATTCAAGGGCCGAAACTCCAACCATTGTTGCAGCAACTCAAGATCTATCTCCATAGCAAGATTTAGGTGCCTTGAGGGTTGGGAAATGGATTGAAAGCTTGTTGAAGACATCTCCTATATGGCTAAGGCAAAACATCCACAAAAAGTCTTTCACAGGCCAAGTTCTACAATTTCAAGTCCAAGAAATTACCAGGAACATAAGTGCAGATCAAGGGCTTCCATTTCCACTTTTTGATCTTTGAAAATTCAAAAGTGGACTAAGTCACCAACAATGGAGACCTAGTCCCATTGTACCTACTTTTTTAGAAATTTTGGTAGATCTGGATACCCATTTGGTAGAAACGGACTTCGATGAAGTTTTCTAGATCTGGGACTAGGTCACCCAGAATGGTGTAAGTGTCCCAATAGGCTACAATTTCAGCATTGACAACATTTCCAGTCTATCTTCTAGTCTACAACTCACTCCCAGGTGCACCCCTCCATTTATGTTTATTTTTGTAATAGTTTATGTTAGTTTTTATGAACATATATGAAAGCAATCAAAAGATGTATCACATAAGACAATATACACATCAAAATACCCTAGGAAAACCCTCCAACCTGAGGGAGAAAAACCCAACCAATAAATCTCTTATATATTGATAGAATAAGAGCAGAGATCTGCTTACAACTCAAGCATTACACAATGTCGATTTTATACAATGAATAATAGCACCTCTCTTAGATGTAAGATACAAATGAATATGTTTCTCCTTTAGATCGAACTGCTGCTACAAGATGATGATCTGCTACTCTGAATATCTTCTGAGATATACGAATTATATGATCGAAATTCATCATCAAGGAATGAGAATGACCTCTCATATATACACATTGATAGATAGGATGCATCTCTCCATGAAGCAAGGTCATCCTTAAAAAGGATTAGTTATTGACAATAATAAAATATTATATTTATAATATTATTTTATTATTATTTAATATAGTCACATCTCTTTAATTAATATCGACTTTAAGATTAATTGAATAGCCAAAGGATATATTAAATTTATCTTCTCAAAGTCATACCTGGAAGTAGTCATCCAGACACTGATGCATCAATAGTTTGTTTATGTTTCTTAGGTCATTCATATATCACAATGTGTTTTCCAACATAGCTCATTTTCTAGGTTTAACATTACTAGTTAATTTCTATTTTTAGTTTATTGCACTTAGATCATTTTATTTAGAATAATTCATTCACACACATCACACCCTTTCAAACCCCAATCTTTGAATGAACTCACCAAGAACACTTAGCGCGAAAGAGGCATTGTACCAACCAAGCCGCTAGGTGAAAAACCTTAGGAGCCCATTGGGGAATCCTCTTTCCCTAATCACGTGTTTTTGGTGGTTCAGTTTTATATTTTATTATTCGATGAATATTTGATGGACGAGTACACTTGCATTCCAAAATGAAATGTTTGAAGTACTAATCTTGTGAACTCAAACCTCTAGATCGCTCTACAACCATTAGATTTATGAAGATTGGCGTTTGACCTTTTATTCACGTGCGTTATTAAAAAACAAATCATTTTTTATGCCCAATAAAATGGTCCCTACCACATTTTGGTTGTCATAACAACATTCTAGCTATCACAACAATATTCTAGCTGACTAGTTTCTTTTTGTAATAACATTATGTCACATTATCACATCAACATGTGTGTCTTGACTCTTGTGGTGAATTAAATGTTGAAGTGTTGAGATAAGGATGTAATAATATAATTTAATAATAATAAATTATAATTCAATAATAACAATAATATTATATAAATTATTAATAATATAATACTAATTATTGCAACTTCCACTATATCTCATAGAACCATAGATTTTGTAATCCTCCTCGATTTCATACTCTGCATGAAGTAAGATGTCAAATCAAAAAACATTTATCATTTGCTGGTGATGCCTCCAAAATGAAGGAATTATCTTATAGAACGTGTGTTCTAGATTTTAAAATTTCAAGGCTCTACAATAATCTAGATCACACATACTATGGATATGTAATGATCACTAATAATTAATGATCGAGTGTTGGGTTAACCTAAAAAAAAATCTATAAAGAGGGATGGTGAATTCAATTGAACTCATTCTTAAGTCCATAATATGGTTTCAAGTACAGTGTTTTGAATTCTAAGAAGTCTTTGACTCATTTGTGAGTTAAATTTAAGGATGGGGTAAGTGCACCAAGATGGTTCCCAAAAAGGGGACTTAAGTGGCCACTTTTTTTTTTCTTCCTGAAATCAGGAAATAATGACCTTGGACATGAAATTGAGGATAGTTACACTCAAAATTTTGAGATGGAACAAAAAAAAGGATTGAAGTGCTCCGAGTCTACTTTCTAAACTACTAATTTATTTTTAAAATGGTTGATATTAAGGGGTTCAAAAGAGGGACGTACACAAATTGGTGTTGTTTTTGTTAGAAAAACATAACATAACAACACTTGTACGACCCTCATACGGTGAACCTTTTTTTTAGTATTTTTAAAATCGCAATGGTCAGAAGTTATCTAACAGTATGTAGTTGATGCATGATTTTTTTGATAATTTTTTAATGAATATTTATTTTTTTACTAATTTTCGAAGTGGACACTTCCTGAAAAATAGAATTTTGGCCGTGCTACCCCTACAAATTTTGGAAACTAATTGAATTTTTTTTTTGTAGAATGGAGTCTAGTTTCTAAAAATGTAATTTATTTGAAAATTCGATGAACAGTTAATTTATAACGAAAAAAAAACCAAACACTATTTTTTGGCAAAAAAGAGACATACAAACAAAACAATTATGGATGAAAGGCTTAACATTGTTAGAAAGTGAAAAAAATTACATCGTTGGATAGCTAAGAGAGAACCCAACATTACCCATGTGTTCGATTTTTTCGATATTGAACCACTAGCAATCCTGACGGTGAGCACAAACTCGATTATGTGAAATATGGTAGATTTTGTAAAAACACGTCTTTGGTCATTAGGAATGCCCTCCAAGCCTTTGGGTTGGGATTCCAAGGAAAATACCAATCCTAAGGCTCAGGGATTCCCATTATATCTATGTTTTGACATGTTTTGTGAATGCATTGACAAAACGTGAGCACATTACAACACGCTCGCGTTTTGATCTACATCAAATTTATTTTTCTTCTCTTTTTTTTTTCTTTCTTCTTGTTATCTTTGAGGGAAACTATATACATGAAATAAAAATTTACATATGGACATTTACTTTCTTATACTTTAAGTTATATTTCATGTATATACTTCCAGGATGTTTGAGAGTGGTTTCAAGTCTCTAGGAGTTATAATGCAAATTCTAGTTTTTGGAAGATCTTAAAAATTTCAAACAGTCAAATTTCAATAATCAGCATGTCAAATTCGGTAATCAAGAGGTCAAATTTTATTAGTCAGAAAGTTGTATCATCTTTATCTCTCACTCTCTCCTTCTCTCTACTCTCTATCTCTCCACTCCCTCTCTCTCTCTTTCATTTCCTCCCTCTCACCCCTCTCTCTCTTCTAGTTTTTGGAAGATCTCATAAATTTCAGACAGTCAAATTTCAGTAATCAACAAATTGTATTATTTCTCTCTCTATCTCACTCATTTTTATCCCTTACACTCTAGACCTCTCTCTCACTATCTCCATCCCTTTTTCTAACTCTCTCTTCCTTGATCTCAAGAACTCTCTATCTCTCTCTCCTTTTCCCTCTAATTCTCTCTACCTCACTTCTCTCTCTGTCCCTCCCTCCCTCCTTCCCTCTCTACTTATCTCTATCTCCCTCCCTCCATCTCTCTCTCTTTCTCTCTCTCTCTCTCTACCTACCTACCTCTCCCTCCATCACTCCCTAACACTCTCTCTATTTCTCTCTACCTAACCTCTCTCTCACCTCCCTCTCTCTCCCTCCATACTTCTCTCCCTCTCTTCTTCCCTATCTACTCTTTATCTCCCATCTCTATTTACCTACCTCTACATCCATCAAACCTTACCACTCTCTCTACACCTCTCTCCCTCCCTCCCTCATTCCCTCTCTACTTCTCTCTATCTCACCTCTCTCTCTCTACCTCTCCTTCCATCTCTACTTATCTTTATCTCCTCTCTCCCTCTCTCTACCTACCTCTCCTTCAAACACTCTTTATTTCTCTCTATCTCACCTCTCTCTCCCTCACTACATCTCTCTCCCTCTCTACCTAGCTCTCCATCCATCACAACCTACCACTCTCTCTCCATTACTCTCTATCTCACCTCCCACTCTCTCCATCCATACCTCTCCCTCTCCTTCCCTCTCTACTCTCTACCTCCCTAATCCTTCTCTACCTACTTCTCCATCCATCACTCCCTAACACTCTCTACACCTCTCTATCTTGATTCTCTCCCTCCCTCCCTCATTCCCTCTCTACTCTCTCTCTACCTCTCCTTCCCTCTCTAATTATCTTTATCTCCCTTATCCCTCTCTCTCTCTCACTAGATGTCTCCCTCCCTACCTTTTCCCCTATCTACTCTCTATCTCTCCTCTCCCTCCCTCTACCTCTCTCTCTCTCACTCTGTCTCACTCCTCCCTTACCCTCTTTCTCTCTCACTCTCTCCTCTTTATCTCACCATTCTCTCTTTCCCTCTTTGTAACTCTCTACTTCTCTATATGTCACCATTCTCTCTCTACATATCTTTATCTCACCTATCCCTCTTTACCTCTCCCTTCCTCCCCTCTCTCACCCACCCTCCCTCCTTCCCTCTATCTCTATCTCTCTCTACTTCTCTCCATCTCACCTATCCCTCTCTAGCTGCATATCCCTTCATTACTCCCTACCACACTCTCTATTGCTCTCTATCTCACATCTCTCTCACCTCCCTCTCTCCCCCTCCATACCTCTCCCTCTACTTCCCTCTCTACTATCTATCTCCCTAATACCTCTCTACCTAACTCTCCATCCATCACTCCCCACCACTCTCTCTATACCTCTCTATATCGATTCTCTCCCTCCCTTATTCTCTCTCTACTTCTCTCTACCTCTTTGTCTTTCTCTAATTATCTTTATCTCCCCTAGCCCTCTCTCTCTCACTAGATATCTCTCTCCCTACCTTTTCCCCTATCTACTCTCTATCTCTCCTCTCCCTCCCTCTACCTCTCTCTCACTCTCTCTCACTCCTCTCTCACCCTCTTTCTCTCTCACTCTCTCCTCTCTATCTCACCATTCTCTCTTTCCCTCTTTGTAACTCTCTCCTTCTCTATATGTCACCTTTCTCTCTCTACTTATATTTATCTCGCATATCCCTCTTTACCTCTCCCTTCCTTCCCTCTCTCACCCACCCTCCCTCCTTACCTCTATCTCTATCTCTCTCTACTTCTCTCTATCTCACCTAACCCTATCTACCTGCATATCCCTCTATCACTCCCTACCACACTCTCTTTATTTATCTCTATCTCACCTCTCTCTCACCTCCCTCTCTCTCCCTCCATACCTCTCCCTCCATCTGTCCCTCCTTATCTATTCTTTATCTCTCATGTCTCTCTACCTCTCCTTCCCTCTCTACTTATCTCTATCTCCTCTTTCCCTCCCAACCTCTCTATCTCTCTCCCAAATCCCTCCCTCCCCCTCTTTCTCTCTCCC